>CM046811.1:37430559-37762602 GCA_025617385.1 Murraya koenigii
GACAAAATTTCAATCCCACATATAAAGTTATTTATACAATTTTTAGATAATATTTTTTTTATCTGAAATTTAAATGAGTATAAATTTTTTTAATTTATAAAATAAATATATTTTATGAAAATTTTTTTAATTTAATATTTACTTTCATTCAGATATTTTTCAATTAACATAAAAATCATAAAAATTTATTTCTTCTATTTAGATGTAAATATCTCAAAATCATATATAAATTATAAAAAAAATATATTCTAAAAAATTTCTGAAATTAATAAAATTTCTTACTTCAAACATTTAATAAAAACCCTAAGTTCAAGTTAATAATTCTTAATAAATAAAAATAACTAAGTGACACCTACCGGTTAGAAATAAGAAAAGGAAAGATCATGTAATGTACTTAATATTAGAAGCTAGTGTTGCGTGGAAATTAGAAAACATCAATTCATATTGTAGTAACTGAATCTTCAGAATATTCTAATATATATATATATATATACACACGCTATGTTGACACGCCGACCCAAAAGCAGAGGAAAGTGATTTATAAAAGCAATATTTTCTATCGGAACTTTAGATCCGATTGCGGGTTGTTGGAAATCAATTGTCGTGAAGGAATTTTGACTTGGTTGATAATAAAACAAGACTTATCCCTGGTCCGAAATTTGATCCGAATGTTGGATGGTTAGCTTCACTCGGTTTCCTTGAAAAGTAAAGGAAAATAATTGCAATTCTTTGCTTTGTTTATTTTCTTATTTTTGAGACGTAGGATTAGGAAAGTGACGGGCTCGGAGCTACAAATTTGGCAAAAAAAAAAAAAAACAACAACAATTAATTCCTCTTTGACTAAGGGAACCGAGGAGCCCAACTATCGAACTTTGGGATCCGAAATACTAAATTGTACTTAGAAACGTTATCTTCTTGCTATTATTAACAAATCAAAGCTTTTTAATTTCCTTGCATGAGGCATAATCCGATTAAAATCTCCGAAGAACAGTGCATAAATACAACACATGCACTTGACACACAAACAAGTCTCATTATATATCACACCAAGCCTTTTAGGCATTTGTCATTTCAATCATATAAGCTTTCATGATGTCCGAAGCTCCTCCAACTCCAAATATTGCTCAACGCGTCAATCGCAGCCTTCAATGGCAAGAAGCTACCATGACATTTTGCTGTGCGTGGGCTCTTGTAATTGCCCTCCTGTCTGCACAAACGAAATCCCAACCCACTCTTTTATTCAATTTGCTCTCATTTGTTCTCTTACTAGTCTTTCATTCCCTCTTTGTCGCAAAATTTATCGGCCGGAAGTTTAATTTTGCATCCCAAGCATTGAAAAAAGTTGCTATACTCCTTACTGTTGCTCTTGTTGTCGCCATAACAACTTCATTTAAGTCGAGACTCAAATAAGTCACCTAAATTTTCTATACCGTCTATTTGTTCGTTATTTTTATATACAAATACTCCATCCTTATTTAAATAGTTATGATATTGAATACTATCATGTATTTTTAAATTTATGAAATAAATTATTAGATTCCGACATGATGGGAATAGAATAATGATAGGCATTTTAAATTATATCTCAAAATTTCATCTTCAATAATATGTCATATGGTTTTCAAAAGTTACAAGTAAATTAATAATATTATCTCTAATTCACTTAAAGAATGTCATCATTTGTAATGATAAGATTTATTTTTATCATGATCATGCTTAAATACCATAAAAACATAACAAATCCAAGTTAATATGCACGTGAACGTCACATTCCATGAGTGGTTCTTACAATATGTATATATAATATTAGAAAGCTTCTACAAAATAATTATATAAACATATACACATCGTACTTATATAAGACACTTACCAAGTCAATAAAAGCCTACTCTCTTCATGCAAACCTTGTTCAAGGAAAAAGAAACTAAAAAATATGTATTAAACGGTAAGTTTTATAATTACTAAAATATTTATTATTGTATAACTCAATCTTGACCATTCAATTTTGTATTTTCCAAATGTCATCAGATTATAAAGCCACTAAAATATTTATTATTGTATAACTCAATCTTGAACACTCAACTTTGTTTTTTGCCAAATGTCACTAGATTATAAAGCCAAGGACAAGTTAGGACCGAATAAAACTAGGAAAAAATCATAATTAAAAAAAAAAATAGAAGCATTATCATATGATTTATACTTATATTTAAAAAGAGTCTAATTATGTTAGAAGTTACTCTATCGTAGAATATTCTTTTATAACCATACGATTAAGATTATAATATATTTTTTTACTATTTTTCACTTTGCATATGTAATTATGATTCTTATTATATTTTAGAGCAATTACTGAATAACCATGACCATTTAAAAATACTACTATTCTATTTAATTATTTATATTCTCTAAATTACTAAATACATCTTGGGCTTTTATAACTAGAAAAGCAATTTGGGCTGTATTCAACGTAGACTCCAACCTAGGCATTGGGTTACTTTTTCAGTCCATAAAGATCCCATTTAAAGAGTCATTTATTTAATTCAATGGATCAGTCCTTGATAAGTTTATCCCGAAAAGAAAATGTTAATAGAACAGTTGAAATTGACTTTCACCAGTCTTTTCCCTGGACTCTAAACTCACTTAGTTTTGCAACCCCTCTCTCTCTCTGTCAGTACACTATATCATATATAATTATTTAAATGTTTGTATTCATTATTAACCATTTAAAAATTTTCACGTTTTTCCATGCAAAATTGAATCCCCGAGATCAATATTGGATATTTAAACTCTAAAAGCATGATTTTTTTTTTTTTAATTTATAACAAGCATACCTCCTCTGCATTAGATATTTAAACCAAGTAAGCTGAATTGATCTCGTGAAAAACAGATTCAATGCGAAAGGAAAGACTCGTGACCAAATGTTGAATAGTTGTAGAGAAGGAACATTCAAATACCTTCACAAAATATTTTCGACCGACTAAAACCTTGTTGGGAGGGAGATTTGCTCAAGCTTTCTATTCGAAAACTCTTCGACTGATGCTATGATTTCAAAAATCATTTCCTGACAGAGAGCCAATGTCCCTTACTTCAAATGCCCTTATCGATCCTTTGCATCAGTGGCAAAGTACATTAATGCTATTTATACCAATGTACAGAAATTTATATGAACTTATATATCATTTGTGTGACATGACCAACAAACAACACAGTTCATGTTTTGATACCTATCATGATCATGATTTCTTGCGCATTATTGAATTATGAAACCAAAGCTATGCCGTCGAAACCTTCAATGCTAGCATACATAGAGTCAGCAATTATCTATTTCCCAGCCAGTGTTTGGTGCAGATGAAAGCCTGTATCAGAATCCACATCCTTGGAGTTAAACAAAATTCTTAATTTAAGCAAAATCATTGGCCGAACCAGCTGTAGTTAAACCGGGCTGTAACCCGGTCTAGCTGGGAAACTTTCTTTGAAATCCTTTATATCTCATGATATTTTGATTTAAGAATAGAGTTTTATTTATATTTAAATAAATACCTAATAAAAATTCTTTAGAATCCTTTAAATTTATGATTTTTTTTAAATTTAAGAATATTCTCTAAGATTTCTGTAATGAATGTCTATAAAAAAATAATGTACTATTCCTTATAATTAACTCTTACATTGGGAACTTTAAAATTCAATATTGAAAGAAAAATTTGTCATTTTAATTAGAATTATAAATTTATTTTATTGAAGATATGTATTTTGTTTACAGCGCGATTGTTGATATATTAATATTTATTTTTTTTACTCCTTTATATATGCTAACATTCACATAAATAAATTAATTATATTTAAATTGATCTAATGAAAGATCTTGGTCTGTCCTTGGTTAAAATCTAAAAGAGTAGTAGAAATTGGTATTGGTAAAAAACCATAAGCCATCCTAGTGAGTATTGGATGAAAGGAGCACCGTTGAACCACCAGGCTAGTATATCAAACTCTTCAACTACAAGATTTCAAAGCTCTTCAAAATAGACATTGGCAGTTTCATCTTTAAGCCTATACCAGTTATGAGTAGCAAAATTTAATAATTTTGAATACTCAAATAGAGTTGTTAGCTGGGAGAGTTCATCAGTGCCAGTGGAAGCGCAAGCAGCAGAGAATGAGCTGCTGGATTAAGACTAGGAGGAGGAGGAGAAGAAGATTGCAGAAGAAGTAGAGAATACTTTTAATTTGAATAATGACAATCATCATTTCAAAAATGAAATAATAATAACAACAATCACGTAAGTTTAATCAAATTAAAATAAAATACTCTTAATTTGAATAACTATTTCGGTGATGATGATGAAGAAGAAACAGTAAGAGAAGTTCTAAAAAAAGAAACAATAAGACAATGTGATGGAGTTGAATAGTTTGATGCTCATCATCATTAATGTGATATAAAAGAAACTATAAGAGACATCACTCGGCATAAAATTAGTTTGACTCTTAAGGGGTGGGGGGCTCCAGCCTCCAGTCCACATCCTACAGTGCATGAAGCGGAATATATGACCAGCCTCCTCAAAAGCCCCAAAAGGGCTGAATTAATTGCGGTATTTACCCAATACAAAATCTCCAATTTCCTTAGCCATTTTGTCCAATTTCTCAACAAAAGTTTGGGCTTGACCCAATACAGTTTCTGCCGACTAAATAAAAGTCCATCTTTGTATATTTATTAGCAAAAGATTTGGATTTCTTTTTGGTACACGATTGATTTGGCTCAATTTTTTTTTTCTTTTAAGTAGATTTGGATTTTTTTTCTTTGAGTACTAATATTATAAAACTCTTGAATGAAATCCTTTATTCTAGCAATAGATGGTTTTTCATCTACTTATTACAAATTAATTAAGAATATGTTTGGGATTGATGTATTGTATCTTAAAAATTACAGTTGTTGTAAAAAAAATTATAATTATAAAATAAAAATTAATAATATATAATAAGTATAATTTTTAAATAATAATTTTAATAAAATTATTAAAGATATAATAGATTTTTCACTGCATAAGTAAAAAATTATATAAACATAATTTTTAATAATGTACATTAAATAATTACATTAAATTCTGAATTTTGTTGTCTTTAAGAAACGAATTTCACTACTATTATTGATAAATATGAAATGTGAAAGAATTCATATGATCAACTGTATATTAAGCTAATTAATTGTACCACCGGCAGTGCAATCACTTAGCACTTTTGACATAACAAGTCGGTTATATATCGATGGTGCCCTTTTAAGATATTGGAGTTTCTGGGGTTGATGCGCAATAAGAATAAGGATGAATTTGAAAAGCTTGATGAACATTTCGGGCACGAGCATTCAATGCAAGGATTTATAGGGGCTGGGAGGGAACTTCACATTTGTCAATCGAAAGCTAAAATAGTAAAATGGGGTACAATTATGTTATGTAGGCACAGAATGGGATTTGATTGACTGTTCAGAATATTCAAACTTTTGCTATGGCGATGTCAAACCCAACGGCAAAGGAAAATGACTTATAAAATAAATATAATCAGTCGAAGCTTTTGATCCGATTGTGGGTTCTCTTGTCGACATGCAAATGAAAAAGTTAGAAAAAAGATTGTATTGATGAATTTGACTTTGTTGAAAACAGAACAAGACTTTTCCACCGGTCCGAAATTTGATCCGAGAGTTGGAGAGTTAGCTTCACTTGTTTGTTGTTTCTTTTAAGAAATAAAAAAGATAGAGAATTGCAGTCATCAATTAAATCCACCTTTTTTTTGTTTATTTCGTTAACAGGTGGACTCACCAATTAGAAAGTAAGAAATGGAAAATATTTGCACAGGGTCGGATGATCAAAAAGTTTATTCAATTTAAGTGGTTTTAAACGTTTGGATCAGTCAGTGTCAAAAAAAAAAAAAAGGATTAGTCCGGTGATGCCAATCATGAGCGCCTACATTCTAACTTGGGTGTTAACTTGTAATGTTCTCAATTTTTCAAAATTTGTTCTTGGAAATAAAAATTAAAAAATGTTGCAAAATCACATTTTAAATAAAGACGTGAGTATAAGAAACAGATTTTTTACTAATAATGAAAAACTTGAAGTTCTCTTATACAAATTTTGTGTGTATTAATTTTTTTTTTAAATATATGATCAAAGACTCCTAAAAGATTATTAGTCGGATACAAAGTCTTATACAAATTTTCTGCATATAAATTAATGTGTCAAGACATTATTGAAATGGGCTTAATTATGAGAAAAACTTCCGACCAAAATTTTGATGACACATTAATTTGTATTTAAAAAACATATGCAAAATATGCACTAAGACTTCATTATTCTTCTTATTTAGATGTAGTGTAGTCATCAACAAGATCCTTTCCAATATTAAAATAAAATAAAATGAAAGTAGCACTTCAGGAAATTGCAAGGAAATGACAACCGACCCATCCATTTTAGTCTTGTTTTCATTAGCTTTTTGACCTAATTCGGAGCTTCGAATACTTATCTATATATACACACACGCACACGCACACGCACACGCATACACACATACAAAACATACACCTTGACAGTTCATGACGGAGAACTGAATTAGGCTCATTTCTAAGAGACAGATCTAATACCAGTTCTTTGATTGAAGAAAGTTTGGAAGAAGAAAGAGAAATAATCAAGCAGGATCTGCAACTCTGATTCAATTTTACCAGTAGACAGGTATTTTAAAATAAGCTTTAAGATTAACTTCGAATCATCTTATAATGGTAATTGTTTGGCACCAGCCTAGTGAGAAATTAAATCTTGAGAACTAATTATTTTTCTCAAAAGCTTTGACAAAATTTCTCTTATAACGGATTTTTGCTCTCTGTTTTCGGTTCCCAATTATTTGAGGTAGAAGATGTATTATTTTTTCAGTCATTCCTGGAACAAGTTATAATTTTGACTTTTGAGCAGCGGAAACGAAATTTTTATCCATTGGATAAGTTGCTGATTTAGATTTTCATCAAAATTAATTTTTTTGAATCTCTTCGTTTGACCTCGCTTGGATCAGCTGTTGATATAGATTTTCACAAAATTTTGCTCAGCAAATAATACTACTTGTTATGTGATGATAAT
The DNA here is from genome assembly GCA_025617385.1 of Murraya koenigii. Classification (NCBI taxonomy): domain Eukaryota; kingdom Viridiplantae; phylum Streptophyta; class Magnoliopsida; order Sapindales; family Rutaceae; genus Murraya; species Murraya koenigii. The sequence goes on from CM046811.1 coordinate 37,437,669, forward strand.
TCATATATTCAATTTCGTTAAAGAGAAAGAAATTAACCTAGCCATTGAAATATATTAATTGACTAATTTTTAATTGATATTATTTTAATTCCAAAATTTTTTAAATTTTATATAAGTTTCCTTTTAATTCTCTTTCAATGTTTATGTAACTCATGTCAGACGTATAAACGAAGATACCGGAAAGCGACGAGGAGATGTCTTGGCCTTTGTCATCCCTTGGCGAAGGAAGAATATCTTTAAGTAATGATGGCGAAGTTGCAATACATCCACGCCATAGACAACAAGTACCCTTCTCTCTCTTTAGATTAAATATTTTATTCAACTATCAACTTTATATTACATTTTGATTAATGAATTAATCAAAATTTGTGTCAGACATTTTGAGCAATTAATTAATCTGTGACAGGAAAGCAGCATTGTGGTGAGATCAGAACAAAATGGGAATAAAAGAAGGAAGTTGAAGTCAAAGGTCTGGGATGAGTTCACAAAGTATAAAGGAGAAGACGGAATGGATTGGGCTGTATGCGGTCTTTGTAAGAGGGAGTTTGATGGTTCAAGCAAGAAAGGAACCACCCATCTCAATAATCATTTAGAGAGATGCCACGCTAAGAGAAAAAGAGCTGGTGGGAATATAGACGAATCGATGAAAACAAGAGATTTACCTGATATTAATGAAAAATCTGTGATTGATCTGATCAAAAACAGCTTGGATGCCAAAGGAATGACACCACTCCAAGTCGACCAAGAAGAGAAGGTAAAACTTGGCCAATTAATTGCTTATTAAACTCTCTAGTCATTTTCTTTGCATATAATTGTTTATATATATATTTTAATCCTTTATAACGGTTTCATAATTTTCACCATTGTCATGCGAATTAAATCAGCAGAGACGAATGATGAATGCTTAAAGCATGAATCTTTTATTTATTTATATACCAATTAACAAACAAGCTGGCATTCTTCTGTGGTAGCAAATTTAAATTAGCAAAACCGAATTGATGAAACTTAAGTAGTTTACAGAGGCTGAGCACCCAAGTCTTACTTAAAGGAGTTATAATTTCAATTGTATAATTCATTAAAATTGTTGATGACCAATTAATTAATGTTTGATAGGGAACCGGCATTGTGTTGGGCGATCAACAAAATGAGAAAAATGGAAAAAGGTTGAAGTCAAAGGTTTGGGATGAGTTCACAAAATATCAAGGAGAAGATGGAAAAGATTGGGCTAAATGTAGTATTTGTGAGAAGGAGTTTGATGGCTCGAGCAAGAAAGGGACCACACACCTCAAAAATCATTTACAGAGATGCCGAGCTAATTATAGAAGAAAAGGAGTTGGTCCTGGTGGGGATGAAGTTAAATCAGTCAAAACTATGCCTGTTGTTATAAAAGAAAAACCAGTCATCGACAGCGATGATGGCGAGCTCCAGAAGATTCGCCTCCACTTGCTCGGTGAATCGGAGAGTGGACTCAGCGTGCCAACGAGTTCCAACTGGACTCCTCCTACTTTTTGCAGCGGGAGCTCAAGCTTTAGTCGATTGTACTCTTGTGTAACTGACATGGGGGGGGACCGACCTTTGAAGGTGGACGATTCAGAGGACATGGTCCTGTTGAATGTCTTGAGTGACGCGATAACCGTTGGATGGGTCCCAGGGGTGCTGCAAGCTAGTCCCGGGTTTCCTGCATTGGCTGTTTTGTAATTTTATTTTTTATTTTATCAAGATTTTTATTTTTTTTTTAGATATCGGATTTAAATTTTTTTATTTTTTATTTTTTTAATTAAGTAATTTTTATTATATAATAATATTCTTGTTTATCCATATCAGTAAATTCATAATATAAAAGAGATCAAAATCTTGATCTTATTATTCAGATTTTTCATTAATAAAATTTCAAATTATTAATTCTAAACTATTTAGAAATTTATGTTTCTCCATCATTTTAATCTCAACGCTTCCCTTTTGTCAGGCACTACACTTGAAACTAAATTAGCTAAAGTAAATATTATACAACAAGGCAAATAAAATTCAAACCAAGATTCTGTAAATATGGGAATTCTTATTAATATCATGAATGTATAACAACAGCAGGAAACTATAAATAGTAAAAATCTGTCTGAGTAATTTTTTTGAAAATTGTTTTGGCATAGTTACGTTATATATATATATATATAACATTTTAAATTTATCTTTTTGTTATTGTAGATATTTTTTAAAAAATTGAATAAACAAGTAAAATAATGTAATAGTATATATTAATATAAAATTATAAGTAGTATTTTTTATATTATTACACAATTCTATTAGATAAATTATTATATAATAATTTATATAATATTAATAATTATTCTAAAAATAATAATTATTTTAATTTAAACATTTTAAAACTAAAATTATTGCATAAGTATAAAATAAATATTGTGTATTTATCATGTAAGTTTCATGTTAGTATTTAATATCATTTGAAGCCTACAACCTTTTTAATAGTAAAAAGTCACGAAAATCGAGAAAAATTACAATATATTAGAGGTATTATATCAATCGTATAACAAGCAACTAATATTGTGACATATATATATTTATTTTAAAAATTACATATATACATATATATATATATATATATATATCAATTAGTTGTATTACCTCTTATATATTATAAAATTTCTCAGGAAAGTCATAAAAGTATGGTCTCCATACATTTAATATATGTAGGATAGAAACCAAATTTTAGAGAACACAAATATTGTGTTTTTCTGCATTTGTGAAGAAAAGTTAGGAATGAAAATCTATTATAACTACGAAACGGCCCTACCAAACGCATTTTCTATTTTATTATTTTTATAAACTGAAAAATGCTTAGTAAAAAATGGTATCAAATGCACCTTGATTAATTTGTCTTTATTCTTTTATACAATATGATTTTTTTAGTTTGTATTTCTAATTGTTGCGTCAAAAATTGTCCTTTCTTTGTTTGTTGTTTTGTAAGTTTTACATATTTTCTTATCAATTTTTTTTTGACATTGAATTTAAGTCCTTTTCTCTTCTTATTTCAATTAAGCAAATTTTATTGTATAGTAATATTCGAGTTTACCTATTTCGGTAAATTTATCATATTTAAAGTTAATATAAAAGAGATCCAAAATCTTATTTTTTATTATTTGGACTTTTCATTAATAAAATATCAAATTATTAATTTTAAATTATTTAATAATTTGTGTTTCTCTATCTGTTGAATCTCAACGTTCCCATTTCATCAGACACTACGCATGAAACTAAATTACATAGAGTAAACATTTTACAACAAGGCAAATAAAATTCAAACCAAGGTTCTTTATAGGTAGGAATCTTATTAATATCATGAACATATAACAACAGCAGCACGAAAGAGGAAGTGCAAGGTGATGTATGCCCTCATCAACACAAATGAACAGTAATGATGAGCAAGAAATATTTTTCAGTTTTATTTTAAGTTATTTGGAGTTTGCATATAAGAATGATGAGCAAGAAGAGAGCATAGAGTGCCCAAGCGGTGCATTTGAGCCAAGGTGGAAATGGGATTGTGATGGTGATGATGAATGAAGTGGCAGCAAGGAAGATTGCTACTCTCTCCAACACTTGTGACGTGACAGAAAAATTCTGGCCAACAGACTTTGCAACAAAGAGTGAAAGAAAGATGATTAAGATGTCAGGAGACAGCAAATAGAAGGAAACAGAGTGGGGTTGATTTAGCTTGTGCAAACAGGACAGCTATTTCAATCGCTGATGTAAACCAAAATGCTCTCACAATATTTTGCCTTTGGAGCAGAAACTCTTTTGGGTTGATCTTTTGTTCTGTATTTAAATAATTTTGGCCGTATTTACATAAGTTTATATGTATTTTCAATTAAACTCTTAGATCATCACCATCGTCTTTATTGATCAACATAGGATTTTCAAATTTTTGATAGTTGTATCATAAAGTATTAATGTTAGAATGATAGAAGAAAATAAACTAAAAAACAAAAATGCAATATATGCAATAAATTCTGTATCTTAAAAGAATCTAAAAGCAAATAGAAAGGAAATTAAAAGTGACTCCCATTGATCGCACAAGAGCTCCAAATTAATGTTGCGGAAAGGTTCTGTTACTGAAGAATTTTGTTCTTACAGGATTTCTTGAGAAATATAAATACAGGGTTACTTAAGGAATTAAAATGGTGTTATTAAAAGTGGTGTGATTTATGTATATGTTTAATAAAGAGCTTTTAAAAGAGCGGTTTTACTCAGTTTCCTTCTACTTCCTTTTGTCCAATTTCTCAACAAAACTAGGTCCATAGTCTATGGGCTTGATCCAATACATTTTCTGTCATCTATGTGTCCCTTTCCTTATTCTGTACATAAACATTGAATCATTTGGATATAAATATTATATATGTATGTGTGTAAAACAGATTTGAATCATTGAACATGTTGTAATGGTGTTTTGAGCAAATAAATGAGCAAGAAATGATGGTAGAGTGAACTCACTTCATGCTAACAAAATTAAAATCCAAAAAACAATAGTCAGTCCAGTACACTTGAAAGCAAATAAAAACAAAATTATAAAACAACATCAAATAAATCCAAAACTAAGACTTGTACGTACATACACACAATGATACAAATGAATTCCTAAGAATTCTTACATATTGTGTATCATGAATACAGAAGAAAAACAGCTACAACACTAGGAAGAAGAGGATATATTGTGTTGATGCAATTTTTCCCGCGTGCCTCAACAGTGTCTCGAACCTTCAAACAGTGACCGCAAGAGCTCGAGCAGGACTGTCCGAACCTTCGCTCATGGATTCAAACGAGTACCTCGATCCTTCGCTCGCGATAAGCTCGAGCGAGATTACCCCTTCGTCCTGTTCACTGTCTTCTTGAGCGGACATCTCCGGTCTTGTATTCACGTAACAGCGGTCGGTCGTCAGGCGTGTTCGCGAAACCCTCCAACGCTCAAGTCGATGTCGGGTTTGTCTTTTGGTATCTCCCTTAATGAGGAGACCGGAAAGATGAAAGGGTATTATTTCACCCCTTTTTGGATAGATATGGTTTTCCGGAAAATCAAAGTGAGAGAAGTAAGAATAGGAAGAACTCGTGAATCGAAAATCTAACCCTTGAGAATCAAATTCTTCAACCCTCATAACGTTCTCCTTCGTTTCCTTTTATACTCCATTTTCCCGCTCTTTTCATTTCAGTGTCGTCCACTCCACGTTAGTGGTATCCGAGTCCCTCGGCGATCGGGTTTAGCGGAATATTCCCTAGGGATGAGCGGCTGTCCCTTAACCCGATTCACGTGGCGGATCACCATGTCGGGCAAGTGCGCTAGGAATTATGACACCTTGGAGGCACGTGCCGGCCATCGGCAACAGTATCACCACTACACCATGTGGGACCCTGGTCAGACATTAAAAGGTGTGTTGGGATTCTGAGGAAACGGGTCGGGTTGCCCTGGGTCGGGTCTTGCCCAGCTGTGCTCGTAGATCTCTGCGAGCAGGAAAGATGTGCTCGGTTATTGACCTTGACCAGCTTTGACCTGAGGGACGACCTCGAGCAGGGGAATGAGTGCTTAGCTCTCGACCTTGACCAGCTTTGTCCTGAGGGACGACCTCGAGCAGGGGAAGGAAGTGCTCGGGGCTCGAGCATCTCTGAATTCCTCGACCTTGACCAGCTTTGACCTGAGGGATGACCTCGAGCAGGGGAAGGAGTGCTCGGGGCTCGAGCATCTCTGAATTCCTCGACCTTGACCAGCTTTGACCAGAAGGGCTGCTCGGGCTAGGCTGTCCTCGGGGTGTTTTACTCGAGGTGGAAGAGCTTCGAGGGGCCTGTCCGATATTACCCAAACATATTGTATTCCTCAACAACACAAACGAACAATGATAAGCTAGACGTATGTGTGTGTGTGTGTATATATATATATATATCATGATTAATCTAAAAGCACGTATATGTATTGGACAAATCATTTTCATTTTAAAAACTACTTGCGTTTGTTGCATACGACGATGATGAGCAAGCAGAGAGCATACAGAGCCCAAGTGGTGCATTTGGGCCAGAGTGGAAATGGGATTGTAATGGTGATGATGAATGAAGTGGCAGCAAGGAAGATTTTAACTTTCTCCAACACTTGTGATGTGACAGTAAAGTTCTGGCCAAAAGATTTTGCAGCAAAGAGTGAAAGAAAGATGATTAAGATGACAGGAGAGAGCAAATAGAAAGAAACAGAGAGTGGGGATTTAGTTTGTTCGAACAGGACAGCTATTTCAATAGCTGATGTAAAGCAAAGTGCCATCACAACATTTTGCCACTCAAGCAGAAACTGGTTTGGGTTGATATTTTGTTCTGTATTTGGAATTGGAGCAGCAACTTGTTGTGATTCTGAGTCCTCATCAGTTGAAGGAGAAGACCGCGGCAGGTCTGAATTAGGACGGAGCTGGCCGGATATGAAGGTTTTGATGGAAGTGAAAAATGCTTGGAGACTTGAAGTAATAGACATTTTGTTCTCGTGTGTGTTTGGGGCAGACGAGCTGCCAATGCAAGGATTTATAAGGGAGATATGGCCTATATTGGATCTTGTTTTAATCCGAATTTGGGTCGCTATTATAACCAGTTAAGTAAAGTTATTTATGCAACACTTAGCTAATAATTCTTGACAAATAACTTCAAGCTAATAATTCTTGACAAATAGAAAATAACTAGTGGGATCTACCCGTTAGAAAAAGAAAGGAAAAGTCATTTAATAACTTTTCTTGTGAGGACTAAGGATATTACATGACTTTACCAGTCCTCACAATGCTATTAGAACCCATATGTTACATAAATAACTATAGTTGTCGGGATTAATTAAGGCTATTACATGACTTTCCTCTACTCCTTCGAAGAAAACAAATGCGAGCAAATGGAGAAAAGGAGTGGAGCTATTAGCACCCCATCGTAATCATACTTAAACCCCCAACCCCCTCCTTTCCCTTTGCTGAAATTACATTTAAGGACCATTCAATATCTTTGTTTTTTTTTTTAACTCTTTAAACCCCACACAATCTTGTTTAATAATTTTTTTCTACGAACTGATTCATCATCCATCTGTCTCTCACTCTTTTCTCTTTTAATTTTTTTTTTCTTTTGAATTGAGATATGTCATATGACCTCTCATATATCTAACTTGTTTTTGCCTAGATTTAAAATAATTTCTTTTCAATTTTATTTTATTTTCAGATTAACTATTTTTTGTACTTGAAATTATTTTCAAACCATAATTTTCAAGTCATTCATTTTCATTCATAAATTTATTAATAAATTTTTTATATATTTAAGAGTGAGAAAATGACTTTAAAAAAGAAATAATAATAAATTATGAGTGTTGATTAAAAATGTATTTTTGATATTAAAGTAAATAATACTGAAAGGAGGTTTGAAACTTTGAAAAGGATATTTGAGGGGCCCAATAGGCCAACTTTTCTTTTAACTTTGAGGGGGTTTGAAGAGGATATTTATAGAATATATGTGTTGTATTATTAACAAATCAAAGTCTTTTAATTTCCTTGTACGAGCCATAATCCGATTAAAAGCTCCAAAGATCACTCTATAAATAATGGGAATTTTTTTTTCTTTAAAAGATAGTAGGAAAAAAGTTAATGAAAAAAGGAAAGATGCTTTTTTATTAGTGCAAGGAGGAAACAAGAAAGATGCTATTTTATTGGCGCGCGGGGGAATCAAGCAAGATGCTATTTTATTAGTGCATGGAGGAAGCAAGTATTTAGTTTATCGGAACTATTTTAGTATTTAGAAGAGTGTTCAAAGTAAAAGCGTAAGATTATTTGATCTATTAAATTATTCATTAAATTTGTTTATTAAATAAATTTATTGTTAAAATTTAAAATTTTTATTTTTTATTTCGTAATGCCTAACATGACCTTACTACATAAAATTGTTTTTAAATTGAATTTAAGTAAACCCACCATTTTGTTCTCTTCTTTTCTATTCTGTATTTTATATTTTCATATAGTCATGAATGGTTTAAAAAGAGAGTAATGAGATTAGCCACGGTCAATTTGGTATTGTAAGTACTGTAATGGTATAATGGTTTTGAAAGCATTGTAAATCTATTGCAATATGAAGACTTAATAAGAATAGAGCAATGGTTACCAATCAACCAATATTTCAAATTAACCACACGAGGAATTACCTAGCCTGAGTAGAGATGTTTATTGCTCACATCACAGCTAAAGCAAAAGTAGAAAATTTGCGTTGAATTCATCCGGCTAATCATACAAAATTAGTTTTTGTCCAAAATAACAACCAAAACAAGTACTCTTAATATATGTATGTAATAGATCCTAAATATTGAATAAAATTCATTTTTTAACTTGATTTTAATCCTTTATTGTTTTAGCAATTCTCATGATTCAAGAAAAGTACCTAGAAATCTGCAATTATTAGTTTTGTTTTCACCTAGACTTTTCTTCTCTCCTTCCTAAAAAATAATTGTGTTAATGGATATTTTGGTAATAAATTTTATAAAATATTAAGAAAAATCAATTCAAAATATATTTGAGAGTGCAGATAGCTCGACCTTTAAAAGAAAGGAAAACCAACATGTCACTAAAGAAAAGATATTGTGATTTTATTTTTTAAATACTCAAAAAAAATTATTTCTTTAAAAGAGATGGAAGAGTAATTTTTTTTCTTGATTAACAATGAATGAAGAAAAATTGTAATGAGAGGCAACTGAATTCTACGATGAAAGGAAACTAAAAAATAAGTATTAAAGAATAAGTTTCACAATTACTCAAATATTTATCATTGTATAACTCAATCTTGACCATTCAATTTTGTACTTTCCACATGTCACTATATTATAAAGCCAAGGAGAAGCTAGGAGAGAAGAAAATTAAGAAAGGATCGTAATTAAAAAAAAAGAGTAAAAATACTACTACACGGTTTATACTTATATTTTATTGTTAAAGAAAAAATATGTTATTTCTTTTCTTAATCGGCTCTAAATTATCTATATGCACTTGGGCTTTCATGACTACTGAAAAACAATAACAAAATAAAAAGAGGTGAGCATATCCTATACAATTTGGGCTTTTTTATACGCAAAACCCACCCCCAAAATGGGCTATTGTTTAATCCGAAAAGATCCCATTTCGAACAACCATTTATTAATTCGATGGATCTGCCCTTGTTAATTTTCTAGAAAAAGAAATGTTAAAACACTGGAACAAATGAAATTGACTGGCACCAATCTTTTCTCCAAATCCTAAACTCATTTTCTTATGCAACATCTCTCTCTCTCTCTCTCTCTCTCTCTCTCTCTCTCTCTCTCTATATATATATATATATATATATATATAATTATTTAAATTTTGTATTCATTTAAACCATTTTATAGTTTTTACGCTTTGCTATGCAAAATTAAATCGCTGGAGATAAATATTGGATATTTAAAGTCCAAAAGCACAAATCTTTTATTTATAACAAGCATTCCTCTGTAAGCACAAATCTTTTATTTATAACAAGCATTCCTCTGTATCAGAAATTTAAATTAAGCATGCTTAATTGATCTTATAAAAAACAGCTTCAATGCGAAGGTAAAGACTACTGACCAAATGTTGAATAGTTGCAGGCTTTCTCTGCAAAAGAGATGAACAAGGCAGCCCTCACCTATTGAAAGTGTTCACATTGTATAGGTGCTGGTAATTAAAAACCAAACAACAAATACTTCTCCAACTTTAATGTTTGTTTCTTTTTGCATGGGGAAGGAACCTGGGCGGTTTTAAGGATTCTTAAGGTCATTTGAAGCTGAAACAAAATAATGTACATAAATTGATTGAAATCCGAAGGAAAATCTTGCTAATCTGACCAAAGCATTTAAACTCTAATTATCATTCTGCATATACACATTACATATTCAAATACCTTCACAAAATATTTTCGATTGATTAAAAACTTGTTCGGAGGGAGGTTTCTTTACTCCAGTGCCTAAAAACATGTTCCGACTTAGATTATGTGAATATACAATCTTTCTATTCGGAAACTCTTCGACTGATGGCCTGATGCTATAATTTCAAAGATCATTTCCTGACAGAGAGCCAGTGTCACTTACTTCAAATACTCTTTATCGATCCTTTGCATCAGTGGCAAAATACGTTAATGTCATTTATGGTATATTTACTAATCACTAATTGGAATGAGCATGAATTAGAATGGACAGGAATCAGAATGAGTTAGAATGAAAATCAAAATAAATTGTTTATTTGAACGATATGAATCAAAATCGGAACGAACTTAATTTCCATTAATTTGTTTATTTTATCTTAAAATCGAAATTAAAATATAATTTGTTAATTATTGTCATTTGGTTATAATAATAATAATAGTAATGCCATTAAATAAATAAATAATAATAATTAATAATTACAATGACATTAATAAACAACAACAATAATAATAATTAAAATAATAATAACATTAATAAATTTTAATAATAATACTAAAAATAACAAGAAAGGCAATAATAATAATAATATTATTAGCAATTTTGGTAGGTAAATACAAAAACGAGATGTTGACGGCACGATCGCTAGATGTTGACGGTTCAATTTCGGTGGTGAAGATGAAAACGACGAAGACCAGCGATGGTGAAGATGAAGACGACAAAGACTAGAAACGGTGAGGCTCGATTATGGCAGTGACAATGAGAGGCTCGTTTCTTTACCACCGACGGTGAGGCTTGAGGCAGAGTTGGTGAGGAACGTTACCGACGGCTATGATGGAGAGTCGGCTGGTTCCGGCTAGTTCTTACATAGGGTTTTCATTTTTTTTTAATTTATATTTTTTAATTGTAAATAGGATATTTTAAGAATATTAAAAATATAGTAGAGATAAAACTGTTATTCTAAGAAATGAAGTTATGATTCTCAACTCTCTTTCCTAAAATCAGAACTACATAAATCAAACTCAAAATCTGTGAATCTCACACACTTCATTATCATTTCCAACTTTAATTTAACAAATAAACAAGTTATTCATTTTCATTCCAATTTGACAAACACAACTTTATATCAATGTAAAGAAATTAATATGTATTTATATATGATTTGGGTGACATGACCATCAACACAGTTCATTTATTGCTGATAACTATCATGATTTCTTACGCATATTGTTGAATTACAAAGTCAAGGCTATGCCCTCGGAACCTTCAATGCTAGTATATATAGAGTTAAGTTCAAAAGTAGACAATTATTTATTTTTGGAAACAGCCACCAGGCTAAGGCCTGGTGGTGAGGGCTGCTGTCCTCCAATTTGAAGGGCAGCAGTTCGAGCCCTCACAATTACATTGTGGGAGTAAAATTCTTTTTCATACTCTGAGTGAAGGTCAGTCTGATTCCTCGCACTGACCTGATTCCTCGCCTCTGGACAGTGCTCCATACGAATTAATGTATACTAGTCCCAGGCATAGTCTGATTTGTAAATATCAGTATAGTCTCATAATATATGAGTTATACTAGTGCCCGGGTTTAAATCTGGGCAGTGCTCCATACGAATTAATGTATATTAGTCTAGTCCCAGGCATAGTGAGGGTTTAAATCTGGGCAGTGCTCCATACGAATTAATGTATATTAGTCCCAAGTATAGTCTGATTTGTAAATATCAGTATAATCTCATAATATATGAGTTATATTAGTCCCAGGCATAGTCTGATTTGTAAATATCAGTATAGTCTCATAATATATGAGTTGTAATCTTGAGCAATAGTCTCATGTTTCAAAAAAAAAAAAAATTTATTTTCGGAAACTTCCTGTTCAGAAGTCTCTGCGCTGTCACAATCCACAGTCTTGGAGTCAACAACAGTCTAGGTTTGGAAAATTTCTTTAAAATCCTTTATATTTGATGATATTTTAATTTAACAATAATATTTTATTTATTTTTAAATATGTCCCTAACAAAACTTCTTTAGGATCCTTTAAATTTATGATTTTTTTTTAAATTTAAGAATAGAGTTTTACTTTATTCTTTAAGATGTCCTGTAATCAATGTTTATGAAAATAATGAACTACTCTTTATAGTTAAGTAACTCTTACATTGGAAACTTTAAAATTCAATATTGAAATAATAATTTGTCATTTTAGTTGGAGTTATAAATTTATTTTGATAAACATATGTATTTTGTTTAAAACGAGATTATTGATGTATTAATATTTATCTTTATACTCCTTTATATGTACTTATATTCACACAAATATTTAAATTAAATTTAAAATTTAGTCTGGCCTGATCAAAGATCTTGGCCCCGGTCCCTAGGCAAAATCTAAAAGAGTAGTAGAAACTGGTATTTCTAAGAAATCATAAGCCATTACAGTGAGCATTTAATTAAAAGGAGCACTGCCACACAAGTTATAAGCAGTAAAAAATATAACAATTCTGAACACTTAAATACGGCTGTTACGTTATTACAATCCACTTTTGTTAAAGCTTTTGATTTAAAATCAGGATCTGTCTCTTTTACCTTAATAATGGCTTTATTGAGCTCTTTTGCATCTCGACACATTAAAGTCTATACTATGTGCAATGCCATCGATTATACCTCGTGGAATAGTGATTAAAAAATTTAGTTTATTAAAATTTTTCTTTTTATAATTCTTTTTTCACTTTCATTCATTGTCTTCACTTTTTCAAACAAACAACTAAACACATTTTTACTTCTTCATTTTCAAACAATATGTTAGAAACAATCAATCAAATGTATTTTTATTTTCACTAAAAACTAATTATTTCTAGTTTATAAACTAAAATAAAAGCACCATGTGAAAAACAGTACCAAACGCACTCAATTTGTAAAAAGGTACAATCTCATTTCATATACATAACATATATTATGACACAATTAATCTTTTACAAGAAAAAGGACCAAGAAATAACATATAGATCATACAAATAATTTACAATAGAAAACAGAGCAAGACAATTGAATACACACACTAGAGAAAGGTACATGGAGATTGAAAAATTCTATAATACATTGAATGTAATATAATTAATATAATATGTGTAGTTGAAATTTAATATAATTATCATTTACATATTAATTTTTTAAAATAAATATATATATACCTTAATATTGTTTATTTATAATATGATTAATATATTACTTTGGAGGTATTCTAAATTTTGTCGTAGCTAAGTTCTTCTACTTCAATATTTGGGTGCATCGTAAGGAGTTTCTTGTTCTTTTTGTCAAGCAAAAAATAACTCGAGCAGAAATATTTGATGAATAATGATCAAGTGAAGTAATATATATATATGGAAGATTTTTAGCATTTATTGTTGACATTGAGGGATTTTTATAACTCTTCTCCAAGTGTGGTTGACTAATGTAATCCGGCGGCTGAGTTTTCCATTCTTTTTCTTAAATTCTTGAACGGGTGGGTAAGTGGTATTGGGTGGTAGTCATAATTTTTTTTTTTTTAATTGGTAGTTATAATTTCTTAATCACTTGCACGGAACTAATGGTGCGGGAAAAAAAAAAGGAAAGAAAACACCATCTAAAAATTTGTGGTCACAATATTTATTTAAAAAATAATACAGAATAAAGAAAAATTAATTAAAAACAATGCCTAAATTGTACACATTGAAAACTCATCAAAAATTAAACTTAAAGAATGATGATAACCCTCATTAGTTTTTTTTTTATTTCAATTAAAATTTTATTCTTAGGTTATTTTATTTTATTTTTTGAAATGACAATAGTTCTTTCATTGAAAATGGCATACCCTCCAATGGCATTTATTTCAACCAAAAATCAATTATGGCATTTGCAAATCTAAAGAAAATTAAAACTTATGGCTTATAATTGCTTTAGAAAAAAATAAATAAAGTTGCCTATGGTGGCCCATATTAAAAGTTTTAAGAGTTAAAAGAACAATTCTTAATCTCTAATTTAATTGGCTTATCAGGGGATGTGGAATCCTCAGAAGCTATTGCAATTCAGAAAGGCTTGGAACTAGCCACTGAAACAGGGCTCACTCCACCAATTGTTGAATCAGTTGCATGAATGTGGTGCATCTCCTTGATGAAGTCAAGGATTTGTTTCCTTAAGAATCCTTTCAAAGCAAATTATCTGCCAAGATACAGTAATGAAGAAGCCATCACATGGTAAACCTTGCATTAAGAAGCTCTGCAAATGAAGTCTGGATAGAAGAAAAAAGCAAACAATGTACAAATTCGTTATGTCAGGGATAAGTTTGGCATTAATCAGATGAATTTTAAATAGGGATGTTATTATGCAAATAGTGTGTGGGAATGCTGGAAAATGGAAATATCTCCACCTAAAATTAGGGTGGTGATATCTCCCACATAATTTTCGTAAACCCACTCTATTTTCAGAAAATAAATATAAAAAATAAAAATAATTTTTAAAAATTTTTAGATAAAGAAGAACAGTAGAGAATTAACTAATTAAATCTATCTTAATTTACTTTTTTGGACTTAGATTTTTTAATTATATTTTATTACAAAGATTACTTTGGCATAAGTTTAAATTAATTGTTCTATTTTTATAAGGTAAAATTATCAATAATTTACTTTAAATCCAATATTTTTCTAATTTTATATCAAACTCATTGTTTCTAATAATACTTTATTAGTATGATTATTAATATTTAATTAAACTAACATAGTGTCTTTATAGCATAGTACTCATGTAAATAATTGGCTGTCAAATTTATATAATTTATACGTAAGTAGTGAAAATAATAATTAGATTTCATTTACAATATTTGATTATAAGTCACAAAATTAATAACCTAAATTATCAGATACAATAACTAATGTTTATTGGGGTAATTTAGTCGTTTTATATCATAATAATAAAACATTAAAATAAAACTTATATTAAAATTTATGATTAAAGTTAGTAAAAGAATCTAAGAAAAAAATTAATAGAATGATTTAATTGATTACTTGTACAAAACCTTTATTGATTTGTATTTTTTAAAATATTGTACACTCATTGTAATTATTTCTAGAAGTGGTGTGGATTTAGAAAAATAGTAAGGTAAAAATATCCCTATCCCTAAACTTAAAACATGAAAATTAGACGAAATAAAGTATTTGTTTCAAGGATAAATTTTTTATTTCGTAAATTTTGAGTCAATTGTCAAGTTAGCCCTCATATTTTTGAACATAAAACTCTCGTGTCTTTACTTTTGTGAATGGGATTTAACTTTTCAAAGTTAAACTAATATTTTTCTCTTATATAAATTAAATTTTTAAATAAACCTAACATGCATCAGGTGATACATAAATAATAATTAAGTAGAATTTTAGCTAAAATATATACACGGAAGAAAATATTTTAATTAAGTTTAAAATATTAAGTACTACTTAAAAAATTAATTTAAAATATAGAGACTAAAGATCATTCTTTATTTCAATCTAGGGCTCAGAGCAGCCACGCGGATTGTAGTTGAGTGGTCAGAACTTGTGAGAGCTTCATTTTGAGTCCCCGTAACAATATGAAAACTTGAGTTCTCCCTTTTCTTTGAATGGAGATAAATCTACTATTCTTTTCTAAAATATGAGTGGAATAAGTGTTCATCTTTATCGAGTGGAGATGAATTTACTATTTCTTATTAAAATGTGAGTGGAGTAAACGTATATCTTCATAGAGTAGAATAAGTGTATTATTCCTTACAAAATGTGAGTGGAGTAAACATCCATTCTCATTGAGTGGAGATAAATCTACTATTCTTTATTAAAATGTGAGTAGTGTAGGCATCCTTCAATTATTAGTGAGATAAATCTACTCTTCATTACTAAAATATGAATAAAGTAATGTCTATTGAATATTAGTGAATGTAAAAAATATACGATTAATATAAATTTTTGTCTCAGTAATAATCTGATTTGATCGATGGAAAAACCCTTTGACAGGAGCCAGAAACTTTTGTTCAAAACAGCCACTTAATTAAATCTAAAAATTTTGGTTAAAGAAATAATTTCTAATGAACACCATTGCAGGAGAATGTGTATTGAGTGTGATGAGAGACCTTTTGTAAGTAGTTGCTTAGTTGCCATCAACTAAAGTCTAGACCCAAACAAAGAACTTAGCCCAACCCTCTTGCATGCAAAAGAGGTCCACTGGCGGCCCAACTCATCAAATGCCACTTAACATTTTTCTGGGGGTGAAATCCAAACAGTATGGCGGAATTTTATCTTTTACTTACAAGTAAATTTTAAATTAGCAATAACACAAATAATAAAAATTTCTAATCGATGCTAAACATTAAAATAAAAAAAACAACCAAACCAGTGGAGCGAGACATATAAAGAGTGATCAGCCTCTTTAAACTCAAACTTATGTCAAATGTCAACCATACGTTGATCTATGGGTAGACTTATGATGATATTATCAATATTAAAATACACACACACACATATATATATATATATATATATATATATATATATATATTAATTTTTTTATTCATTTTCTTTTGTGTGTGTATATAAACAATAAATGTTTGATTATCATTAGGAGTAAAGATGGCTAATGGACTGGACGATATAAGCACGTTATAATAAGATACGCTGCATGGCATGATACGACACGACATACTCGCAGGTTTGGCTGAACTTAGAATTTTAAGCACGCGAGCTTTAAAAGCATAGCACGATTAGAGATAAGTCAAAGAACGGCACATGAAAAGATACATAATAAGTACGCTTCATTGGTGGGCTAGCATGCAGCCTATGGACCAAATTGTATTTATAATTTTTTTAATAAAAAGTAAACATAAATATTATGATTTTATAAATAACTTAAAATTAAAATTTTTAGTATATTTTATTAGTATAGATTTTTTAAAATTAATTTTGTCTTAGATTCAAAAAAAATATTATAATTGTTTATATTTATAATTTATTAAATGAATAAATGACTTCATGATTTTAATAAATAAAATTATAAATATCATGATTTCATAATTCATAAACATAAACTTTTACAACTTTAATATTTTATTTATGAAATCATTAATTTGTCAAAGGAGATATGCTTCATTTGTGAATAAAATATTTTTTATATTTACATAAAAAATAAAATAAAGTAATATTAAAATTAGATAATATAATTGTGTAATTGTGTTAATGCCTTAATTAAATATTAATTGGTCACTTAATAAAAATATTATTATTATTATTATTAATTATAAATATATAGTTGTATAATTGTGTTAATGTCTTAATGAAATGTCATTTGTTCCTTTAATAAAATTATTATTATTACTATTATTTGTAATTGCATAGGTTTATGGTTTGGAAAAATGACACGTAGGGCTTGAAGAAAATACGTTAGGTATATGAATTTTATCAAGCATGCTCTGAAACAAAAAAAAAAATTGATAAATTTTTTTGGACACAGCATACATGGACTTGGGCCATCAGCCGTATCATACTTAAAGAAAAAAAAAATTAGACACAGCACGACTCACCCATTTGGGCTCGGCCCTACTTTTATATTTTACTATACTCCTAATTAAAGATGTCCAACCGGCAGTACTGATGTAAAAATGAGGCTCACAAGGGCCGTGCCGTGCCCAATTTTTGACTCCATTGTTGGCTTCATTCTGTTTCTTTGAAGAATTGCAAGTCACCAATCGGATCCTCCGACAACAGCAATCCTTCATGTCTTTGCTTTGTTTATTTTAATTTCTTGACACGTATGAAAATGACAAGCTTGGACCTACCAATTAGAAAAGATTGGCACAGTTTCGGATATCGTCCCCATTCAATTCAAATGTGAAAAAAAGACCATCGGGTTTAATTTCGAAAATTTGATTGACTCCCCACACAAATGGTATTTTTTTTTCTTTAAACACTGGTGTGAATATTGTAATTAGTAGTTTATCGAATTAAAATTATCATCCTATCAAGTCTTTTATGACATCCCCTTAATTTTTATTATCACCAATATCAAACAATTATTTACTCCACATACACATGCGTTATCATCAATGGGTATAATTCATCGGCAAGGAAAGTGCTTTCAAATACAATATTAGCTACAACACTTTTATTAAAAAAAAAAAATCGACATTAGATGGTTAAACAATTATTTATCATTTGAATCCAAAATATTCCTTTCTATAGGTCTTTATAATTATTTATATATATATATAGGAAGTCAATATTGGCTTCATACATACATGTCAGTTTCTCTTTTGTTTTGGGAAGATAATTTTTGCCATACCAAATATTTCGAATCATTCGAAAACCAAATCATGTTCAGTCTTTTTTCTTCCTGGGAGGTCCAAAGCTGTTGTGTTGAAACTAAATGAAGCTGATTTTGAAATCATCTATAATTTTTTTTTTCTTTTAATAACGCCATATTGCATTGACTGAATTCCTTTGGATTATGGTCCGGCAAAATCAGCTATGAGATGGGCATTTATTATATCCTAGGTGGACAACCAAAATAGCATAATGAATGCCCCTCTCATTGTTATTTTATTTTTATTTCAGTGTCCCTTTAAGAATGACGTCGGGTGGTTTAAAATTATTTTTTAATTAAAAATTAATTTTAATATTTGGAAAATTCATTTTTTAAAATAATTTTTTGTAAAATTTATATACCTTTAAGTGGTAGAGTAGTTTTAAAAATAATCACCTTACATTTTAAAGAAAATGAATAATTTTTCAAAATCTAATTTTGAGTATTAGTTTCATATTTAATATTATTAATATCTTAAAAAATTTAATAGTAAAAATTTATTTAGACTTTGCACAAGAAATAATTTTTTTTTTTAAAATAAAAATATAAAATGTACGTAGAGGATTTTCAATAGTCCGAAATTTGATCCGAAAGTGGGGGCAGTTGGCGTCTCAACCTATCCTTCGATAATTAAGGAATTTCAAGTAATGAATCGGATCCTCCGAGACAATAGGCATCTTGGCTTTGTTTCATTTTCTTAACACGTAGGAAAGTGACAGGGATAGGACCTACTAATTAGAAAATCAAAAAGAAACTTATAGGCACAATACCGGATATCCAATTGCATTGTTTCTTATAAAATAAAAATCGAGATTAAATTTTTAAAGATTAATTATGGAATAAGGAAGTATTGTCAACAAAGCTTTCTTTCTCAATGTAATATAATTTTTTTTGGAATAAAAAAATATTATTATTAACAAACTTACCACACATACTAATTCCGTATTAACTGATTAATTTTTGAAGTACTGTAAAGGAAGTGAGACATCTTGTTTAGTCGTGCCCTATTCGGACAAAATGTTCGGATATTACTTTTGAGTTCGATGTGATGTCTTTTAGTTAAATTTTAATTGCCATTCATTTTGCTTCAACTTGTTGTCCTGCTAACGGGCAATTCAACCTGCTATATACATTAGTCACCAAACTTGCGCGCGTTTAGTTAAAGCTCAATTCGGATATATCCGACTTCGAGATAGAAATATAATATAATTTCACCTATAGTTTGGCCATGGTACATGTGTCTAATCAAACCAAAAACACAAGATACGGTTTTTATTTATATTCTTTATTATTTGATACATTAGAAATTGGATAGCTTTGAGTCATTTCGGATATCCGCTAGCGTTGAGATAGCATGAGCGGCAACAAACTATAATTTTCAAGCACACAAGACTGATATTATTATTAAGTAATTCAAATTCATACATAATACAACACAATAGCACAAACTCTCATATTCATGAGTTTCGAAATAACGCAACTCATCAAACACACCTGGTATCAAGATTGACTGAAACAGACATATTTCTTAAGAAAGCAAATGACAGTAGAGCCTGTTGGACAGAACATTTTAGAGACTCACAATTCCATCAATGAAATTGCAGATGAAGATGGTAAGCAACGAGGCGGCGTAGAGAGTCCAGGCTGCATACTTGAGCTCATTCGAGGAATATGGGATGGTGGTGGCCAAGACCACTGCAGTGGCAGCAACGATGATAGCAGCTTTCTCTAGCACTTGGGATGCAACAGCGAACTTGTGGGCAATAAGTTTCGAAACAAAGAGAAAAAGAAAGGTCAGGAGGATAGCAAATGAAAGCACATAGAACGAAGGAGAAAGCTCCGAGTTAGTTTCGGCAAACAGGATAGCGATCTCGATGGATGATGAAAGGCAAAACGGCATGATCACATTTTGCCATTCAAAGACTTGATTGGCTTCTTCATCCATGGTGGGTTTTGGTTTTGATTTTGGTGGGTTTGATTTAGTGAAAAAGTGTGTATTAAGTTTTGTAAATGCTGTTATGTCCAAGCTATGTGATGATTTGCTATTTATAGAGTGAGGGGTCGGATTTTCTTCGGTCCGAGATTCAACAATTTGTGTCCCTACCTGTGTACAGTGAATGCATATTTATTTTAATTTTATAATGATATTTGTCAATGTTGATAAGTGGGGCAAAATGTTCGGATACTAGATTGAGTTCGATTTCATTAGAGAGTAATGAAAACAATATGGGTTCCACCAATTTTTATTTCTGCTGAGGAAAAAACGAGTCTTGAAAAGTTGTTTTAATTTCATCAAGTCTTATTCAATTTTTTCACCAAGTCCCACGCCAACAAGGCTCTATCGTGGTGGTAATCAATCCCCTCAGTGTCTCACAAAAGGTGGGAGCTGTGGCTGGAGATTTAATTTCCCCTCCCGCAGTAAATTTTCAGATTATTAAGTATATGCAGTTGGTAAGTCAATGGGAAAAAAAAAGTGTAACCCACTCAAAAGATAATAAAGCATTAGGTAAATATTCATTTAATCCCTGTCATTTGCTTCAGTTATTTAATTAGTTTTTATAACCTTAAAAATTATTTAAAAAAATAATATCGTATGTTTATTTATGTTAAGATCTACTCTTTATTTTTTGTTTTTACCAGTTGCCTTATTTTTTATTTGTCTCCATTAAAATCTACTCTTTGTCATCTATTTTTCACCTTTTACTAGTTGCCTTATTTTTCACCTTTTAAAAACTACTATAGTTATTGTATAAAGTTAAGATAATATTTTTTAAGAGTAAAAATAATTAATGTTCTGCATGTCTGACTAATTGAACATTTACCCTGAAACTTTTGTGTACATTTTGTGCACCAAGTCTGCTCCACACTATATTTTCGGATATTTCTTAGGTCCGAATTGTAACAATTTCAGCCAACTGTGTGTTGATGTGTCATCATGTCATGTAACATGGTCCAACTCATCAGCGGATGTTGAAAATCCGATGGAGTTTGTGCTCCGTCAATATTGAGTTTGATCCGTCAATATTGAGTTTGATTTGACACCAGAAAGTTTGCATTTGTTAAATTCCTTCGGACTTTATTAGATCCGCTTCGATTTCTTCAGAAACAGACAGAAGAGTGTGTCCCACAATAAATTGAAAAAGTAAAATGACTTGAATATGCTATGAAGTTTCTTTCGAGGATGAAATGAATCTTACTTCTCAACATCTTGGAAGCCCAACCATCGAGCGGATATATCCGATACAGATGCCATTTTTTTTTTTCTTTCTTTCTTCTATGTTTTCCGATTGGCAGAAAATTAGCCGGTCCCAACTATTGTGGATGTGATTGGAGGATTTAAGTACTTTTACCACTGCTATAAAAAGAAATTCTATAATACATCAAAGTTAATACAATCAATTCCAATTAATATATGTATTATATATACAATTAAATTTTAGGGGTAGACAAATAACTCCACCCAATTCAAAAATTCGAGTTCAAATACGATGCTGATGAAGACTCTAGTTTTTTTTTTTTTCTTTAAAGGGAGGGGTGGCAAGCCCAAAGAATTTGAACCCTCCCACCCCAGGACTCGAACTCGGGCCGCCACGACTCTAGAACCGAGCATTGCGACCAACCCGACCACGACCTTGGGGGCGAGGATGAAGACTCTAGTTTGATCGGTTGGATTTTAGCCAACTCCATTGGATCGAATCAGGTCAAACTTGATCAAATATAAAAGACCATGTACACAAGCCATCTATGACACAAATTTCCGATCCAAACCATATTAAGATTGAATAGGATCTAATAAAAAGTTCGGATTGCTTTTTCCCAATCCGATTTATCTGAAACCCAACCGGATTGATCTGAACTCGAATTTACACACCCTTGTTGAATTTAATATAATCACTACTTGTAAGATTATCTTCTAAAATAAATACGCATAAGTTATACTATAATTTACTTGTCATATAGTTAACATGAGTACATGACACTCCTAATATGTCATATAATTTCTCAGTTGAAAGGGACCCTAATTTTGTCGTTTGGTGCCTTTAAATCCTCACAGTCACATTGAGTTATTGTTATTGAAAAATTAAGATATTTTATTTTTATTTTACTTTTATATATATGTACTTCCTGACAATTGCCTTTTCTCAAGGTATTACAAGTACAGCTAGCAAAATGGGCCATTGGGTCGTGTTCGTGTCATGTCAGTTTTGTATAGTATCAAATTTAGGTTGATCAAAATACAACTCATTTAATAATCATGTTTAAATATTGAAACTCTAGCCTGACATTGAAAATAAATGGGTTTCCCTAATAATCCATTTAATATATATATGAGTGTATGTATATGTAATTTATAGATATAATAAAATATACATATCTACTAAACATTTACACTATTAAAGTTATATATATATAATATTATAAATTGATATTATAAAATATACATGTCTACCAATATTTTATATATTTATACTATTAAAGTTCTAAATCTATATAAAATTTTATAAATGAAATATTATGCATATATTTATCCTTTTAAAAAAAATAAAAAGAGAGAGTTATGTCTAATATTTGAGTTTTGATGACAATAACTTACAAATTAATTTAAAATAGAAAATATAATCATGTCATTGGTCAGACTAATGGATCAAAAACTTTAACTCTAACCTTACATGAAAAAAAAATTGTGTTAACCTGGAACTGACCCATTTAATGATTGTGTCAAATTTAAGAACTCATACTCATTTTTCATGTTGTGCTCATATTGGATAATTAGATTATGTCAAATTTTAATCGTGTCAAATTTTGCCAACTCTAATTACAAGTTTACAACATTCCCTAGCAATGGCATGTAAGTACAAATAATTTGACATATCAAATTTGACTTTCACTTCCTTTCTTTAATTCAAACTAATCATGTTGGCAAAACAGAGCACTTGTACATCAAATTTGAACTTCATTGAAACATGAGTCATGTGCTTAACTACATTTGTAGGATGTTTTCAAAATTTTGATTTTTTTTTCCTTTTTTTTTTCACTTTTTTGTGATCCATGGTTATGCTAAATAGTGAAGTAGTATGGTTCTATTTTTTCTTTTTTCACATTTTGGATGCTTTTGATATTGTTGATGCAGAGGCTTTACATTTTAGATTACGGCTCAATAATGAAATTTGTTTATCTTTGTTGATTGTTGAGTCAGATTTGTTGCTGATTGGACAATTTGTGCTAGGACAACGCAGTACTAGTTATTTTGGATTATTTCAGATTTGCAGTGTGTATAATTATCAAAACAGGATTTCAGGATTATACATGTGTCAAGAACTTGTAACCACGTAGCGGATGTTTTGGTTAAATTTGCTTTCCGTTGGTATGAAAGTAAAAGAAGAGATTCCTTTATTCGTTTATTTATTTTAAACTTGGATCAATTGAAGAAAAATCTATTTAAGACTAATTTTTGTTTCTCAAAGTTCTCATTTCTCTAAGATTTTTTTGTTATTTTTCAATGTATCTCAAGGAATTAAAAAGCAGCCTTATGTCACGGGACAAAAGGTTTTGACCTCGTGCGGCACCTTGCATCTTATATTACGAGAGTAAGTCTAGTGGAAGTGGTAAAATATCGACTAGTTTTGCTCTGTCTTAGGCTTATCAGGATAATGGCTCCAGTTCCCAACTAGTGTATGTAGGGATAGCTCAGACCTCTCTTCAATATTAAGTCTTCGACTAGCGACAAGCTCCCAAAACTTAACCAATTCGGTCTGCCTGAACTCCAAAGGTTCTAGGGCCATTGTGTTTTCCTACACTCACTCTTTGAAGCACATCTCCAACGATTCAACACAATTATTGTTGATACTATCGTACAAGTACATATCTTAGGTGTCACAATTACGGTCTGTGACATTTTCCCACTGCCATGACCATGCACGTCCTCATGCATCAAGAGTATGCCTTTGGCTCTAACATGGATTCTCGGTAATTACAATGAGGAAGCTGTGGACGAAGTTATCAAGATATTAGTCATAGTAATACTAGTTCAAATGGAAAAAAAAAATTCTAAACATTGAGGGGGTGCTTGCACACTATATTGCATTACAGTGTATTGTATTAGTTAATGTAGAATTTATTATATTAAGTTGTATTACATTAACATTGTATTATACTAATGTTGTATAACGTTTAGAACTATATTGGATTGTATTAATTTTTATTTATATTTTGTTTAGTTATTATTTTTTTGTGATTAATTTAAATTATGTTTGAATTTTTTTTTACCATTATGGAAGTCTAAAATATAAAAGAGAAGATGGAATGGATTGGGCTAGATGTAGACTTTGTGAGCATGAGTTTAATGGTTCAAGCAAGAAACCACTATTAAAATAATTAAAATTTTTTTGGTAAAATCCATCACCTAAAACCTAAAAACATTTACGTTGTATCACCAATAATCAATAATTTAAATATGCGGAAGTATACCTAAATCCATAATATTGTATTACTCTCTATGGTCGTGTAGTTGGTCTTCCAGATCAACATGTATATCCTATATCTCATTTTAGTTTCTCTATACACTCCTTTTGATGATGAGATATCAAAAAGAATAGAATATATGATATGTGTGGCTTGACGACCATAACCACTTATATAGACAACCTTTTTTGTTGTTACTGGGTATTCCTAATTCTACCTATCATAGAATTAGAAAACCATTAGGTTTTTACATATTAAAAGCCCACACCCTATTAGATACATTAAAGCCTAAATTATCAAAAACCTAATTATATCACTTTTAATTAAACTTAATCTTATATGACAGTCCACAACATATAATTATTTAAAATTAAATATCCAATATTATTGAATTAAATATCCAACAACCACACATCTCAAAAATCATTTAGAGAGATGCCGAGCCAATTATAAGAGAAAAAGAGCTGGTACTAGTGTGGATGAAGATAGATTAGTCAAAACTATACCTGTTATCATAAAAGAAAAATCAGTCAAAGATAGCTTCGATGTTTTGTTCGAGACAATTCGCCGCCCCTAATCGGTGAACCAGATAGTGGACTCAGCGTGTCAATGAGTTCCAACTGGCCTCCTCTTACTTATTGCAGCAGGAGCTCAAGCTTTAGCCAACTGTACCCTTGTCTAGCTAACAAATGGGGAGACCTACCTTTGACGGTGAACAATCCAGAGGACATGCTCATGTTGAATTGCGTGAGTGACAAGCTCACCGCTGGATGAGTCGTCCAGGTGCAGCAAGCTAATCAGGGGTTTTAATCTAATTTTCAAGTGGTGAATGCGGAGGTGCTGGCGGATCAGTTGGCGACTGCCTTGGTTCTTGCTCCCTGCCGAGGGAAAATGTTACAGAGAGGTGAGACTGAGACCTCAGGGAAAGTATGGAGCTGAAATACGTGACCAGTTTGGGGCCTGCCATGATTTGGCTCATGACTTTGCTGCTTTCAGGATGAGGAGTTCAAGGTCTCATTTGTTAGGAAATTTATGGGTGAAGTAGAACCATAGCTAAATGAGATTGGAAGAAAATAAAGAGCAAGCACAAATTTGGACACCAGAAATTACGTGGTTCGGCTTATAGCCTACATCCACGGGCAAAGACAGAAGGAAATAATTTTATTATACTGAAAAAATAATAACTTCAATCTAATAATAGAAGAGAATAATTATACTCTCTCTATAACTAGGAGAAACTATTCTCACTTTGCAATACCCCAATTACACCCAATACTAAGAGTACTTATTTAACTCTCAAAATTCTCTCTAATACAAGATGAAATAAATTTTCTAGGATAATTGAAATGAGGGAAGAGGCTCTCAATTTATACCTACATTTTTGCTACTATTCATTATTTATTTATTATTATTTTATTATTATATTATTATTTTTTTCTTTTTCTTTTTCAACATGGCCTGCTGTGCCGTGTTGAACAAATTTGGCACCGCCCATCTAGAAGGGCGGTGCCAACTTTGACATTCTCCCACTTGGAGATTTGATTAAGAACCAATCAATCTCCACACCATCTTTTCTGCTTTGCCATTGACATATTGCTTATGTTTCTGCTAGGCCACAAGAGGATCTACTCCATATAAACTTATCAGTAATGATTGGCTTAGTCATAACATCTGCTAGGTTCTCCTTAGTATGAATTTTCTGTAAATCTACACTTCCATCTTCCACTACTTCTCGAACGAAGTGATATTGAACCCTATATGTTTTGTCCTTGAATGAAAGACTGAATTCTTTGCAATGTGCAAAGCACTCTGACTGTCACAAAACACATGAATTTTTTCTTATTTGTGCTCGAGCTCTTTAAGTAACCTTTGTATCCAAATAGCTTCCTTGCATGCTTGTGTAGCTGCCATGTATTCTACCTCTGTCGTAGATAAAGCCACAACAGTCTGTAATTTTGAAATTCAGCTTACAGCTCCTCCTGCAAGTGTAAACAACATTTGAATTTTCCTCTATTATTTCGGGTTAGCCTGATCTGGTCAAAATGAAGTTCAAGCCTCAGTCTCAGTGGATGGATAGTGGGTGTACCTGAATAGGAGGAGAAGAAAAATGTTTCAGAAATTTGATTATTTGATCTTTTTGCTCTTCTACAGAATTGTTTTAATTATAGTTAATTCAATTTTTTTCCATTAAATTTTTTGTTTAAATTGTTGAGGAAATGCATGATAATAACTAATACGAGGATAATATCTGAAATACAAATTACAGATAGCAACTAAAAATACAAGGTATCCAAACATAAAAGAAAAAATCTTTGGTGATGGTCCAAGAACGTAGGGATTGATAAATCGAAATTCTATCTATTTGCTAAATAGATAGATCGATCTAAATTTCAACAAAATAGTAGTCAAATTGAAACAGAAAGATAAGAAAAAACTCGAGGACTAGGAGAAATACAATGTCCTTAAAATAGTAGTCAAATTGCATGGCTTCAGTCTTTGAAGATACAATTATGCCTCCTACTGTGATGCTTTAGGATTTGCATGACATCTATCTCTCAAGATACAATGGTGAAGTTCTGAAAACTTTCATTAGTCTGAATTTGAGGAATTAAAAGATAAACGAACAAAGAATTATACTTGTTTGCCTCAAAAGCTTTGGAAATAATTTTCGATTCTTGAAGAATTTTGTGAGTTGGACTCGAATGTGTACCTGCAAAGGTATAATGGCGCTCAAGTTAGTATTTGTGTTTGGATTTGGATCTGATTATCTTTCGGCTCTATTGTCAAATTAGCCAAAAGATCCATTTTGTATTTATAGATCGAGAGATATGAAGTCGGCGGAAAACTTTATTATAGATCTAAATTCCTACCATATATCTACTTCATTTAATTTACACAGTTAGATTTAACAATTATTTTTGTCTGTATTTAAATTACTTGCATGTGACTCCGCTAATAATCACATGCTGCTTATTGTCAATATTTCTAGGCTTGGTCATCGTTAGTTTTTCTCTGGAACTTTCGTATAAATCATCTCATGGTTATTGATTTTCAATCTGTGGTTAATGTAAACCATACTCATATCGATTTCTAATTTGGAATCAATATAAACCATACTTGCATTGATCTTTAATCTAGGACCAATACGAGTTATATCCGTTATTTCAATTGCTAGTTTTTAAAAGATACGTGGTGCGGAGTGGCTATATTGTATAATAAAACCCTCATTAGTTATTTTTTGTCGCAGTTACAATTTTATTCATGCAATCAATGGCATTTTTTTTTATCCAAAAATCAATTAAGGCATTTGAAAATTGAAATCTAAAGAAAATTAGAACTTATGGCTTATAATTGCTTTTAGAAAAAACTTAAATTAGATGTGGAATTCTCGGAAGCTATTGCAATTCAGAAAGGCTTGGAACTAGCCACTGAAATAGGGCTCACTCCCCCAATTGTTGAATCATATGTCATGAATGTGGTGAATCTCATTGAAAGTAACAGCACTAGTAGAATTGAAGTGGGAAGGGTCATTTATGAAGTCAAGGATTTGTTTCTCTCGAAGAGTCCTTTCAAAGTGAATTATGTGCCAAGATCCAGTAATGAAGCAGCCATCACATGGTAAGCTCTGCAAATGAAGTTTGGATTGAAGAAAAAGGCAAACACGTGCAAATTCGTTATGTCAGGGATAAATTTGGCATTAATCGGATGAATTTTAAATTGGGGTGTTATTATGCAAATAGTGTGTGAAAAATATTGGAAATATTTATGTACCTAAGCTTAAAACATAAAAATTAGATGAATTCAACTATTTTTTTTAATGATAAAAATTGTTTTATTCCCTACATTTTGAGCCAATTGCCAATGTAGTCATTATATTTTCAAAAATCACATAAAACACTAATGTCTTTGCTATTATGACTGGATTTATCTTTTCAAAGATAAAATAATATTTGTATCTGAATGAAATTGTCAAAGTCAATGGAAACAAGATCTTCTATTTCCCTTTTCAGAAAAAATTTTGAAGTGGAAGCACCAAGAGAAATAGGTGTTACTAAAAAATCATAAGCCATCCCTATTAGAGGGAAAATTTATATTGTTTCCGTAACACTATATTCAGAACTATGTCAAAGTCTTAAACCATAGGAAATTTAGGCTAATTTAAATAGTAATCAAACGTGATTCAAGGCTCGACTGAGTGGTTTTAATTAGGGGTGGGCATTTTCCGGTTCGGTTTGGTTCGGATACCGAACCGAACCGAACCGAAACCAATTGGTTCTTAAGAATTCAAACCGAATCGAACCGAATTTTAAAACCAAACCAAACCGAACCGAAATAATTCGGTTCGGTTCGGTTTTAAAAATTCGGTTTGGTTCGGTTCGGTTCGGTTCGGAAAATTAAGTTAATAATTTAGAATTTAGAATTTAGATTTTGGAATTTAGGTTTTAAAAATTCGGTTCGGTTCGGTTCGGTTCGGTTTTATTATATTTAATCGAACCGATCGGTTTTTTAGTTCGGTTCGGTTTAAAACCGAACCGAATACAAACCGTTCGGTTCTTAATTTTTCAAACCGTTTGGTTTTTACTTCTAAAACCGAACCGAACCGAATTGAATAATTCGGTTCGGTTCGGTTCGGTTCGGCAAAAACCGAACCATTTGCCCACCCCTAGTTTTAATAAACATTTTTAATTGATTATTTGAGTTTGATTAGTAAAGACCTAATTATTTATAGTTTTGTTTTCTCTAACAATCCATATATTATCTATAGTTTTATTATAATATTTCAAGTAAAAATTTAAAATGACATTGTTTACGTTGTACCCTAGGATGGGTCAGACAGTAAAAACAGTCTTTAAGAATACAGTTTATAATTGTAACTTAAAAAAAAAATTTGTTGATTCAATTGCATAGAAATAGTCCACAGATCGAGAGAGAGTTACGTAAAAGTTTTTGTTTATTATTACTATCCGCACAGAGAGTCGGAATTATGCAATACTTGTAAAAGAAAAATATTCAAATTCAATAGATGAAATTGTTAAGCTAATAATAAATTAATTGTCCATTTATAAGAAAAATTTATAAAAATAACCAAAAAAATTTAGTGAATTTCTAAAATAACCACATAAACTTTTTTTATCATATGTAACAATATATTATTTTTATAGACTTAAATACCCTCAGATCTATAAACAAAACTAATAATTCACATATTCTCAACCAAAACTCCTCAAAATCAAGTACACTCTAATCCCTAAAACTCACACACTAATTATCAACTCATTAATTAGAAAGCAAAAAGTTGAGGTTAGTATTTATTTTACAAAATGAGTAGTTTTATTTTTCGATTAATTGAAATTTATGAGTTATTTGAGTAAAAACGAGTTTGGAGACGAACCCAGATAACACACGTTTTCTGAGAAGAAATGTGTGACAGGCGCCTGTCACACGATTGGACAGAGCCTATCACCGTGCGACAGGATCTTGTCATACAGTTGGACAGAACGGTTGGACAGAACTTCTCGTCGAGCGACAGGTGCCTGTCACACGGTGATAGGTTCTGTCCAATCGTGCGGCAGGAGCTTATCGCACAGTTGTCCGACTCATGTCTAAACTCTAAATTTTTTTAAGTACTAATTTTTTTTTTCTTAGGCTTAATAGAGTCAATTGTTCTTTAAATGTGTTTGATGGAACATGAGAGGAATTGATAGACGGTTGTTTTGAGTATAAAATAGAAAAAATAGAGCTTTTTTGGTTTCAAAAACTGTACGTTTGATGTATTTCTTTTAAGAGTATATGAAGTTTTGTAAATAAATCCGAATGATTACAGGATTACATTGAAGACAACTTTACAGTCAAGATGTTCTACCCAACCCATATGTTCGATACCTATGGATATAATTGATGATGAAATGGTAAGAGTTTTGATACATATGAGCTTTAATTCGGTGAATGAGGGGTGCATCCCTGTTTTTGTTAGCAAATTCCCTAAAGTAAGAAATCAAGAGCATATTGAAGAAGAGAAAGCTGTTACACTGGAGGCTGTTGAAGAAAAGGTGTTACCGCTAACGACTTCACTGCAACAAGGTTACTCTCCTTTCTATTACAATGACGATTGCACTAATGACACGAATAATACAATAGCAAATAGCATTAATGTTGATTCATGCCATAACCCAATTGATGATGGGAACGATGATTTTGGGTAAGCTTTTATTGATAATGATAATTATTTGGATAATATTTGCGATTATGAGGATGATGGGGATGATGAGCATGATGAAGATTTAGTCGGTGATAGGGAAGATTTACCTCACTTTGAGAATTGCCATAATCTACACCGAAGTCGGCTTCGATGGGCGTAGAAGTTAACCCTCTTGTAAGTATTGCACAAGTTTTGCCGTCAGACTTGGTCGCTCCAGACTTTGTTAGACATATTGGGTGTAATGATATTTGTGTAGGCAAGTTGTTCAATTCTAAATATAATTTAATGTTGGAATTGCGCAAAGTTTCCTTGAGGGATAAGTAAATTAAGTAAAGACTAACAATAGTTACCTCATCCCCTAGCCATCCCATTGACTATCTCTCCAAGGATATTCTAAAAAATTCCTTCGAATGTCAGATGTCACGACCAACTACAATATTACCATCAAATCACTGGTCAAACTCATGAAATAGTGTCAGGTCCTCTATTCCTCTAAGTAAATTTATTCCCACACTTGTCCTTTTGTTGATATCAACATCTATTGGTTCTATAGCCGGAAAACGCTTAATGTTCCTTCTTCGTTTTTATGTTTGTAAGTAGGGACTTTTAAGGGCATATGAAGTCCTATACTTGCGACCAAACTTACTTATGCCGGAAGGTGCTTTCTTCAAAATTTGCACACTGTCATCGTTTACGTACTCAGATAATAAACACAATGACAGCGGAGTATGATCATGACGATCTCGAATATCATCAGGGACCTGTTAATAGTAATAACTTATTAAATCAAAATACATTTGGAATAATAGCAAAAAAAATGAGCTATGTAAATTGCTTACCATGTAAGGGTTTTTAATTGGAGTATTACTGTAATAAGGTTTCGTTGAATTTTCAGTATATGCATTAATAAACCCTATTACAGATTTTGCAAACTCTCTTTATTCTTTTCTAAATTGCCTTTATTCATTCCGCTCAGCCTCAGCATCCGACATTATCTTAGTCATTGTTTCTTTTAAGTCAATAATAGAACGATCAATTCTCTCTATTCTACGAATGACATAATCATACGAAAACTTTGATTTCAACTATGACAGAAAATAAAAATAAATCCATTTTATATATAACATCATTGTTTATATATAAATCATTGTTTTAAAATAATTAAATGTTAAAAATAGTATCTAAAGAATCTAACCTCTCTTGCAGCTTCATATTCATGATTAACAAGTGGCTGATCGTTCACTTTATATTTATGATCAACTGGTGCATGATCGTCCACTTCATAATCATGTTCAACATGTGGCTGATCGTCGACTTTATCTTTATTGGTGGTACATTGGGGTGATGCTACAACATTGATATAACTGATTACTTAAAGAACTTGCGGAAATTGAAGATTCAATAATAATATTATAATTGAATTTAATTATTGAATCACATTATGGATCCAACAACGGATTGATATCTCATAATCCTTTATGCTTCTCCAAAATGACATAGCTTTCTCCTGCTTAGTCGGATTGAGTGTTTGTATCACAATCACCTAGTAATGAAACAATTGAAATTAGCCATCGTGTAAATTATCTTGTACACCTCAGTAAAATTTAATACTTACAACATATGTGTTATCGTTGTAAAACTTGTACACTTCAGTAAAATTTATTTTCGATGAGGAAAAATACCTTCCTACTTTAATATGTGATGAGTCTTCTTTTTTGTCTTGATGGCCCATATTTTTGCTATAAAACCATCAATTTTTTCAAACAGCCAAGTCTGTAACATGTAAAAATACAAAGTTAGGAAAAAACAAAAATACATTGTATAGAAAAAATCTACATATATTTGAAACGCACCTGCACCCCGGGACAAAAGTCATAAATGTTGTACTTCACCTCTTTAAGAGTATTACCCTGGGAAGCCTCCATTTTCTGGTTCAATGGAGTGTCCAAACTTTTATATACTGTTTTCCAGGATAAACGACCCCATAGAAGACTTCTACTCAAGATCATCAACATAGTTTAATAATAATGAATTCGATATATGTTCATCTTTTCTATCATTAAGTACTCTATCCGCGAAGTAATATAGCTCGATCTTTAGCACATCAACATTATCCATATCATTAAAGTTTAAATCATTAAATTTTTCATTAAATCGTTTAAGAGTAGCACCTAGATTACCTTCAAAGTACAAATCATGTAACTTGTTATTCGCAGGAAATTTGGCTTCTTTGTGTAAGTCGTATGTACCATAGCCAAGTCCTGTAACTAAACACCATTCAACGATTGATAACTGTACTAACTGGCCATTAAATTAAAACCACAGCTGATTTTTATCATCTTTATTATAATACGCTACTTGCCTAAGTAGTGCGTTGTGAAAGATTGCATCACTAAACACGTGCCTATTCATATTTGTTGATGGTCAAATATATCTTTCCTGAATAATCTTAATTGTTGTTTCGTTAACTTCCTCTTAATATCTTCCATCATATTTCTAAATTTTGAGGTATTTGTAATACGCCTAGGGAAATGTTCCGTTTCCGAAATCTTTATCGTACCTAGATTCGTGGCCATTACGTTTGTAAAAAAATCAAATTTTTAATTATTTAATTCGATATTTAAAAAAACATAAAATTAATTCAAGAAAAAAATATTATTTTAAAAAACTTGTGATATTGTGCGACAGAATCATGCGCGCGGAATGGACGCCTATCGCGCCCGTGCATGCATGCAACAGGTGCTGTCGCGCGGGCAACAGGCACTTGTCCCGCACGTGCGATTTGCGCCTGTCGTGCGTGCTATTTCTATTCCCGTCACACTTGCACTCCACCTTACAATCACGTCATCAATACCTCAATCTTGCATACGCTATCAACTATTTAATCTAACCTAAGGGACATTTTATTCAGCACGTCGCATACTATTCTTTGAACCTAAATTTCACTAAACAATCTCCAATATTTATGGACAATCAATCCTAACCTCATCTATATGTATCTATACACTGACTTATCACCAATCAAACTTACCAAAATAGAAAAAAATTAAAACTTACAAAGTGAAAATTACCAGAAATTAAGGAGAAAAACACCTCCAAAATACCGAAACTAAATCTGTCCAACTATCGGAGATGAACTCACTTTCAAAAGCCCGCCCAAACGCCATTGATTGTTGTCGGAAAATGTAAAATGAAGCTAGTGCTGTGAGGGAGGATTTTGCCGAGTTTTGATTTGGGAGAGATAAGGGTATTGTGGCCAAAAAGCTTAGTAAATGACTATGGATGAAAAAAATATATGAGATAATTATTTTAGATATTTATTAAAATTATTTTGTTATTTTTGTAAATTTTCCAAAAAAATAATAAGACGTTTATCTTACTAATGTTCAGCCAAAATACAAAATGGGTCACAACTTTATGCTTGTGACAGATGTCCTCTGAGGTTTGGAAAAGCCCTTTGACAGGAGCCAGAAACTTTTGTTTAAAACAGCTACTTAATGAAATCCGAAAATTTTGGTTAAAGAAATAATTATTCTAATAAAAACACCATAACACATCAGAACGTGTACTGAGTGTGATGAGAGACCTTTTTTCAGTAGTTGCCATCAATTCAAGCCTCTAGACCCAAACAAAGACTTACCCCAACCTAGTTGCATGAAAAAGGTGGCCAAGCCCATAATCATGAGTCTGGTAGCCCAACTCATTTAATACCTCTCTCTCTCTCTCTCTCTCTCTCTCTATATATATATATATATATATATATATATATATATATATATATATATGTATTGGGTGAAATCCAAATAGATCGGCAGAATTTATCTTTTACTTACAAATAAATATATATAATGAGTGATGGTCTTTTAAACTCAAACTTATGTCAAGTGTCAATCATACATTGATTTAGTGGTAAACTTACGATGATAATGTCAATAATAAAAAATAAATATATAAAATTTTATATTTTTATTTTTACTCTTTTTTTTTATACTTAAATAATAAATGTTTGAGGTAATTGTCGGCTAAATCTAACAGTCGACGTTGAATTTATGAAAAAATAATAATAGATTAGATTGGTTAAATTTATAAATTACGCAAACCATAATTTAGAGAGACCCAATGTTTGATCATCAGGAGTATAGTGAAATATAAAAGCATCAGAGGCCGATTGCTGGCTTCACTCTGTTTCCTTGAATAAAAGAAATTGTAAGTCACCAATCGGATCCTCCGACAACAGGCGTCCTTTATGTCTTTGCTTTGTTTATTTGAATTTCTTGACACGTATGTAAAATGACAGGCTTGGACCTACGAATGAGGAAAGGTTGGCACAGTTTCGGATATCCTACCCATCAATTTTGAAAAAAGAGACCATCGGGTTTAATTTCGAAAATTTGATTGACTCCCTGAAAGAATGATTTTTTTTTTTTTTTAACACTGGTGTGAATATTGTAATCAGTTGTTTATCGAATTAAAATTATCAGCCCATCAAGTTCTTTATGTCATCCACTTAATTTTCACCATCACTAATATAAAAAATTATTTACTCCACACACATGCATTATCAATGGGTTTATAATTCATCGGCAAGGAAAGTGCATTTAAAAAATAATATTTGCTACAACACTACTTTCATTTTTTTATTATTTTTTTATTTTTTCAATAAAAATTGAGATTAGATGGTTAAACAATTGTTTATTATTTGAAATCTAAAATATTTATTTTTATAGGACTTTATAATTATTTATATAAAAAAGTCAATATTGGCTTCATACATACGTGTCAATTTCTCTTTGTTTTTGGGAAGATAATTTTTTGCCATACCAAATATTTCGAATCATTCGGAAACCAAAATCATGTTCTGTCTCTTTTCGTCCTGGATGTCCAAAGTCGTGTTGAAAACTAAACGAAGCTCATTTTGAAATCAGCTATAATTTTTTAATTTTTTTTTTTTTTTTTACAATAACGCCATATTGCATTGACTGAATTCCTTCGGATTATGTGGGGCAGTTGGCTTCTCAACTTATCCTTCGATAATTAAGGAATTGCAAGTAATCAATCGGATCCTCCGAGACATAGGCATCTTGGCTTTGTTCCATTTTATTAACAAGTAGGATTAGGAAAGTGAGGGATTGGGCGCACCAATTAGAAAAATAAAAAGAAATTTATAGGCACAATACCGAATATCCTACTGCATTGTTTCTCATAAAATAAAAATCGAGATTAAATTTTTAAATATTAATTATGGAATAAGGAAATTTTGTTAACAAGCTTTCATTTTTAATGTAATATGATTATTTTTGGAATAAAGAAAATATTATTATTCACAAACTTACCAAATATACTAATTCCGTATTATCTAATTAATTGTTTGATCTCAAAATTTATTTGAAGAGAAGTGAGACATCTTGTTTAGTCGTGCCCTATTCGGACAAAATGTTCGGATATTACTTTTGAGTTAGATGTGATGTCTTTTAGTTAAATTTTAATTGCCATTCATTTTGCTTTAACTTGTTGTCTTGCCTCACGGGCAATTCAACCTGCTATATACATTAGTCACCAGACTTGCGCGCGTTTAGTCAAAGCCCAATTCGGATATATCCGACTTCGAGATAGAAATATAATATACTTTCACCTATATTTTGGCCATGGTACATGTGTCTAATCAAACCAAAAACATAAGATACGGTTTTTATTTATATTCTTTATTATTTGATACATTAGAAATTGGACAGCTTTGAGTCATTTCGGATATCCGCTAGCGTTGAAATAACATGAGCGGCAACAAACTATAATTTTGAAGCACACAAGACTGATATTATTATTAAGTAATTCAAATTCATACATAATACAACACAATAGCACAAACTCTCATATTCATGAGTTTCGAAATAACGCTACTCATCAAACACACCTGGTATCAAGATTGACTGAAACAGACATATTTCTTAAGAAAGCAAATGACAGTAGAGCCTGTTGGACAAAACATTTTGGAGCCTCACAATTCCATCAATGAAATTGCACATGAAGATGGTAAGCAACGAGGCG
The DNA here is from genome assembly GCA_025617385.1 of Murraya koenigii. NCBI lineage: Eukaryota > Viridiplantae > Streptophyta > Magnoliopsida > Sapindales > Rutaceae > Murraya > Murraya koenigii. The sequence continues at coordinate 37,474,670 of CM046811.1, forward strand.
GCGTAGGAGAGCCCAGGCTGCATATTTGAGCTTATTCGAGGAATATGGGATGGTGGTGGCCAAGACCACTGCAGTGGCAGCAACGATGATAGCAGCTTTCTCTAGCACTTGGGATGCAACAGCGAACTTGTGCGCAATAAGTTTTGAAACAAAGAGAAAAAGAAAGGTGAGGAAGATAGCAAATGAAAGCACATAGAGCGAAGGAGAAAGCTCCGAGTTAGTTTTAGCAAATAGGATAGCGATCTTGAGGGATGATGAAAAGCAAAACTCCATGATGACATACTGCCATTCAAAGACTCGATTGGCTTCTTCATCCATGGTGGGTTTTGGTTTTGGTTTGGTGGGTTTGATTTACTGAAAAAGTGCGTAGGAATTGTTTTGTAAATGCTATGTGATGATGTTGCTATTTATAGAGTGAGATGGGGTCGGATTTTCTTCGGTCCGGGATTCAACAATTTGTGTCCCTATCTATGTACAGTGCATGCATGTTTATTTTAATTTAATAATGATATTTGTCAATGTTGATCATTGGGGCAAAATGTTCGGATACTAGATTGAGTTCGATTTCATTAGAGAGTAATGAAAACAATATGGGTTCCACCAATTTTTATTTCTGCTGACGAAAAAGTGAGTGTTGAAAAAGATGTTTTAATTTCACCAAGTCTTATTCACATTCAGTTTTCATGCACAAGAAGTGTCCCACGCCGACAAGGCTTTGGCGTGGTGGTAATCAAACTTCTCACTGTCTTTCAAAGGTGAGAGCTGTGCCTGGAGATTTAATTTCCTCTCCCGCAGTAACTTTCCAGATTATTAAGTATTTGTAGTTGGTAAGTCATTCGGGAAAAAAAAAAAAAGTGTAACCGACTCAAAAGATATTAAAGTATTAGGTAAATATTCATTCAATTCTTATATTTATCTAATTAGTCTTTTTAGCTTAAAAAATTATTGAAAAGGTCGACATTGTATGTCCATTTATGTTAAGATCTAGTCTTTACCATTTTTCATTTTTATCAGTTAGCCTTATTTTTTATTTGTCTCCATTAAAATCTACTCCTTATCATCTATTTTTAACCTAGTATATCAAATTACACTACTATAGTTATTGTATAAAGGTAAAATAATATTTTTGTAGAGTAAAATAATGTTCTGCAAGTCTGACTAATTGAACATTTACCCTAAAACATTTGTGCACCAAATCTGCCCCACTCTATATTTTCGGATATTTCTTAGGTCCGAGTTGTAAAAATTTCTGCCAACTGTGTGTTGATGTGTCATCATGTCATGTAAAATGGTCCATCTTATCAGCGGATATTAAAAATCCGATGGACTTTGTGCTTCGTCAATATTGAGTTTGATAGACACCACAAAGTTTGCATTTGTTAAATTCCTTCGGACTTTATTAAATCCGATTCGATTTCTTCAGAAACAGACAGAAAGAGTGCGTCCCACACTAAATCGAGAAATTAGAATGAATTGAATATGCTATGAAGTTATCTTGCGTGGATGAATTGAAGCATACCTCTCAACATCTTCGATGCCCAACCATCGAGCGGATATATCCGATACAATTGCCTTTTTTTTTTATTTCCATTTTTTTTGTTTCTCTGTTTTCTGATTGACAGAAAATTAGCAGGTCCTAGCTATTGTGCGTGTGATTGGAGGATTCAGGTATCTTTGCAATTGTTACAAAGAGGAATTCTAAAATAAATTAGAGGTAATACAACAAATTGATGTATGTATTACATAAACACTTGAATTTTAGGTGTGGGCAAATAACCCCACTAAATCTAAAAAATTTAGGTTCAGATCGGATATAGATGAAGACTCCAATTTGATTGAGTTGGATTTTTTCCAACTTGATCCAATCAAATTAGGTCAAACCCGATCCGATTTGAAACACTGTACACAACAAGCCATCTATGATACAAATTTATGATCCAAATCATATTTGAATAAGATAGATTTAATAACAAGTTCGGATTGAATTCGGATTACTTTTTTCCCAACCCAATTTATTTAAAACCCGATCAGGTTGATTTTAACCAGAATTTGCCCACCTCTGTTGAATTTATGTTATAACATAATTTGATTGTCATATGATTAACATAGTACCTCTAATATACTGTAGAATTTCTTCGTTGAAAGAATCCCTAATTTTTGTTATTTTGTGTCTTCATTCTTCATAGTCAAATTGAGTTATTGTTATTGACAAATTAGGATATTTTGTTTTTATCTTAGTTTTATATATATGTACTTGCTGATAATTGCCATTTCTCAAGACATTACATGTAAAGCTGGCAAAACAGGCCATTGGGTGTTATGTCAGTTTCGTGTGGTATCAAATTCAGGTTGACTTAAATACAAACTATTTAATAATCGTGTCAAAATATTGAGATCCTAATCCGACATAGAAAAAAATGAGTTACCCATATATATGTGTGTGTGTGTGTGTGTGTGTGTGTGTTTGTGTGTAATTTATCAATATAATAAAATATACAAATCTACCAAAATATTACACATTTATTGAAGTTTTAATTATATATATACGTAAATAATATTATATATCTATATTACAAAATATATATGTCTACTAATATTTTACATATTTATATACTATTGAAGTTCTAAATCTATATAAAATTTTATAAATGAAACACTACATATATGTTTATCATTCTAAAAAAAAAAATAAAAAGAGAGAATTATGTCCAATATTTGAATTTTAATGATAACAACCTATAAATTAATTTAGAGTATAAAATATAATCATGTCATTGATCAAGTAAAGGGGTTAAAAAACTTTAAACTTAACTCGATAAAAAAAAAAAAAAAAAGAAATTGTGTTAACCAAACTCGACCTATTTAATAATCGTGTTAAATTTAACATAACTCTTACTCATTTATTCTTGTTGTGCTCATATAGAATAATCAGATTGTGTCAAATTTTGCCAACACTAATTACAAGTTTACAACATTCCAAACAATGGCATGTACATAAGTACAAACAATTTGACATATCAAAATTGGCTTTCACTTCCTTTCTTTATTTTGAACCAATCATGTCTAGGTACGGCAAGGGGAAGGGGAGGGGAGGGGACTGACATTCTCATACCCATCCCCGATATTCTGCATACGTCTTTGTCCCATCTCCGTCCCCGTAAAAAATGCTTAAGAGAATCCCCATCCCTCCCTAAATAATAATATGGGATCTCTGAGGGCCCCTGTTTCTCGAATAAACTCTCGAATAACAGATATATTTTTACTTTTCTAATTTAATTTAATTATATTAAAATAAAAATAAAGTTTGATAAAATATTTTATATTAACATTAATCTATTACAAAAGTCACATTATAAAATACAAATTATAAGTATAATTGTCTTCGTCAATTTTCACTATATTATAATAAAAAAATTACTTTCATATCAATAATAAAATAAATGAAATGAATGTAGATACTAAAATTAATATTTTTAACTAAGTCTGAAAATTTCATGGTATATTTGTATAAATATTTTGATATTTTTTATTTATACTAATATTAAATATTTTATAATTTAAATTTTATTATTTATTCATTAATAATTCTAAAAGATAGAATTAAATTTAAAAATTAAAATGGGAAAATGGGGAATTGAGGCGTGGATGGGGATGGGGATTCTAGCTCATCCCTGTCCTTTCCCCGAAATAGTAATTGAGTGAAAAATCATCTCCGTCCCTTCCCAAATAAGAAATTAGGCATAAAATGATTCTCAAATAGAGAAAATCCCCAAGGGTCTCCGTCCCCGTAAGAATTTCTGCCATCCCTTTCATGTCGGCTAAACAGAGCACTTGTACATCTCAGTTGTATGCTTAACTGTATTTGTAGGATGTTTTCGAAATTTTAATTTCTTTTCCTTTTTTTTAAACGTTTTTTTGATCCATGGTTATGCTAAATAGTGAAGTTGGTATTGGCATGGTTATATTTTTATTTCATATTTCAAATGATTTTAATATTGCTAGGCAGAGACTTTAAGTTTTAGATTATAGCTCGCTAGTGAGATTTGTTTATCTTTGTTGATTGTTGAGTCAGATTCATTGCGGATAGGGATGACAAAAAGATCCAGATCCGCAAAGATTCGGATCCGGAAAAATTCGGATCCTCATATAAAAAATGCGGATCCGGATCCTAAGAATTAGGATCCATGTGTATCCGGATACACTTGCATCCGGAAATACGGATATCCGGATCCGCATTTTTTATTTAATTATTAATTTAATTAAATTTCAATATAAAAAATATATATAAGCTAAAAAGTATAAAAGTGTGAACTTATGATATTATTGTATGTTATGCATGTTGAATTGTTAATTGTTGAATTATTAATTATTGAATTATAAATTTATAATTAGATTTTATTTGATGTTATTAAGTTAATTGTGAATTTATATTATTTTTTATGTTTAATTCATATTGTAGTATCTTTAATTATGGATTTTGATGTAAGATATTATTGTATGTTATTCATGTTGAATTGTTAATTATTGAGTTATGAATTTATGATTAGATTTTATTTGATATTATTGGATAAATTGTTGAATTTATATTATTTTTATCTTGTAATAATTTGAATTGTGAATTTATGATGTTATTGTATGTTCTTCATGTTAAATTATTAATTATAAATTTATGATTGTATTTTATTTGATATCATTATATAAAATTTTTAAATTTTAAATTATATTTTAAATTATTAAAATTTAATATTTGCGGATCCAGATATCCGAGATATCCGTCCGTAATCCGTGCGGATATTACCCTCATCCGGATCCGCATATATTTTTCCGGATCCGAATGCGGATCCGGATGTAAAATTATTGATGCGAATCCGGATCCAGATTTGGGTGCATCCGGATCCGGATCCGAATTTTGCGGATTATACAATTTGTGCTAGGACAACGTAGTAATAGTTGTTTTGAATTATTTCAGATTTGCAGTTTATAATTCATCGACGAGGAAAGTGCCTTTAAAAAAACAATATTTGCTACAACACTTTTATTCTTTTTCAAAAAAAAAAGGAGATTACATGGTTAAACAATTATTTATCATTTGAACCCTAAATATTTTTTTATAGGTCTTTATAGTTATTTATATATATAAGAAATCCATACCGGCTTCATACATAGTTATTTGTTTTGGGGAAGATAATTTTTTTCGATACCAAATATTTCAAATCATTCGAAAACCAAAATCATGTTCAGTCTTTATTCTTCCTGGAGGTCCAAAGTTGTCATGTCAAAAACTAAATGAAGCTGATTTTGAGATCATCTATTTGTTTCTTATACAACAACACCATATTGCATTGAGCGAGTGTTTGGCATACTGTATTGTATTATTTTATATTATATTATTTTAATAGAGGTATATTATATTATGTAATATTATATTATTTTAATGCAGGTATATTATATTATATTATATTGCATTAACATCGAATTATAATAATATTATACCACATTTACTATTAAATTGTACAGTATTAATTTTTTATAATTAATTTAAATTATACATTTAAAAATAATATTAATTACTGTAATATTATATTATATTGTCAAATAATAATCGATTTTAATGTATTAATTACTATAATATAATTAAATAATGTAATATTATGTTATATTTTATTTTTATACATTATTTAAGTATTTATTATTAGTTCTATCAACTTATTAAATTTTAATTATTTTTATATATTAATTATTATAATTTAATTAAATAATGCATTTTTAATGATATTTTTAATATAATAAAAATTAAAACATTATATAATATAATATTATAGAATAATAAATTAAAATTTTATTAATTTATATTTATAATTATAATGTAAAAATAAAAAAATTAATATTATATAATATTATATTAAAAATATCACTAAAAAATGCATTATTTACAATGTTGATGGGTGGTTTAAAATTAATCAGTGAGATTAAAAGTTAATTTTAGTATTTGGTAAGTCCTTTTTGAAATTATTTTTGTAAAATCACTATACGGTAAGTGGTGGAGTAACTTTCAAAATAATCACCTAATATTTTAAGGTAATAGAATTATTTTTAAAATCTAATTTTGAGTATTAGTTTCATATTTAATATTATTGAACATCTTAAAAAATTTAATATTAAAAATTAATTTAGACTTTGCACACCCATAATTTAAAAAAAAATAAAAATATAAAATATATGCAGATGATTTTCAATAGTCCAAAATTTGATTCCGAAAGTGGGGTAACCTATCTTCGATAATAAAGGAATTGTAAGTGGTCAACCGGATCCTCCGAGACAATAAGCATCGTTCATTTTCTTAACACGTGGGAAAGTGACCAGGACTGGACCTACCAATTAGAAAAATAAAAAGAAACTTATAGGCACAATACCGGATGTCCTATTGCATTGTTTCTTATAAAATAAAAATCGAGATTAAATTTTTAAAGATTAATTATGGAATAAGGAAAATTTGTTAACGCAGCTTTCGTTTTTAAGGTATTATAATTTTTTGGAATAAAAACAATATTAGCATTAACAAACTTATAACCAAGCATACTAATTCCGTATTATCCGAAAAAATGTTTGATCTTATGATTTATTTGAAGTACTGTAAAGGAAGTGAGTCATCTTGTTTAGTCGTACCCTATTCGGACAAAATGTTCGGATATTACTTTTGAGTTCGATGTCATGTCTTTTATTTAATTTTAATTGCCATTCATTTTGCTTCAACTTGTTGCCTTGCACCACAGGCAATTTGACCTGCTATGGACATTAGTCGCCAACACACGCGTTTAGTCAAAGCGCAATTCGGATATATCCGACTTCAAGATCGAAATGTAATATAATTTCACCTATAATTTGGCCATGGTACATGTGTCAAATCAAAACCAAAAACATAAGATACGGTTTTTATTTATATTCTTTATTATTTGATACATTAGAAATTGGACAGCTTTGAGTCATTTCGGATATCCGCTAGCGTTGAGATATCATGAGCGGCAACAAACTATAATTTTCAAGCACACAAGACTGATATTATTATTAAGTAATTTAAATTCATACATAATACAACACAATAGCACAAACTCTCATATTCATGAGTTTCGAAATAACGCAACTCATCAAACACACCTGGTATCAAGATTGACTGAAACAGACATATTTCTTAAGAAAGCAAATGACAGTAGAGCCTGTTGGACAGAACATTTTAGAGCCTCACAATTCCATCAATGAAATTGCAGATGAAGATGGTAAGCAACGAGGCGGCGTAGAGAGCCCAGGCTGCATACATGAGCTCATTCGAGGAATATGGGATGGTGGTGGCCAAGACCACTGCAGTGGCAGCAACGATGATAGCAGCTTTCTCTAGCACTTGGGATGCAACAGCGAACTTGTGGGCAATAAGTTTCGAAAGAAAGAGAAAAAGAAAGGTCAGGAGGATAGCAAATGAAAGCACATAGAACGAAGGAGAAAGCTCCGAGTTAGTTTCGGCAAACAGGATAGCGATCTCGATGGATGATGAAAGGCAAAACGGCATGATCACATTTTGCCATTCAAAGACTTGATTGGCTTCTTCATCCATGGTGGGTTTTGGTTTTGATTTTGGTGGGTTTGATTTAGTGAAAAAGTGTGTATTAAGTTTTGTAAATGCTGTTATGTCCAAGCTATGTGATGATTTGCTATTTATAGAGTGAGGGGTCGGATTTTCTTCGGTCCGAGATTCAACAATTTGTGTCCCTACCTGTGTACAGTGCATGCATATTTATTTTAATTTTATAATGATATTTGTCAATGTTGAGAAGTGGGGCAAAATGTTCGGATACTAGATTGAGTTCGATTTCATTAGAGAGTAATGAAAACAATATGGGTTCAACCAATTTTTATTTCTGCTGAAGAAAAAGTGAGTGTTGAAAAAGATGCTTTAATTTTACCAAGTCTGATTCACATTCACTTTTTCATGCACAAGAAGTGTCCCACGCCAACAAGACTTTGGCCTGAATACATTTGTGCACCGATTCTACTCCACTCTCTATTTTCGGATATCTCTTAGGTCCGAATTGTAAAAGCCAACTGTCTGTTTGTGTCATGTCATGTAAAATGGTCGAACTCATCAACGGATATTGAAAATCCGGTGGACTTGGTGCTCCGTCAACATTGAATTTGATAGTGACACCAGAAGGTTTGCATTTGTTAAATTCCTTCGGACTTCATGAAATCCGCTTCGATTTCTTCAGAAACAGACAGAAAGAGTGTGTCCCACACTAAATTAAAAAGGTAAAATGACTGACTGCTGTGAAGTTTCTTGCGAAGATAGAAATGAATCGAGCGGATATGTTCAACAATCGAGCGGATATGTCCGATACAAGGGTCTTGCTATGTTACAGAAACCGTAACTAACAGACAAGGATTCGACAAGTAACGAATGTCGAAGTCGCCACGTGTGTCCATAAGCATTTGGGTTGAAACTGATTTTGCCGGTTCGCATTCTGTAAGAGAGGAAAATTTAAACGTTGCTGACCGGTTGAAAGTAAGCCATATTACAAATTGGGCTTTGTTTGACAGCCCATTTGACAAGCTCAAAACGATGAACGAACCCGAATTTAATATTAGTTAAAGATGAAATATTTACGCTAATTTTTATTTAATGGGACCACCAAGGTTATTATTATTATTGTCATTAACTTCATTATTATTATTAAAATTTTATTAATTTTTTAAATTATCATCATCATCGTTATCATTACTACTACTACTATTATTATTATTATGAAAATACGTTAAATTTTATTATTTTATTTGTTATTATTACTGTCATTATTATTAATATTAACATTATTAAAAATTATTAAGTTTTATAATTTATTATTATTATATATTAACTTCATTATTTCAATTCTTATTAATTATTGTTGTTATTATTTCTATTAATTTTATCATTATTATTATTATTAAAATTTCTTAATTTATTATTTTGATTAATATTTTTGTCATTAGTATTATTATTTTCAATTTTATTATAATTTTTATTCTTACAATTTGTTATTATTATGATATATACAAATAATACATGGGACACTAATTTATAAATGCCATTTTAGTAACTTGTAACAATCAATTCCGATTATGAAATAAACTAAATACATCAATAATAATGTAATTAATTATTCTTCTAATTTAATATTTTAAGTAAATAACTTACTTTGATTCTAATTATTTATTTTCATTTCAGTTCATTCTGAATACTGTTTAGTAAACTTACTATTCGTACTAGGAATTGGACTTATTTGATGGAGACTAATCAATTAAAGTGTATGAAAAAATTAGAAGAAAATAATAAAAATTGTAGTTGGGTAAATATTGCATAGACAACATATTATTATGATAAACCAATGAAGGTTTTCACTGTTAATGATTAAGTAAATACAAACAGATCCATACATATTGATAATAGATCGTTTTACTTTGAACTTACTGTTTGATGAAATAAACGAGGTTCGTGAGAAAGATATTTTGGAAAAAAGAAATAAAAATACCCACATGAGCCATGGGCACACAAACATAATGGAAAACATAGAAAATTAATTCATGAGGAGGGACAATTAAAGAAAAAAAAAGAAATATTATGAAGGCAGTACCTAATAATAACTAAATAAAAAGAAAACCAATTATAAACATTTCTTCTCAAAATTCTCAGCAAAATCCCAAAAAAAAAAAAAATACATGAACCTGTTAAAGAATTGTCACTCTAAACAAGATCATTAGCATACATAAAAAAATATAATAAAAATTCTTAAAATTTATGTTGTATGCGGGTTCTTTTGTCTTCTTTTTTATGTTTGTCTTCGGACTTGAAATTCAAAATCAAGTAAAATATAAATCCTATGGGTTGTTTTCTAATAATTCATAATAAAGATTATTATATTTTCTCATTTCAATTAGATATAAGATATGTAAATTTACTTTTCATAGATGTATAATTTTTATTATAATTATCCTCTTTCTAATAAACATGAATGGTATATATTCATTAAAGATGAAATATTTACTTGATTGCAATTTTTAAAATATTTGTTATATGTAGTGTAAAAATAATAAATTGTAAAAAAATCAATTATATGTTTGATAAAATTTATTTTTAAAAATATTGTAAGTTTTAAAAACAATCATATATATTTAGTAAATCGTACAATTAAACTATTATAAGAATATAAATAATTAAAATTGACATAATATTAAATAATAAATATTTATTACACATTTATAAAATTATATATATATATATATATTATTTTTATTATGTATTATTTATATATAAAAAATTGATAATTAAAATAGATATTTTAAATTTTAAAAATTCAAAAATAATTTTTAAAAAATTTATCAAAAATTTAAATTAATATTTAATTTTTTAAAATTATTTTTAAGTCTTTCAATCAGAATTCATTTTTCACAAAATATACTTACCTAATTTCAAAATTTTGTTTTATCCTTACGCATTTTTCCCTGCTTTTTTAAGTCGTGGACTGTTGGAATCATTTAACTTTTCAATCGTTTTAGCAGATTAAAAGATAACTCTTTGAACAGATTGGCCACCACATACTTTTTTAAGACACATTTTTCCACATCGTCCAATTTCGGAAGCAAAATCCAACGCTCATTATTTCGTGTATGTTACAGACATTTGTATGGAACGTAGCCGCAGCCCCGATACAATTGCCTCTTTTTCTTTTTCATTTTTTATGTTTTCCGATTGGCAGAAAATTATCATGTCCTAGTTATTGTACATGTGATTACAGGAACCTTAGCAACCGTTACAAGAAAAAATTATGCAATACATAATAAGTAATATAATCAATTGATATATGTATAACATCTATAATTAAATTTTAGAGATAGTAAATAATTCAATCCGATCTAAAAAATTTGGGGTTTGAATAGGATGTGGATTTTGGTCAATTTAATTGGATAGGATCAAACCTAATTTGATCTGAAATACCATGCACACATAAGTAATTTATGATACAAATTTTAGATCCGATCAAAACTATATTTGAATCGGATTATAAGTTCTGACTGAGTTCGAATTACTTTTTTTCCAACTCCATTAGTGCGAAACCCATTGAGTTGATTCAATCCCAATTTTAACATGTATTTGCCTACTACTATTGAATTTAATATAACCAATGCTTACATCATGATCTTCTAAAATAAATATACATGTATCATAATATAATTTTCTTGTTGTATGTTGAAATAGTGCCTCTAATGTATTGTAGAATTTATTCATTGCAAGGGACTTTAAGTTTTATTTTTTGTACCTTTAATTTTCACGGTCAGATTTAGTTATTGTTATTGACAAATAGGATATTTTATTTTCATCTTAATTACACACACACATACCGACAATTGCTCACATTATTGTGTATGGAGATTATGGCACTATCTGAGGAACTTTTGAGAATCCTCAAAATCAAAACTAGAATTGTATCAAAAATTTTAGCCAAACATTAATTGGTTATGTATTAATAGATAATATATATATCGACTAGTGATCCATCGTTATTGGAAATCATGATATGGGGATTGGACTTTTCAATCAACTCATACAAGTTTACAACATTCCCCACTAATTTGGCATGTACATAAGTACAAAAAATTTGACATATTTGAAATTCAAAGATACAACACAAGAGGGGGGTGAATTGGGTATTTTAAAAAGTGTACAAATTTTTAAATTAACACAATACGAATTTCATAAATTAAGCGATTTGATAAATATAAATTCAAGAAATAACTAAATAAAAATGATAGGGTAATGAGAAAGCAAACTTGAGGGTTTTTACATGGTTCGGCAAACCTCATCTATTTCAACGCCTCCAAGCTAACCACGCTTGAGGATTTCACGATCAAGCCTCCTAAGGCTTCAACTTCTTATAATTGACTTCTAAGGTGTCAATAAATCTTTAAAATGGTTTTGTACCCACACATACATTTCTTTTCCACACTCACAATATTATAATCTTGATTAAAGATTCAAATATTGCAATACAACTCTCATATAGAGTAGATATATAAATAATTGCTTAACTAGAATTCAATGTATGTGTAACGGCACACATGAAAGCTCAAGATGGGTTTTAAAAATTAATTGTTTAGAGAGGGAGAAAAATGAATTTGAATTAAGTTTTTATAGTATAGACTGTCAATCTAGTCATTATACAATTTTATGAAAAAGAGTCAGTTAGTTGCTTGTATTAATCGGTTAGTCAATTATGTGATCATTAGAGATAATTTTTAAATTTGCACGAAATAGGTTAGCTGCTAACATGTAATCTGCTAGCCGCTAACTCACTAGAATTGAAAAAATTTAAGAAGCATCACATTCAGGTAGTCGCTAAATTATAACTGGTTAACTGCAATGTTTATGGAATGTGTACTTCAAATTTTGTAAATAACTGGTTAACCACTTGAATAAGTCGGTTGACCATTAACTCTCTGGAATCTGTAAATCAGAGTTTTTGTGCATCTGGTTAGCTGCTACCAAGAATCTGGGTAGTCACTAGCTCTCTAGAATTGATTCCCAATACTTTTGAATTTGAACTTTGACAAAAAAATACTTCTTGAAATTATATCGTGGTCTAATATAATTTGATTCATTTTAAAGAGACCTTTTTTTTTTTCCAGAGTTTGAGAATAAACTTAAGAGTTGCAACGATTCAACCATTTAATTTTAGGCCTTGATCCTTAAAAATACTTGTTTTGGTTAAATTATTTACTTTAAAACTTTAAACTTTGTTTTTTATAAAAAGAAATGATTTGTTTAAGATATAAAAAGAATTATCCTGAGCTTTTAAGTTACCAAAACATACATAAACTAAATTATACAGACAATAGTACTCATTTGTGAATATTCTTCAAGTGGTCCTTTGTCTATGGTCTAGCTTGAATTCTTTTGCATGTACTTTGTCTTTCAAAGCATACTTTAATTGCCATTTTGTGTATGTTGTTTGTAATCATCAAAATCAAAGGTCCATTCATAATTGATATCCTACCCGAAATCTAGGCTAGTGATGATATCCTCTCCCAGTTTGGTAGTGTCATATAGAGAAGGTTTTAAAATGCTTAAGAATTCGAGTGATAATGCTACCGTAGGAGAGAGAACAGCTTCTACTACCAAGGGCGTGAAGCATATGCTGAACAATAATATACCTGTGCAGTATATGCTGAATAATAATATACCCCATGTCTAACACCCTAACTGTGATAATACTATCCAACAAACAAATGTCTAAACATGTGACATAATTAAAATGACCTGTTCTAGGACTAATGAAGCGCTGAAGATGCTATATAGAACACGAACTTAGAGAAGTAACGCAGCTTTAAATGAAGCATTATAGAAGAGTTCCGATAAGTCGGATCTTCTATTTATATTTCACACAGCATCCACAATATTATACCAAGGCTTTTCTATCTTATGGCGACAAGTAAATACTTCGAATCCCTCATTTAGAAGCCTAATGATCCTATTTAATTCCTCAACATTAAACGCAATTTCAACCCCACCCACATTGGTAAAAATTTTGTTCCTAATAGTCGAAGAAAGTATCATATTTAAATAGAACACTTTCATTAATCCAGGATAAATGAGTTTCTTAAGCGTCAATAAGTGTTTCAAACCCATGTCTACTACCAATTCCCTAAGAGATTTATTATTAAGAGATAAATGATTTCAACTTTAACAAAGACTGAGGAAATAATCGACCTGGTCATAAACTACATGGAATAGTGTCTCTGTAATTGTGGAGTACAAAATGTGTAGCGAAGAAATCCAGAGCATCCTCCTCGAGTTCCTTAAGCTTGCAAGACGCCTATTTGCTCCTTACTATTTTAAGGAAATCTTGAACTGAGTAAGGAGTTTTCAAAAGAATTAGATGAAACGGAACTGATTAAAATAGCCTAAAGGATGAGTAGAGAGAATGTACAGTGTCAAATTTGTAAAATGAAGGCTTAAGCATGGTGAAAATAAAGAATGAAGAAACAGAGAGATTAGGTTTTTGAAATTTAGGATTTTTGGTAATTTTGATGATTTTATGTTGAAGATGGTAAAATAATAAGGATAGAAGAAGAAGTTTGAGAGAATATGGTAAAATTTGAGAGATTTTGATGATTTTATATTGAAAAGAGAGATTTTGGAGAGAATTTGAGAGAAGGCTAAAACGAATATAGAGAGAGAAGTGAATGGCTGAACGGTTTGAGCAAGGATAGAAGAAGAAGTTTAAGGTTTTGAAATCGAAATAGATTAGCTGCTTATATCAAGAGGTTGACTGCTTGTATAAAAGAAAATTTCAGAGACTTAGCGGTTGGTTGCTAGCTCGTATTTGGCTAGCCGTTAAGTCTCGACATTGGAATATTAAGTCTCACCACTTGAAGCGGCTAGCCGCATATATAAGGCGATTAGCTAATTCTCATAATTTTTGGCATAATGTTGATCTTTGGTCAGATTTTAAACAATTTTAGAATAATTTATTAACTTCAAAATTATTTCAAAAAACCATTTTTAATGTATAAAACGTGTCAAGTACTTCACAACATAAGATTAATAATTCATCAATTAATCAAATCCAAGCAAGTAAGAACATTTGAGCAATAGCGTAAAAATTACACAATGGATAAATCATCATTCTTAGCTTATGTTTAATGTTTGAAAACTGATTTTCACATAATAGTTTTGTAAAAATATCAACAAGTTGATTTTCAGTATAAATGAATTCTAACATAATATTATCTCGTTAAACATGATCACGCAAGAAATGAGATCTAATTTCAATATGTTTAGTTCTAGAATGCTGAATTGGATTCTTTGACAAATTTACAGCACTAGTGTTATCACATTTAATAAGAATATGATCTAGTTTAATGCAATAGTTTATAAGAGTTTGTTTCATTTATAAAGTTTGTGCATAACAACTTCCAATTGTAGAAAATGCAATTGAATTTTGTTTCTTGTTAAACCATGAGACTAGAGAGTGTCCTAAAAAATGACATGTACTACTAATACTTTTTCTCTTTAAAGATAGCAAATGAGACTCTTAAAACAAGATTAAAACCCAACACATATGTATACACTAAACATAATACCAAATCTACTTGCAATTAAGTAAAGAAGTGAACCAATCATATATCGATATGTTTTTACATCAATTTCTTTGCCTTTTTCATCTTTATCCAGCTTTATTGATGTGCTCATTGGGGTTTTTTTTATTTTTATTCTTTAATACCGAATCTTTTAAGCAAATATTTTACGTATTTAGCTTGGTTAATGAAGATTGCTTTACTATTCTACTTAATTTGCAGTCCAAGGAAATACATTAGCTCACCCATCATACATATTTTAAACTCTTTGCTCGTGCACATTGAAAACTCCTTAGATAAAGATTCATTAGTAGAACCAAATATGATGACATCAACATAAATTTGCACAATCAATATATTTTGTTCTTTATTCATGACAAATAAATGGTATTAACTTTTTCCATTGAAAAATCATTTTTCGAAAGAAGGTTACCAAGTCTATTATACTATGCTCTAGATACTTCTTTCAAACTATATAAAGCTTTATGCAATTTATACACATGGTCAGAAAATTTTTTATTTTCAAAACCAGGGGGTCATTTTTTTTTCTTTTTTTAAAAGGAAAGGGGGGGCGAGCATGACCCCCAAGAATCGAACTCGAGCTGTCACGGCTCTATAGCGAGTATAATGACTAACCGACCATGCCCTTGGGGGCTCAGGGGGTTGTTTCACATACACTTCTTTCATTATAAAACCATTTAGAAAAGCGCACAAAGCTAAAAATATTTTTAAGACAAAGAATAAGTTTTCAAGGTAAAATCGGATTCTGGTTAATCTTAAAAATAGCTAACTGATTATTTGGAGCAAGTGTATAGTCTTTCTTGAAAAAAACGGCTAATTGATAATGAAGAAAATGGCTAACCGATAACTTGTAAAATTAAAGTTTGCTCTCTAGAAACAAATGGATAATTGAAAATATAGAAAATGGCTAACTGTTATCGAGCGAGAATGAAAGATTAGTTTCTGGAAGCCAATGACTAACCAACATCTTAATAATGGCGATTCGAAAATATAGAAATCTTCATAATGGTAACTTATTCAAGTCAAAATAACAATCCAACAATAAGTTAACGGCAATCCAATAACTCTAAAAAATATGTAACAGCTAGTTTTCTGCTGCAACTATAAAAAGACTAATTCAAATCCAAATCAATGTTGGACAACAACAGAAATTACTGAACATTCAAGAGCAATTTAAGCTTAAATTTCTGTAATCATTTTTATTTATACATTGAGTATTTATCTTGTATTCAATTATAATATATGAGATAAGTTGATTTGTAATCTTTACTTATAAACACAAAGTTGAGAGATTATAAGTGTTGGGATATACTTACGTTAAAATATTGTAGATAATCTTTTGTTGTAAAGGTCAATTAATCCATTGGAAGTCAAATGTAAGCATTGTTGAAGACTTGAAGGCGTGCTTAGTGAAATCTTGAAGCTATGTGAGCTTAGGGGCATGAACATAGGTACAATTAGCCAAAGCACATAAAAATTATGTGTTTGCATTTCTATATCCCTTACTCTTTAACTCTACTACACTTTAACTTTATTATTTTGAATTTGGTTGATTAGATTGAAGTGTATTTAATTTTAATTTAGCATTAATTTTTAGAATCTCAATTCACCCCCTTCTTATGTTGCTTAGTTAGTATTTCACTTTAAAACTCCCTAAAGCTTTACAACGTGCTTGATAAAGAGACCGGCTGCTTCATCTGCTTTGCAATTAGCTGGTGCGGTAATTTGCTATAACAGTCCACTATGTGACATTGACCATAATGCCACTACACCCTTCAGACTTAGGTAAGATCATGAAGAAATAAATGGATACACGACCTTAATGCTAAGAGCAGAGGCTCTAAAAATCCTACCAGGAGTTGGTGATCTACTTTATCTTATTAGCACACAAGACAAGTCTGCACATATACATCAATGTCGTCCCGTATGTGTAGCAAAAAATATAAGGCTTGGACTAGTGCAGTAATGCACTTAATCTCTAGATGACCAGCGCACTTGGAGTAGTGGCACTCGTTGATAACTTTTTTTAGTAGATTTTCCCACTTCGACATGAAGAGTTGGTCTCTTTTAGTGAGGAAGTTAACTCCTTCTTGCCAAAATCGTTTTGTCTTTCCTTCAAGAACTTTCTCCAACAAGTTTTGGCCAATAACTTGTTAAAGGTCTTCTTTGATGCATTAAACAAGGTCGAATTTTGGTTGACTCATACTAAGTATTGCCAATTCTGCCTTGTAGCTCAGTGCGTCTGCAACAACATTGGCTTTTTTCAGTTTATACTTGAGTCAATAATCAAATTCTGCAATAAAATTCTTTTGAGTTTGAAAGTAGCATGTCGCTACATTATTTGTCATGATCATGATATATGAGCTAAGTAAATAATATCGCCACACTCACAAGCAATGGATGATAGTTATCATTTCCTTCTCTTGTACAGTGTAGCATCGCTCCATATCATTTAACTTCTTACTCTCGAAATAATTCTACTAATGGCGAAGTCAGAGGCATCTATTTACACCTCAAAAGACTTTGTGTAGTTCAAAATAACAAGGACAAGCTCTTCTAAGATTGCTTTATTTAAATATAAGAAAATGTGATGGCATTCTTTGAACTAATACCAAGTCTAGTTCTTTTAAAAAGGTCAGTCAAGGATACAGCCTTGGCTGAAAAACCCTTGATAAAATACTAGAAGTAGTTCACTAATCTAAGAAATGATCGAAACTTCGGTACTTTCATGGGAGGCTCCTATTCGAGGACAGCCTTCACCTTATAATTCTCTATCATTATTTTTTTGGCCTCTATCTTATGCCAAAAGAACTCCACCTCTGGTTGCCATCTTGAAAAAGAGCTCGTTTTCTTATAATACTTCGATAACTTATTTTAAATGTTAAATAATCTCCTTAAGCGAGGTGCTATACACCGTAATATCATTTAAGTATACCACCACGAAACAGTCGAGAAATAGTTAAAGAGCCTTCTTTATAAGTGTGCAAAATATTATTGGTGCATTGATGATGTCGAATAGCATGACAAAGAACTCGAAAGATTTGTACCTTATTACGCATGTTGTCTTAGGCTCATCTCCCTCGACGATGCAACCTTGGCAGTACTCGGAGCATAGATTAACTTTAGTGAAGTACCAAGCTTTGCCAAGCTGGTAAAAAAGATCTGCTATCAAAGGAATATGGTACTTGTTCTTGATAGTGATCTTATTGAGCACCCTATAGTCGATGTACATCTGTAGTAATCTATCATTTTTTAAATAGAAGATTAGTGAACTGAAGGGGGCTTTAAATAAGAATATGTAGCCAGCGTCTTGTAGATCTGCGAGCTATTTCCGTAGCTCCTCGAGTTCAGTTAGCGGCATGCATTAGGGCGCTAAAGCTAGAGGTTTGGAGTCTTGTTCTATTCGATTTGATGATCCACCTCTCGTCTAGATGATAGCTTCTTCAGAGTCTTCGGAGGCATCACGTCCTCAAATTCAATGAAAACGGCTTTTATTTATGGAGGGTTGGCTTGCAACATTTTTAGATTGAGCTCTTGAATGGACACTAGGAAATGGAATGACTGTTTTGTGCAATGAACCTGTGCAGGATGCGTGTTTTATGCAACGAACTCGTGCAGCACTTAAACAACTCTTATAAAAAGTTGCTAAGTAAGCATTTGAGCTTTTCGACTTACTAAGCCTTGAGGTTATTGAGAGCTAGAGAGAAGAGAGTAAGAGAGTAATTAAGCCAAATAAAAAAATTGTATTACTCAAAAGAATGCTTACAAAAGTTCTTGATATGCTTGCTTAAGTGCTTGATGTTCAAATGTCTAATATTAACCTATATTTATAAAGAGGTTTGCCAAGCTTTAAAGAATTCTATGTACATGTGCTCAAATCTAGAAAATTTTATGACATGTACAAAAGTGTCAAGTGTACTAGAGAATTGTGGAACATTCCAAAATCAGGCCAAACTAACACATTTTGGCTCATGATCTTCGATCTTTTTTTTACTCAAATTAGGCGGTCCATAACACTTAACTAAGATAATTGATATCAAGAACAGTTTTAAAAGCTGTATATCAAGCAAATAGATTACCTCTCGCTCTAACATGGATTATCTATAATTACGATGGAAGCTGTAGACAAAGTTATTAAGGTACATGTTAGACATAGTAATACTAGTTCAAATGGAAAAAGCATCCTATCCATTGAAGGGTATAGTTGAAGTATAGGTGGTGAGTGGATTAAGAAGATATATGGAAAGGAAGGAGTACTGTAGATAAAAATGTAAACTGAAGTGTTCTTTAGTAATACTTTTTAGGAGTTTTAAGGATGCTTCAAAAAGCATTGGGGTGAGATTTCATGTTTCAAGAAAGTTTATACAGGTTCATATGTTTATTGTGATTTGATTTTTTATGAGAAATTTATTAATATATATCTAATTATCTTAAAAAAAACAGTCATTATAATATAGAACAAAATCATTGGTATGGTTCATTTGTTTTACACTTTAAATAATAGTAGCTAGCCTTTTGAAAATACAAATAGTTCTTGACTCTGTTTGAGGATGCAAGATGAATTAAAGTTTGGCCCCACAACAAGTGGGTTTATGGCAGCTGATCCAATAATTCAGGAATTTGATGCTCGCAAAAGTTCACTCCACCTTAAAATCGTTGCCATGGGTTTTTATTATGCAAATAAATGAGAAAAATGGGATCTGAATAACTAGGAATTAGAGATTTCTGACTCTCACTTTGTGTCTCATAGCTCAAATTCCTTGGCTATATGAATACAAGAATGAAGGGTGATGATAGAATTATCGAACATAACTATCCTATTACTTCAGGCATGACAAACTCATCAAACAACTCTGATAACATTGGTCTAAACTAATCGTAAAAGCTACTAATAAAATAGATATTATCCACTTCAAATTTGTTCCTTCCACAGGGAATTTATAACTGTACTAGGCAACATGGTAATTTCAGCTCATGTATTTAGATGATAAAGAGGAATGGGTGATATTTAACAGTGACTCGAATTTGCAGGAAATGCCTTGAGATATTAGATTCCATGGGCGTAAGAAGTGTGAAGTTCTTTGTTCAAGATTTCTATTGCGCTCTGGGTAGCTCTGTTAATAGCAATTGCTTCTTGGCAGCATTTTTTAGCTTATGGGATGAGCTCCAGCTTTCATTTAAGGTGATGTTAGCCTGTTTAATATTGAGTCTTATTTGAGATTGAGGTGCTATAGATTTTAAGCTGCAACTATTATAGAGAAAAAGTTATAACTATAAAATAAAAGTTAATATTATATAATAAATATAATTTTGACAAAATTAGTAAATATATAATAAATTTCTCATTATATAAGTGTAAAACAAACTAACTTACCTTCCAAGCAAACAAATTAACTTACCTTCCAAGTCCCAATAATTAATGTTTGTCAAATAATTTAGTGTTATATCTTTTAAGGTATAGTTATCCAATCTTAATTTCAAATTGAATCTTTATCCCATGGAGGTCACAAGAGGCTATGGTCTCTTAAAAACTTACAGAATTGTTTCCAAGTTTGGTTACAATCATGAACTGATATATGGTTGGAAAATGTAAAAGGTGAAAGGGATCCTTCACTCGAAGAGTCAGTAAAGGGGAACATGAAGTTTAATTTACAGTTCAAATATATGGTAATGTATGGGTCTGTATATGTAGAAATAGTAATAGGCGTAAAATAGATTCAGGTGCTAAAGTCTGCATGTGTGCATTGAAGGATCCAATAAGGGACCACAACGGGCTAGAGTCGGCACTGAATTAATTATTTTCATTATAGCCCTTGGTCCACATTAACTCCTTCATTACAGCCCCTAGTCCACAGTAACTCCTTGAATTCCACTAAATTAATTAATTAACTTCTTAATTCTCAATCTTCTATTCATAATTGTCATTGCAATAATTTAATTAATAATTTTTTTGTTTGTTCATACAATAAAAACTAAAAGGTATCATTATTCATCCTCAATTCTTTGTCAATTTTTTTTCTTTATTTTTTATGATTTGTGTATATTATAGTATTGTTATTTGTAAAGGACAAGTGTGATAATATGTTAAATTAATTTCAAGTTTTGTATTTTTATTTCTATTAAAGTTGTTGAAAACTTGAAACTAAGATTAATTATTATTGAAAGTATTGTCATTATTTTTAATTAAGTTAATTTTATTATATCATTGTTAAATATTGTCATTGTTATTAAGAATAGCTCCTTCTCAATAAATTATCTAAGTCTGTCACATACATAAATTTTCTGAGTCTGTCACTGTATGCGTGTGTTTGTGTGTACGGCGCCCTGATGCCTGATGCCGGATGCCCTCTAGTCAAGCCGGCCCTGTACGTAAGTTTACATATTAATTTTTGGTAAAAATGAAAATGAAGTTTTATCACTTGAAGCTGCTGAAATCCAGCTTTGTTTAATTTGTATGATGGTTGACTAGAGGGCATGTTTAGCCATGCAAAAATAAATAAATAAATAAACAATAAAAAATAAAAATCTCATTTCATCATCTCACAAGATTTGTTAGGCGGAACCGAAAGAAAAGAAACAAAGGTGTCATTCCCATTTTCTCTGTGCATCCCTTGATTTCATAAAAAATAAGTTTATTGTATGTTATACTTAGAACAGAAGAATTATTGCTTAAAATGGTGACTTATTTTATAGGCATTTTAGGGAAATATATTATTAACAGCTTATGCATTAATGGAACTTGAACCCACAACCTAAGCCCTACAAAGGCTGTTCCTTCTAACAGGATCTAAAAATAATAAATCTAATGAGTAATTTATTAGTTCAAATAACCTTATCCATTCCCAATTTAATCTTACTCAATCTATGATAAATATGAAAGAAAATTAGAGTTTTATTTTAAAACATACCAAATCAGTACTGCCAATTACCTTAACCTATTACTTTTAGGTATTGTTTTATAGTAAGAAAGGAAATAAAACTGTGTAATATAGTTGGATTTAAACCCCAAAAAGAAAAAAAAAAAAAGGGAAGACATTATAAAATATAATTTCAAAATCTCATACCAAAAAAAAGGACCAAAAAGAGATATTCCGAATGAGGTATATATAGAGATTCTGTTTCTTCCTTAGTCTAAATATTCTTTGCTTCATGGTGAATGGAGATTGCTAGTAATTATATTATTTTTTTCTTTTTCACCGCAAAATCGTTTTACCAAAAACATATGTGTCACCGCTATATATTTAGCAAGAACTCATCAGTTTATTCCGACACAAATTTAAAGCATATTTTTATTTTTTAAAAAAACTTCAAAGCATATTTTGACTAATGCAAACTTCATCATATAAATGTCATATTTACTACTTATATGCTTATTAGATTTTTAATTATGTGTTTAATAAAAAATATAATATAATTTCAAAATTTTCAAATAATAATATAAGACACCGTAACTATAAAATTCATTGATATATTTCTATACAAAAACTTGGTTTTTGAACTAGAGGAAAGTAATAAACTTTTCATAATCAACAAGGACATCTTCATAATTTTAACACTCAAATGAGACACTTTCACAACTTAAAGTAAGATCTGGTTTGAAATTGTTCTTCAAAAATTTTTAAAAGCGAGTTGGACTGGTGCCCCGAAGCAAGGGATTTAGACATCTTTTTTCCTTAAATGATTAAATTATAAGCATGGGGTGTAGATGACTTCAAATCAAGCACACCTTCGGCTTTTGTATTGTTCGGCCATTTGATTGACTTTCACTTCTCTGCGCTTTTGTGATAATAGCAAATGTGTCTTTTTCAGTTTTTGTGCAATGCACTCCCTTTTCTTAGTCAATGCCTCACAAAACAATCCCCCAGTAGAGATGTGTTAGGATGTGCTTCTAAAGAGTTCATGTTGTCGTAGACACTTGATATATCTTATTCTATAACTCTTAGATATAAAATTTATTGCATCTAAATTAAAATATATACAAGTCATATACGATCTAAACTATTAAATGCTCAACAATAGACAATTTCCTAATCATAAGGAATTAAATAATGACAATTTGATCCATGTATATGTAGGCTTTGTTCCAGGCAGCTTGACATAAAATTCCTCTCATACACGCCACTTTGCTTCTGTTGCCTCAACCCAAAAAAAAAAAAAAATGTCCAAGTGATCCACAGGATCTAAACTATTAAATAGTCAACTAGCAAATTTCCAATAATTAAGGAATCATAATTTGAGCACGCATATATAGGCTTTATTCGAGGCAGCCCCAATTTAAAGAGTAAAGTTACATATCCCAAATTTTTTATCTTAAATAACCATCCAAATGATGTGGTATTCATCAGTTGGTTGATAAGATAATATAATTAATCTATTTTAATTTTATCAACCAATTATTGAATGACACGTTATTTAGGATGATTATTTAGGATAAAAAATTTAGAATGTGCAGTATTATTGCTAATATAAAAATACACTTACCATTACCAACAAGAAGAAGACGAGAACGACAATGTCTTCCACCACCTCTACGGATTGGTTGGGTCCAGATCAAAGTAAGGTTTCCTTTATATCTACTGTTGTAGCTTCCAAGTTCATCTAATAGATCACCAAAGTAGATTAATGTCCAATAAATCGGATACCTTAACAATATGTGATCACTAAAGTCTCAAATTTTCGTTATTTTTCTTCAACTCCAAGGGATAACTTTCAAGAGTATGAAAGAATAAAGATAATGACGAGATTTTTTTAATTTTGATATGCCCTCGTGCTCGGAATATAACTGGTCAATTCTCATGAAACCTTAGATCATAAGAATAACCAGATTAAAGTAAAATCAGGAATTGTGAATAACTTGTGGAAGAATTTATGTCGCGGCCGTGGACAATATTAATTAGTGGCAATAAGACAAAGCATATATAGAATTTCGCCCAAATAAAACCTAGGAATAAAAGGAATAACATTTTTATTTCATTGTTGCGAATCATTAAACTTTTTTTTTTCAAGTCTTACAAGTTGACTTCCATATTTTTGTACCCATCACAAAATCTTAAGCAGAGCTACATTTGCCTCCTATAAATAATCAAACTCATAATTAACAAGACCCAAATCATTCAAATTAAATCTCTTTCCCTAGTTAAAAAATTAACTAATTTAATGGCTTCAAAGCTCTTCTTTCTCAAAACATTGCCTATTCTCATTGCTCTTCCTTTCTTTGCCTATCCATCTTGCGCGGCAGCAGATGTCGATCCAACAACTCCTGTCCCACCAGAAACCATTTGCATGTACACTCCAAGCCCTTCCGATTGCAAATCAGTGCTTCCTGCAGCTTCCCCTAACCAAACCGCAGATACCTACACCTATTGTCGATTATCCATCCTCAAAGCTTTATCTCAAACTCAAAAATTCCTCAACTCAGTTGACAATTATCTTAATTCCGGATCCACATTATCAATCAGTGGAATCCGAGCCCTAGAAGATTGCCGTTCACTAGCTAGTCTTAACATGGACTATCTTTCAACCTCTTATCAAACTGCCAATACCACTAGTCAAATTCTGCCCACCATCCAAGCTGAGGACGTGCAAGCTCTTCTTAGTGCCATCTTAACAAACCAACAGACCTGTTTCGATGGCCTTCAGGTCTCTGCTAATTCCTCCGAGAGCATAAAGAATGGCCTCTCTGTCCCTTTACTTGAGGACATAAAACTCAGCAGTGTCTTGCTTGCTCTTTTCAAAAAGGGTTGGGTTGGTGATCAGAAGAAGATAGTAACTTCATGGCAGCCTTCGAGTACGCAACGTCTGGTGGGTCAAAATGGACGTTTACCACTGGTGATGTCTGACCAAGTACGAGCAATTTACGAATCTGCAGTAAGAGGAAGAAAACTCTCAAGTACTGGTGATGGTGATCAAGGCGTCTTGGTGACCGACATTGTGACGGTTGCTCAGGATGGCTCTGGAAATTTCTCCACCATCACGGATGCTATTAATTTTGCTCCGAACAATACTAATGTTAGCAATGGGTACTTCTTGATTTATATCACCGCGGCTGTCTATCAAGAATACATATCCATTCCTAAGAACAAGATCAATTTGCTTTTAATCGGAGACGCATCAATCAGACCATAATCACAGGCAACAGAAGCGTCGCTGATGGATGGACTACTTTCAATTCTGCAACCTTCAGTAATCTACCTACCTACTTACATATGTATATATAGAGTCAGCTTTTAATCCGGGATAAGTTTACAACGTTATTGTAAACTGTAGTCTTTTTCACCTTATTATAACATTGAAAACTCGTCACATTTTTTAGTACATTCTAGGATTTTTTAACTTAATTATTCTAATGAGTACTTATAAATATATTAATTATTGCAGTTGTGGTGGCACCAAACTTTGTAGCATCGGGCATAACTTTCAGGAATATAGCTGGACCAAGCAAGGGCCAGGCTGTGGCACTTCGCAGTGGGGCAGATTTTTCTACCTTTTATAGCTGCAGCTTTGAAGGGTACCAAGATACGTTATATACACATTCTCTAAGGCAGTTCTACAGAGAATGCGACATATATGGTACAGTTGATTTCATATTCGGAAACGCTGCCGTTGTACTCCAAAACTGCAATATATATCCCCGGCTGCCATTGAATGGACAGTTCATCGCCATTACCGCACAAGGTCGGACCGATCCTAACCAGAATACGGGCACGTCCATCCATAATTGTACGATCACAGCAGCCGCTGATCTTGCTTCGAGCAATCAAACGGTTCAGACATATCTGGGGAGGCCTTGGAAGGAGTACTCTAGAACCGTTTACATGCAATCTTTCATGGATAGTTTGATCAACCCTGCTGGTTGGCACGAGTGGAGCGGCGACTTTGCTCTGGCTACGTTGTATTATGCCGAGTACAACAATACGGGGCCAGGATCAGACATTACCAATAGGGTGACGTGGCCTGGTTACCACGTCATCAATGCCACGGATGCAGCTAATTTCACCGTTTCTAATTTCTTGTTGGGGGACAATTGGTTACCGCAAACTGCAGTACCTTATACCGGTGGCTTAATTTAATAACTAAGCTACTCATTCTCCGAAGCATGTTAGTGTTTTTTGACCAATTTTCTTTCGGCAATTATTGCTTTGTAAAACAATAAGCATGGGTGATACACAAGCTGTCCAAACGTTTACAATTGTATTGACAATAAGTTATATATATATATATATATATATATACACACACGTTTACAATTGTATTGACAATAAGTTATATATATATATATATATATATATATATATATATATATGTATGCATGCATGTATGTATGTATGTATGTATGTATGATTAGTGGGTGTCACAAGTTGAGATAGTAAAATCTTGTGTTGGAATAAGAGGTGTGGGTTTGAAATCCATTCAATGATAAGAAAGAAATTTAGATTACTGTTAAACTAAACGATAAACAATAATTATATATTTGATTTGCTGTATTTTTTTTTGTTTTCTTGTTTTTTTTTTTCAATCTTGACTGATGAAATTTACACTATGATTTATTCTGGAATTGATCGCGAAATTATATCGTCTTTTGCATATGCTTCTTAAAAGGATGGTTGTAATAATAAAGCAAGCCCTGAAAAATAAATTATGGCCAATACTTGTTCGTAATCCCTCTGATTATAAAACTTTTGTAGAAAATCTCATTGAACTAGCCCCATGAAAAGTGAAAATCTGTAATGTCAGAAGGATTTGTGTAAATTTGTGCCTCAAAATTGCGAAATAATGCTTAAGAATACCAAAGACTTTCTTCAATGTGATTGCGTAAATACTTTTTCTTTATTTGAATCTTTTTATTTTATTTGATTTTCCATTATAGGGAATTCGTTTATGTAACAATATATCACTTAATAAATTTCAAGAACTCATCAGTTTATTCTCACACAAACTTTAAAGCATATTTTTATCTAAAAAAAAAAACCTTAAAAGCATATCTTGAGTAGAAAGAAAATGGCTCAAAGTATTGGAAGTTCTCACATATGTGCTTAGTGTAGCACTCATGCTATGCATTAATATGTAGTTTTTCTTTACTTAATTTTATTGTAGATTACTCTTACTTATTTCTTTCTAATGTTACAAATTTGTTTTATTTCTTACATTAGTGTATTGATGTAACAATCAAAAGAAATAAAAATTACTCTTAATTTTTGTTTTTTTGGTTGGTAAATTAACCCCAGCCTTCAACTACGAAGCCAAACCAATTGATATTTATATAACGTAAAACAAATATTTAATATCTTACAGAAAGTTCAATTATTCAAATTCTTATATATATATATATATATTAAAATAAAAAAATTAGTCAAAATTGCTATAATTCCCTTAAGCTTTTTCAAAAGCGCATTAATCATCGACTTAAAGTATAGTAAAAACATTTGCATAACATAGCAACATTAATAGTGCAAATTCAATTACACTTAATTAAAAACTATAAATTAATTTAGAATTTAAAATGATATAAATTAGTCAATAGTACAATTTGAACTCAATTGAAATGAAATAAATTATTATTAGATTTAATTGTGTTTCCGTGAACCTCATTTATTTAAATGATATATTAGTGTAATTCAATTACAATTAAGTCATATATAAAATTTTATACATGCTTATTGCCGACATTTGCACTTATCATATTTTGACCGGTCTCAATTCTCAAATTATATTGTGCTTTTAAGACGTATATACCTAAAATTTTAAGTTTGACTTCCATGCCGTGTCTCGTGTCACCAAATTCCTAATACTTACTATTCATTACCATCTAGATACCACTTTATGACTGAAAACACACCTCTATCACTAACATGCAATGTAAATCAATTTAAAAAAGAAAAAAACTTACATTATTATTTTTTTTTCAGATATATATATATATATATGCATCCCTCGTTGAAATCCAAAAAAAAAATCAAAAATATACATGACACCATATCATGGCACTGTCAGACTTAACAGTATTTACATATTTATGGGAGCGTAGGTGTTTCTTTGTCTTTCCTTACCTAATACTCAATCGATCCAAACAATTGATGCTTCAAAATTTGCTAGAAAATCACAGGGTATATCGAGAGTAAGAGAACAACCTATATATAATGTTCTATTTTGATTTGATCGTGTACTGAACTAATAATTTAACTACTGATTAATAATTAATTAATTAAAGAAATTAAATCTTATCTATATGCTACTATTAAAATACTCATGACAAAATATCTTTAAAAGTTCAGTAAAGTTCGAATCATAAGAGAATCATATTCTTTTAAATATTAACTACGTATTTATAGATATTTAATAAGAAAATTATAATAATTAAAAACTAATAAAAATTAAATATATATTAAATTAGTTGTTGGTTAGTCATGGTTATAATTAAGAATTACAAATTATCTAAATTATAAGATATTTCATATGAGGTATATTATTTCATATTAGATAAAATAAATAAAACTATTTAAATAATAAATTAATAAATAACTTTTAAGTAAATAATGAATAATAAAAATTAATTAATTAATTTTTAAGTAATAAATAAAAAATAGTGTAACAAATTATATAAGATATTAAACAAATATTTTTCAACTCATTATCCCAACTAAACTCATATGAAAATTAAGATTGGTAATCCCATGAATTGAAGAATAAATTTTAAATTTAGTGTATTATGCAATATTAACTAAGCAACTCAAGAGGAATGTGAATTCATATTCTAAAAATTACTAAATTAAAAGTAAATGCACTTCTATAAATTCAATCAAATTCAAAATGATAAAGATAAAATGTAGTAGAGTTAAAAAGTAAATGATAGAAAAATATAAACACGTAATTTTTACGTGATTCGACCAACTATATCTACGTTTACTCTTCCAAGCTCATCAGATTTGAGAATTTCACTAAATGCACCTCTGAGGCTTCAATAATATTCACACTTGAATTCTAAGATGTCAATAAATTTTTATAACAAGAATTTATCTCTAATTTCTTAACCTAAATATATCACAATACTTAATCAACTAATTCTAAGCTATCCAATAAAATTTACAAAACCTCAAATCCAAACCCACGCTGATCCAGGTCCGATTATGGATTTTGCTTAACCCAGACCCGGGTGTGGACTGTTTTAATTTTAATTTTTAAAGAGTAATTAATTAATTTAAAATTTCAACTGACGTTTTGTTTGTTTGCTTGTATGAAAGAAAAAATTAAATTAAATTAAAACCCTAATGTCGCAACGCAGTTGCCTCCAAACGCATTCCCCTACTCACACCACAGCACGCGTTTCACTTTCACTGAGTTCGCGGTCGCCGATCACGTATCTCGCCCCGTCTTTTTCTCACTCTCTTGGTGGGTAAAGTAAAGCAATGAATGAAATTTAAGAGGTAATTCAGAGATACCCATTTGTCTTATTCGGCCATTAGAAGTTTCTCGCATCAAATTAATCTGATTTTAATCGATATTTTTTTTTTTATCTTTTCTGATTATTGTTCCAGCAATCAAGAGCAATTGTGTTCTTCTCCATTATTAGTATGGGGCCTTTCTTGATATTGGTATTAAGTATTATTTATGCTCACTTCATTATTGACATAGTTTAGAGATTAGTACCCAAGTGTTATTTTAAAGGGGAAAAATAAAACACCATTAGGGACTATTGTTATCTTAGATTTCTGACTATGATGCTTTTTAATAATTTCTGAATGGAGTTGAACATGATTGTCACTTTTATGTTTATGACAGTTGCCTTTGGTCTGTAGCTGCTGTGACGCAATCGCCATTACAATTGGCACGTAATTGGATGTCTGCGGTTCTTCTTTCAGTTAGAGCGAAGCTAACACATTAAGTGAAGTTGAAATATGCAAACCATTTCACATATTCATTCATTCTCTTACTTCTTCAACAGGTTTCACACTCTCCCATCATTATCGCTTTATTGTGGTTACAAATGCCAAATAGAAAGAATTTAATCAGCGCTTTTTAATGGATATTTATGCAGAAGGAGCTGTTTAAAACCCAATGGATTTCTGAAAACTAAAATCTCTAGTTCAAGTTCATTTAGCTTCACTGATAGAGTTCCTACTTGTAAATTTCTAGCACCTGCTCGAAATACCAGATTGTTTGTGATACCCAACACAGATGATGGTCACCCATCTGTCTCCATGTTGGAGGAAGACACAATTACAAACCATGCACCCGCTTCTGAAGCAGAGTCCTTTCTGAGCAAATGGTCTCCTCCTCAGTATCTTTGGAGGGGATTATCAGTTCCTGTCTTGGCAGGTCAAGTAATTATTAGGATTATAAAGGGAAAAATACATTGGAGGAACACTCTCCAGCAGCTGGAGAGAGTTGGACCAAGATCTGTTGGGGTTTGTCTTTTGACATCAGCATTTGTTGGCATGGCGTTTACTATCCAATTTGTTAGAGAATTCACCAGGTTAGGTTTGAATAGATCTGTTGGAGGGGTCTTAGCCCTTGCCTTTGCAAGGGAGTTGAGTCCTGTAGTTACATCAATTGTGGTTGCTGGGCGAATTGGAAGTGCATTTGCAGCAGAGTTGGGAACAATGCAGGTGTCTGAGCAAACTGACACGTTGAGAGTTCTTGGTACCGATCCTGTTGATTACTTGGTGACACCCAGAGTAATTGCTTCCTGTATCGCTCTACCATTTTTGACATTGATGTGTTTCACTTTGGGGATGGCTTCCAGTGCCCTACTTTCTGATGGTGTTTATGGCATTAGCATCAACATAATATTGGATTCAGCTCAGAGAGCACTTAGATCATGGGATATAATCAGTGCAATGATAAAATCTCAGGTTTTTGGTGCCATCATCTCTATAGTGAGTTGTGCATGGGGTGTTACCACAATCGGAGGTGCAAAAGGTGTTGGGGAGTCAACAACTTCAGCTGTGGTTATCTCCCTTGTTGGTATATTTATTGCTGACTTTGCTCTTTCTTATTGCTTCTTCCAGGGAGCTGGAGATTCCCTGAAGAACTGTGTTTAATTGATTATATGCCAGTGTTTATGGCCACATCCTGACATTTCATTAGCTATCTCTGTTTGTATTGGGTTCACAAATATATCTAAAGAAATAGTGTTAGCCATGAATCAGAAAAGTAAGTAATACAGTTTCAAGCTTATCAAATATTGAACACTTAAGCCAGGTGTGTGGGTTGGTGGAATCTGTTGCTGTATCATGAACTCAACCTATGATTATTATTGCTTACATGTTAGAGAATGAAAAACTACTTGTCAATTATGTGAATTGAAGATGTTTAATAGTGAATTGTTTGGTAGCTGCTTTAGACTTGGAATTTGCATATAATTTGCATGATTAGGATAATCACATGCACTTTATTTGCCATGTTTATTAGATAAAAGCTGTGAGACATCCAGAATTTATCCATGTTTTTCGGTAAGTGTGATTTATATTACTCTGTATAAATGGAAGGCTATGCTGTGCACAACTTTGATCTTTCTTAATATGACATAATTGGTAAACATAATTGCCTATTTAAAGTTAGAATAGCTATTTTCTTTTTATACACTCATAAAAGCACTCAAAATTAAACAAATAGAATTAATCAAGACTTCTATCTCTAGAATTATTTTGTTACTACCACTTCTTTTTTCATCTATGCACAACAGCAATGCCTCTATTTAGTCCTAAAATTCATGTAAATATATATTCAACAAGTTAGGAAAAGGCTTGGATGTTACCCTTCACTGCAAGTCTAAGGATGATGATCTTGGTGAACATGTGCTCCATCAAGATGATAGTTTTTCAATTACTTTCCATCCTAAGTTCTATGGAGGAATTTATTCTACTGTATTTTTAAATGGAGTGGGCAGATTCATTGGTTCGATAGATATATTACAATCTAAAGCTTTCTGCTATTATGATAATGAACCTCTTTGTTATGACTATCATTAGGAATCAATAAGGCTCCCTGGATTTTTTTTTTTTCTGACATACATACATATCAGTGTGTGTATATATATATATATATATATATACATATATGAAATAAATACTTTGTTATGCTTTTCTTAATGATTTTGAATTGGTGATACATTCAGTTAGATCCTATGTATTAAATAATTGAGATGATATATTGGGTTTACCAACTTTTTTATTTTTACAACAATTTAATCAAACTAATTGAAATAAATATTGTTAGTTATGTTATAGAAATAATTAGTTAAAAAGTGAATCATATAAATATTTAGTAAATTTTACTTTTAAAAGTATTATAAGTTTTAAAAATAACAATGTGTTTGGTAAATTTTACTATTAAAACTTATTGTTATTATGATAATGAACCTCTTTGTTATGAGTATTATTAGGAATCAATAACGCACCTTCGAATTTTATTTTTAATATATATATAAATTATTGTAAAAATATAAATTATTTAATTAAAAATAATATTAAATAAAATTTATTTATATATTTTAAATGTGTAAATAAAATATTTTTTTTATTATGTACATATAATAATTGATAATTAAAATAAATATTTATATTATTAATTGTATTTTTATTTTGTTATTTAAATATAATTAGTAATAATAATAATAATTTCTTGAAAGTTAATAATTTTATTTCTTAATGAATAAGAATAATTTTTGATTTTTAGAATATATATGAGGATATATATAGAATTATATTAAATTTAAAAGTAATTTTCAATTTCTTGATGAGGTAATTTTGTAAAAAGTAATTTTTAAAAAAATTTACCAAACACTAAAATTAACTTTTAACCTTTCAAAATCACTCTTAACTCTTACAAAAGCAATCTTAAATAAACCCAAAGCAATCATACATGCAATTATGTCGGATAAAGAAAGATGAACCGTGCATAGCATAGCTTTCTAAGTATATTGAGAAATAAAAAATCACTTATCCGAAAAATATATTATGTTAATTTAAAAATGGGAGTTGCTGAGACACAAGGTCAAATAGCACTACTCTTATTTGATTGATTTTGGGCTTGCCAACTTTGAGTATTCGGCTGGAGTTAGAGGTCTTAGGCTTAACAATTATCAAAGTTATAATTGGGTTACAAAATCCAACTATTTCTGTTTGGTATCCATCACTTTAATCTACACAAATTTTCTTGTTGCGTGAGAGTTCCGGTTGGCATAAAACCTAATCTGAGAATATGGGTACCTTAACCACGGAGTCAAAGGAAATGGCATGAGCTAAATTTTATTTTATTCCACTGGATTATCATGTTGACTTTTCCAATGTACTTGTCAAATTAATAAACACTAATTATATAATAATTTGGAAGACAAAATGCATATGTAATGCAATGCTATGTATATAATATTGTTCTTCTTCTAAATGATTTTGAATTAGTGATACATTCGATTAGATCCCATACATACTAAAAAGAATTAGATGATCTATTTGTTTACCAACTTTTTCTTTTTTTGTAACAAAAATTTGGTCAAACTAGCTGAAACATACCCAAAAAAATGTCTCATTCCCAAAATTTGATGTTAGATGAATTAACAACCTAACAAATCATATCATTTAAACTAATTGAGACCCAAAAACATAAAACACGTGGCACATTTATTAATTTGTCGTAAAATTTGATTATATGTGATGCATGATATCGCCTAATAATTATTTAATTGAATCATATTTAAAGTTAAATTTAATTGGGTTACAATTTTCAAAAAATTAATTGACTACTCACCATAATTATGAACGAACTCCATATAAATTGAGAACAAAATAATTATATGCTTGCATGATATATCCCACAAATTGACCATGGATATTGGTTTTTAAAGAAAAATATTTTAAAACTCTTTATAGTTAAAATACATTGTCTCCATATAAAACACTATCATTACTATGCATTCACCTTTCTTCCCATGAGAAATAATTTGTTAGATAACGTCTCCCCTTGGTGTCATAATTAAGCATGCAAAATAATAATAATAATATATATTATTTATTTTGTGCAAATAAAACTTTCTCAACTTTTGTAAAATATTAGTACCTAATCTTAATGAATTAAATTCTTAAAATATTTGCAACAAATTTATAAAAATATGTCTTGGTGAATCATAGGTAAAATGATATTTTTAATCTCTTACGAAATCTCGACATAGAAAATGTGATATTACTTAGTGTTATGATGAACGACATTATATATAACACACGTTAAATTGTCGTCCAAAACATGAGTTAATAATAAAACTCTATATAATGTGGATACCAAACATCCCCTATGTGATTAAATTAATCCATTTGTACAATTCATGCACCAATCCTTTGGGGGCATTTTTACACCAACTCATACTCGATGTTAGAATATTTGACAATTTTTTTTAAAAAAAATTAACATTAAATAAAAATATTTAATTCAATTTTTTTCTTTTAATTAACTAACAATAATGGCAATAAGTGAATATTTAATGAAAAGTTCAAAAAAAAGAAAAAAAACCGAAAAGAGAATGAACAAAATTCAGGTAAACCAAAAAGAAAAAGAAACGGTTTCTGTGACTAAATGACGAACGGAGAAGAAGAGCTCCCCTCCATTCACAAAGCAGTAGCAGAAGAAGAAGAAGAAGAAGAAGAAGAAGTAGAAAGCATCTCTCTTTCATTTCATCGTCTTCAGGTACAATTTATACGTGTAGTATACGCGTAGACCTACGGACATGTGTATTTCAGCAGTCGCGATTTAGATCAATGATCCGATCGCCGTTTACTCCTCGGATTTCAATCTCATTTCACTCATTTCCTATTAAAAACAGCAATAATTAGAGTAGTCAATTCGTTTAATTCGACGGGTTAAATGATAATGAGTTTAATTAATTGACTTAGTTTTATGTGCAGATGTTGCGTGTTTAGGCGTGTGATGGTGGTAAGGTTTGAGAGAGGGAGACAGAGACAGAGAGAGGATAGTGTGAATTGTGATGTATTGTGGAGGAGGACGAGGAGGAGGAGGAGGAGGGGAAGGGGGACAAGAGCAATGGGATTGTGGGAAATCGCGGACGTTGAATTTCCAAAGAGTTGGTTCTATGGTTCGAGATTTTGGAGATCCTTGTCTTTCTCATTCGCTTATAAAGGTTGTTTCTTGTTATAGCTGTAAGCCTCTTTCTAATCTTAACTTCTTTTTTCTATTTTTTTTTTTTCTTTATCATTTCGATTTCATTTGTTTTTTTTACTTTCAATGTGGATTTTTTTTCTTAACTCCGTCGCTCTGTTTAAATTTAGATTAGTCAATAGTGAGTAGCATGCTTGCATATGTGTTTATAGTGGAACTTAGAGGAGAGATTGACCCGGAGAAACTTTTGTGAGCGATCATGAAGGTGAAACTAGATGCTATTTTTGCATGTTTTTGCCATAAAGTTTTAGTGGAGATTGCTTTGCAGTGTGATTAGTTGTTGAAGATAGATATTTGGTGCTGGGAGATCGATAACCTTTCTGCATTTGGAAACAGTGGTATTAGAAGGCGAGATGTGATGTGTTTAAGCTATGTAGGTATAAAAAAGCATGGGGTAGAAGCTGCAGACCGAAAACAGTATACAAGTAACTATTGTTATGTATTTTTTGAGCATAAATTGTGGTCTCGCTTTTGCTACATAGATCCTTCGGAATCAAGAGATGTTTACCTTTTCAATAGGTTTAGTAATGGAGCTTGGAGAAGGTTATATATTAGGAAACCATCATCTTAATTTTTATCTGCTAATAGTTTTTGGGAACTCATGTCACTTTATCATGTTGGTATGATATGTCAGTTATTTTCATTTTCCTTTTTAATGGAATTTGATGACTGAGGTTAAAATGCAAACTTTTGTGAGTTGTTTTGAGTAAATCAGTATTACTCCAAAAAAAAAAAAAAGTTGTTCTTCTGTTTGTTTCTATTTTCCGATGATTGTGATTTATTTGTCTTTATTTTTTCTTAGCTGTTAAAAAATTTGTCAATAAATTTTGATTATTGTCCGTGTTGCAGGTAAGCAGAATGCTTAAGCCAGAAAAATGGCAGGCAAGTTTTGATAGTGATGGGAAGGTTTCAGGTTTTCAGAAAGCACTGAAGTTGATTGTTCTCGGGGTATGTTTTTCACTATCATTAATTCATTATTTATCTCTATGTCTGTTAATACATGCTCTTGGGATTTAATTGCATTTCATATTACGAATCATCCTTTGGAGAAGATCTGTAATTTTTGCTTGCTATTATAATTGCGCTTCAGCAATAGAGAGTATGAATATGATAGGGAATCATGAGGACTGTAGCAACCAATTTATATAACCATATCATATGTATGCACTGTTAACTAGGGAAAAAGAAAAAAAGGGCTGAGGTAAAAAGTTTTGCATATGCGTTATTTCTGTCTACATGCCCAAATTATTCGTATTCTATCATGACATTTAAATCCTTGTCAAATGTAATCCGCTAATTACAGGAAATCATGCATATACGTGTATTTTACAATTGTAAACTTTCAATGGATATGCTGTGGATCTTGGCCTCTCTCTCTTTTGATATGTTTGTAGTATGTGTCAAAAGACTCAAAACTGTATATATGGCTCTTTCTGGGGGAGGTCAGGGAGGTGTTAGGATTGTACTATCCTTTGGTTTATGTTAGTTTCACATATTTAACAGGATCATGGAGAACATATTTTAAACATCATCTGCCAGGGGTCAAATATTAACATAAGATGTTTGCGTATATATTTGTCATAGTGAATATCAACATGGCTTGGCTGCTATATTTGTATCAGTTCTGGGTCAACTCATAGGTTAGGCAGTTATGGTTCATATGGAACTTTGAATTAGCCAATTGGCATGTTTATGATATTTGGCAATATCTTATTGTTTGTAAGGTGTATGTTTCCTGTTACATTAAACTCTTATTTTTTGAGATTTTGCTTGCTCAGTGTCTTTAGTTTATGTACTTGATGAATGTCTTATCAAAGGTTTTTAAGAATAATTAGTTAGTTCCCGGGTCAGTTATGATGGTTCATTGATTGAATGAAAAATGTTTTTACTTCTTTTTCTTCTTATGGTGGCCTTACCTCTGACATTTGATCACTGTTATGCAAAAAATTATTTGTAACACGGTAGGGTGTAGACCCATCTATCAGGCCAGAAGTTTGGGAATTTTTACTTGGTTGTTATGCACCAGGAAGCACAGCTGAGTACCGAAAGCAACTTAGAATAGCCCGAAGGTATGCTGTTGCTGTTACTTTCAAATGCTGATTTCTTTGGCTACTTTGCTTGCAAATAACAGTAGTTAAATACTCTTGGTCAATTGAAGGAACAAACAACTACAGTTTCTTTATTCAGACAGCTCTCAAATTATCATTTTGTTTCTTAGTCAAATGCATTCAATTTTCTCATCATTCATCTGTCTTTGGCAAGTTTTTGTTTATTTTTAAGGAAGTCTCAATATAGTGGCAGCAGACTAGTTTGTCTGCTAATTGTTTTGCAGGAAACTGTTATGTTTTCCTGGTGAGTTTAGTCTTATCACTTGCATTTTGTTGAGTGAAGTTAACTGTGAAAGTCGTATTATTTTGATGTGGTTAATTTAATAAACAATTATTGCTTAACTTGATAAGTGGACTTTGGGTTATCAAAATGAGAAAACGGTTTTGTAAATGAAGCATGATATGCGCAGGGAGGTTATAACATGCACACACATCAGCAATCTGGCATTTCCTTTTCTCTTTAAGAATATCTGTAGAAAATCCATGTTAATTCAATCACGCTTGTGGACATGATTAAATCTGTGAATTTTAATTATTGAAAAGCCTGATGGAACCTCTAATTTGGGCTGCAAACTGTATGTATTTGTGTATGTTAGGATGTAAGTATTTTACAACTTTGTAATGAAGACAATGATTCATTGTTATGTAAGGACAGCCTTACGAGACTTATTTTTCAGGGAACGCTACAACGACCTGATTAAGCAATGTCAGGTGATGCATCCAAGCATAGGAACTGGTTCACTTGCTTATGTTGTGGGGTCCAAGGTTATGGACATGAGGACATCATCCAAAGATGATGGACCGAGGGAAGCTAAAGTTGAGAGTGGAGAAGCTTCTGTTGATAATACTAATCAATTGAATAGTTGTTATGATTCAAGTAATAATTGTACAGATATATCATATGCATGCCAAAAGGAAAGTTCTACAGATTCTGCTGACCATGTCAGCATTCGGGAAAGTGCAGATAGTGCAGCACATGACTCTTCTTGTTTTATACCTGCTTCTGATCCACGCAACTGTAGCTCCCTTAAACGACGGAGGGAAGCTCATGGATCGCATTATGTAACAGAAAGTTATTTTGATTTTCCTCCTTTACCTGTCACAGATTTGTTTGAGAAGAATGGAAAATACGAGAAAAATAGTGGGGTTTGTGAAGAAAAACCTTCTACACGACATAAATTGAGATTAGAGGATGATAGAATGCATAGTTTTCAAATTGCTAATAACGCAGATTTAATTATGGAATCAAATGGTTCACCGTCAAACAGCATTTCACACCACATGAAGGCAGAAATTGAAATGGCTTCTCATGGTTCCCATGAACCAGAATTGTGGTCAAACAGTCTTGATTTCAAAACAGAAATAACCAACAAATTGAGAATATCAGATGTTCCAGACGTGCCATCGAATACAACCACATCCCAGGGAGATGCTGCAAATGAAGAACGGGTATCTGAATGGCTTTGGACTTTGCACCGAATAGGTAACCTAGTTATGAGTCTCTTATTTTATATTAACATAAGGTCAGTGAATGCTTGCTTAAGTCACTTACTATTCCTCTGTCTGACATGATTTTTTTCTTTTGTAGTTGTTGATGTGGTAAGAACAGATAGTCATCTTGAATTCTATGAGGATACAAGAAATTTAGCTAGGATGTCAGATATCCTTGCTGTTTATGCTTGGGTAGATCCTGCAACTGGTTATTGTCAAGGTTGTAGCCTTTTTATTTTCTGTTATTGCTTTCGTTGAACGCACATGTGATGTGATCACTATATTAATTCAAGCTTCAAAGAAGCCAACTTTATACCCATATATTTTTCACTGTGCTGATTATATTTCTGATTGTAGGTATGAGTGATTTGCTATCTCCTTTTGTTGTTCTATTTGAAGACAATGCTGATGCATTTTGGTGCTTT
Organism: Murraya koenigii; assembly: GCA_025617385.1. Classification (NCBI taxonomy): domain Eukaryota; kingdom Viridiplantae; phylum Streptophyta; class Magnoliopsida; order Sapindales; family Rutaceae; genus Murraya; species Murraya koenigii. Next base: position 37,514,037 of record CM046811.1, read on the forward strand.
GAGATGCTCTTAAGGAGAATGGTATTTCTAATGTCTTGACAAATATGTTTAGCTAGATTATAACATGACTTTCAATAATGATTACTTTTCACTTCTTTCAGCGCAACAATTTTCAGATGGAAGGACCAACAGGAGTTATGAAGCAGTTGGAAGAATTGTGGCATATTCTGGAACTCACAGATAGGGAAATGTATAAACATCTATCACATATAGGTGCTGAAAGTCTTCATTTTGCATTTCGGATGTTGCTGGTACTCTTTCGCCGGGAGTTATCTTTTGATGAAGCTCTTTGTATGTGGGAGGTTTGTATGCCTTCAGTTCTCTTTTGCCAGATATAAGAAAGAAAATATGAAAACTTATGATGTCAATTACAATATCGTATAATTACAATGTAAATGAAAAACCACTAAAGAAAAACTGACTAAATAACAGATCAACACCGACCCCCTCTCTTATGGGCAGGGTGGTCAATATTGATCTGTCAGAGAAAAAGGAGTTGTGTTTTCCAGGGTTTGTATGAACCACATTTATGAGAAGGTTGATTATATGCAAGTTCATTCTCTAGATAGAAAACAAATGGTATTGATTGGTTACCTACTGCCATGTTTTCCTGTTGCAAGTTGCACATACCCTGGTAAAGAAATATTAAATTGTCATTATATTCAACCACTTCAATAGGTGGTTGAGTGGAAATATGCTTCTCAGTTTATGTTTGGGCTTGAGTCATGCCAATCATTTATATTGTGGTAGGGCCATCTTCATTAAATGTGTTAGCAAACTGAGGAAGGTTTGCTGGGTTAGGGGTGCCACTGACATTTTTTTTTTTAATTTTAACAAAAAAGTGTCATTCTGCCTATAAGATTATTTATGCCATCACATCTCAACAGACAGCATAAACATCTACTTGATTAGCTGCTCCTTCTGTGATTAGTTTGACTTTGTCAAGTTTTGAGGGATCTAATTGGTCGACACAAGTTATTGGGCACGGTAATGGAGATTGTAATTGGAGCTTGTGTACCTATGTTAGTAGTAGGTTTATACCTGAATTTTGTCTTATTTTGGTATTTATTTATATACTGGTTTTTCATCGGCAAAATTGTTTGCATAATTGGATTTCTTAATAGGTCTGATCTGGCCTCTCAAAGTATTCTCTGATATTGTTCACTGAGAATAATCATCCTCCATGCAGATGATGTGGGCTGCTGATTATGATGAAGCTTTGGCGAGCACTTTAGAGGAGAAGTGTCTGGAACAGTTGGTTGTACAGCTTTCAAGGGAGTCCGGAGAAGTAATAAGAGAAGGAAGCACAGATAACAGTGGTGGTGATTTAAAGGGCGGCTTACAACCAAAAAATGGTAACATAGAGGGTTCCATCTCTGGCAATGATGGAATAAAATCAGCATCAGCTTATCCCTTTTGTGGCTTGACCAGGACTTTTTGGTCAAGAAATGATCACACGCACAACTGTACTGTAGTCTCATCAACCGGGAATGTGAATGAAGAATTACCTGTCTTTTGTGTGGCGGCTATTCTTATAATGAACCGTCATAAAGTTATGAAAGAAACCCGTTCAATTGATGATATGATAAAGGCAGGTGTACTACTGAACTGAACTTTCCAAATTTTTCCTGCTGCCAACTATTAAACGCTTGATTGTGATCCACTCTTCTTTGATGCCATACGCATGAGAATATGCAAATGCATGCATATTGCATATATTTATGCCTCACAGAAAACACGCTGATGGAGATTAACATTTAAACCGAATAATGGGTAAAATTTGGCAGCTATATACAAAGGAAAATGATAAGCTTCAATGAAATAGATTTGTTCAGAGCTATGTCTATGAACAGTCTAAAGGACCTTTTCCGTTCATCACAAATTTCTTGTTTGTGCATGTATGATCTGCTCACTTGGAATGGAGTTCTTTTTTTCTTTACACCCATGGACTATGATTTTCCTTCACAAAGTTGGATTGTGATTTTTAAATCTTGAAAATTAGAATTTTGGGATCTTTGATAACTCTGTTATCTTTAGGTTTATGCTCAATTTTTCACATTACAGATTTTCAATGATAACCTGCTGAAGATCCACATAAGAAGATGTGTCCGTGCAGCAATCAAAATTCGAAAGAAATATTTTTACAAGGTAAAATGATCTTAGTCTTATTTTCTCTACCTTACAAGCAGCAACTGATTTTCTATTTATCCTCTATGCTAATTGAAAGTGAATTTCAGCATCTTTGTTTATATACTTCCGATCTTATTATTTGGAAACAAAAATTAAGCATGTTTTCTCCGTTCTGCCATTAACAACTGCATTTGATTATTGCACTTGGTGACTGGGAAAGAGCTGTTTGCTATGGAAATACAACCACTTTTAGAACACTGCTATCTTTTTCTTGCATATTGTTGTTACAGTTACCTAAATTGTTATTTTATTTGAATCAGCTGATAAAAAGCAAGAGCCATAGAGCTGAGAATGGTGAATAGAACTACACTATTTGCTGTTTATTTCAATGGCCCAAGCATAGAATCAGAATTTCGAGTTCATACCGATAGATTTGGATTTCAAGATTGTGTGGCATGATGGAATTCGTTATTTAGATCTCTCATCATGGAGGAGTTTAAGGTTGTACTCTTGCAGTCTGAAGATAATGCTGATTGTTTGTACATCATTATCTTTCACATTTTCTAGAAGGTAGTTACCGTCTGGCTCTGCTTTCATTCCTGTGTTGCATCTATCATGTCTGCTGCAAGTAAATATATAGAATACACAACTATGCAACTTTTTGTTGAGCTGAATTGGAATTGCTTGTCAGATATAGAAAATTTAAATATTGCTGCAAAAGGGGCTGTAACACCAAAGTTTCCTATGGACTAAAAGAGTGTTTTGAACTTGAACTCCCGATCTTGCATGTGTGCGTAGACTTCTTTCAAACTGTAAAAATTCACATAGTGGTTCATCCTTTAAACTAATATTAATCCCCTGTTACTTGTAACCAGAGTTGGTTCATTGGCCATTGTTTTATGATTTGGGATGACAGTCTTGTTTGAGAATCCGAAAGAATAAAAGTTGATAATAGAAATCTGATGTTAAGCTGGTAACAAATTTTTAAAAATAATTGGAATATAGATATCAAGTTACAGATGATCTTTAAATGATCATTCTTATTTGCTAGAATAAAAGTTTTAGGTAATTATTATTATAAGCAATTATCTAATATTTGGACATTCTTTTAAACCACCAATTTATCTTTCTTATTTTAAGCTGAACATGGTGTACAGTCATACATTCTGATTTCCTCTTCTGCCTCTTTTTCTGAAAATTAAACCAAATAGGGGAACCTCCAGTTATCTATTCTTTTTTTAAGATAAAAAAATTCAATTTCTAATCTGTCTACTTTTTATTTATTTTTCTATTCTTCATTGATAGGTAATATTCCTTGTCTGTGAGTTTGAACAAGAATACATCACAGAGTTGACTTTGAAAATTCAGTCAGCGGGTATTATTTTGAAATTTACAGATTTTTTTCCCCTTTTTGCTCTCGTTATTCTTTCTTGTGCAGCTTTTTCTTGATCCTTTGACATCTTATGAGGATTGAAAACTTCTTTCATTCTCTTATTTATTGTTTCTTATTCAACAGAGCACCTCTTTGTTTTAGCATTTTGAGATGTGAAAACTAGCATCAGCTAACGATAGGTCGTGGCTGTCAAGGATATTTTGACATGCTGAATTTACTTAAGAGGGCTTGAACACTTATCAGAATGAGAATGAATTATTTGTTCTTTTCACTACCGTCATTTTAAGCTTTAGACCATGCTTTTATGAAATTCATTAATCCCACCATTTAAAAGACCAATGTGCGTGAAAATTTTAGAAAATGCATGGTTCTTATTTTCATTTTAATTTTCCATTTATGCATTAGTTAACACTGTTTTCTCATTTTTCCCCCTCATCTTCAACTCAGTGACAAGCTTGACAAGAGGGAAGAAGTTTCTTAGTTGGGGCTCCCAAGTCCGGATCATTTAGCAATCATGTACATCTCTAACAGGTTAGGGGAACGCAATTTTTTCTTTTTTAAAATTTACTGTAGCATATATCTGGAAAGCAAATTGTTTACAAATAGTTTTGATTGCTTATCCTCATGGGTATGTGAAGTTTGATAAAGTGTCAATTAGATCAAGAAACCATTAGAGAAATACAAGGAAAGAAATGTTGGTGATTGCAATTGAAGTTTCTTGTCATAAAATTTTATTTGTGAATAGATAAATCGCTTTTCTTCTTCTTTTTTGTTTTTTCCCTGCATTTTTTTATTTATGGAATATTAATTTGATCCTAGCACAAAACAATTTCACTTAAATGACAATAAACTTAGTTTTATGATAGCAAATTTTTAACTTCATCTGCAAATTATCATAACCATCCCTAGTTCCTTTTGGAATTTGTATCTGCATTTGTGCATCGGCAATTTTTGCGTATCTCCCCCTGTTTCCCAGTTAAAACATTAATGCTGCCCATCCGACTCATTGACAGAGCAAATGCTCTCCTAAAATCTTCAAAACCAGCAGCAAATTCATCAACAATTTGAAGCGTGTTGTTATCACCATTGAGTAACTGCTGATCAACTCCAAGAACTCCTTCGTGTGTCTGAACTCTGGAGTAGTAGGACTCAGAAAATCTGTAACTGGAGCCAGTATCTGGGTTTAGATAAACAAGTGGATCAGATTGACCCTTTCTTGTTCTGGGTGGACACTCCTTTCTCAGTTGATTTAAAAGTGTGGTGTTCATACTTGGGTCTGGCTTTCCAGTATTTTTGTAATTGTAGAGCCGGTCAACAATGTAGCGGCATCTTGTTTGGCCCATTGTGTGTGCTCCTGAAATAGAGGAAGAAAAGTTATCTTTAGAGAAGAACAGTACCGGGTGAAAGGAAAAGAATTCAGTGAATTAAAAAAGTGATGAATACTAGCTTATTTGGAGAATTTTTACACTCTTTTTTCTCGTTGAGATAAGAGAACATGAGTTTAGGCATATACAATTTGAACTTCCCTTCCAAGTTTTTTCTCCATCGGCAAATGCAACTGAGATTCATAGTGTCTATACTGTTAAATTTATGCACCTTTTTTTTTCCCTTTTAGCTTTTCTTCTTTTCAGCAGTTTTATTGGTTTGTCAATAAATTATTTGAGGTATTAGAGAACTTTACCTAAGAGGGTTACCATGTCCTGCACATCTAAGCCTTTGGATTGGAAGTATGCGAAAGATTCTTTCCATGAGATGGATGGTGATGGGAGGTCTACAGATTCTTTGGTTGATGTCATACCATCTCTTCTTCCTGTAAACACAGGATAAGATGGCGCACCTGCCTGTTGATTCATCAAAATTTGAATCAGTGACTTAGTTATCAACTCATAAATGGTCGCCATTCCTCTATATGCCCTTACATTGTCGCATTATTTAAATTTTATGACTTTTCAATTGATTGTTTATTTTTCTAAAATGTCGGGGTGGGTGTAATCCAAATTGATTTTTTTTTTTTTTTAACCCCCAATCTCCCTAGGATTCGAGCTCGTGTGGCTAGTCAAAAATGGTTACTTGAAAACCTTGCCGTGACTGTTTAAGCGTTACATTACCAGGAAATAAGTGCGTTACCCTATGAACGGCATCCCTGGTGGCAAGGTTGAGGATATCGGAACAAGAGACGGCACCTGGGCAGCGTTGTTCGAGAACAGCCTTGATCTTGTCGATGAGAACGAATGCTCCAAGTCCCCAGTTTTGTGGTGCGGTTTTCTCTGAGTTTGGTCCATCAAGCAGAATTGATGCATCACATCCCTGGATTTAGCAAATCATTATATAAACGTAAAATTGCCATAAATTTAACATTCAATTGCATAGGAAAAATCTTTGTGATGGCAAGAAACATAAAATGTGAAGCACGTTAACCTAACCACAGTTATGTCATTGAAAGGAAACTCATAAATTGCTGGGCATGCTTGTCGGCGACGCCAAGGCCATGTTTTGTGAAATTAATAATTGGGGCAAAACCTGAAAAATGTTCAGGCCACCAGTAACTTAAAACAATAGCGTTAGTTGTTTGCTTTAGCATTAAGCTACTGCGTTCACAGCGCATGCCTTTGGTCAAATCAAGAGAAAATGATCAAAACTCGAAATTAATCATTTTTTCTCATGTTTAAAAATATTTAAAAAAAAAAATTATTGTCTTTTGAAATTTCCATCAATCAATTTTTGTCCTTGGAAATTTTTGTCAATCGATTGTGGGTTTTACCACATCAGGGTAAAACAGTAGAAATAAATGATTGAAAGTTTACCTTTTTCAAACGGCAGGAAAATTTTGATGAGTTTTTTTGAAACGTGAGGAGAGAAATGACTAATTTACTAAAAGAGTTTTCATCATTTTCCCGTAAAATCAGCTTACAATAAATAAGTCGATAGCTAATTCCTATACAGGCGAGCTTCAGTGAAAATACACATATCATGTTCTTTTCCAAGAAGCTATCTCTTGGAATAGAGAAGCATCTTCAGTATTTTCTTAGAGAGCTTCTCCAAGAAAAACTGCCAAGTGCTTTTTCTGAAAGAATCAAGCTAGTAAAAAAGCACTTTCTAATTCCTAAAACAAAATTCTCTAGAGTTAAAACAAAATGATAAGTAAAGATCAGAACTAGAAAAAGACAAATTTAAAAAACAAAATGATAAGAGATAACATACAGTTACAAAGCAGTCAGAGTAGAGCAAACGGAGGAGTTTAGGGGCGATGGTTTTATCGTGTTTATAGAACAACTCCACTTGGTGCCTGATATATGCCTCTGCATCATCGCATGTATTATGAACCTTGTAATAATGCCATTCCAGTTTCACCGGCTGCGGCAGCGACACCGCCGCGTCTGCGCTAGCCACAAACAAGCTAAGTGCCAGAGCGACCAGTGGGAGAATCATAAATAACCTTTGATCACAACCCATTTTTTCTTTTCTTTTATCAAATTCTCTCCCACTGGGTAACCCTAATTGCACTAAGCTTGTAGTATATGTATGTGTATGTACAATGTACGTATGATTCTTGAGCTAATATTGGCAAGTACATCTTACACTCATGCCCATGTAAGGCTTTATATATACTAGGGTTTTAGCCTCGAGCCACGTGGCATAACCGATCGACACGGCGGAGATGATAAATTTTCAAATATTATTAGATTAATAAGCTTGGATTTAGTAATATTTATGTTGAAGGCACCGTGTGACGGGGGAAGAAGGCAAGAAGCTGCTCACGTCACATCACATGCAACCAAGGTGTTTTTAACATTCTTCTACGCCATATTGTACTCGAAATGTAAATTGCAGCTAACATGCATGCATGTGATTACATTGGCTTTAGGGCTTTCAATTTTGGAATGGAAAAAGATTTTGGTGATCCAAAAAAAAAAAAAAAATAGGTTTTTCGTATCCAACGTTCATGTATTATAACACGATAATCAAGATCTCAAAAGGTATTATCATGATTTAATTATTATGAGCTTTGGATTTTGTTCATAAAAGTTGGTAAATCATAAGATATAATCATATGTTTATTATCGCATGTAGACTCTTTTACCAGACAAATTTAACAAATTGCAGCGACTTCATCGGTGTCAAAAGGTGGACTATGAGTTATTTAGTCATTTTCTTGTGCTATCAACAAAATTTTCTGATTAAGGTAAGCTAATGATACTTTCGATCGAGTTCAAGTTAAGATTCACGTTAACATGTGGTTTTAGCAAGACTTTTGAAATGGTTAAAAGATTTAATTATATATAAATTAGCAGTCAAACAAAATCCACAGATTTTATGCACTTCTAAAGATTATTAATAAAAGATTTGGGAAAATTATCTCTACACCACTTTTTTTTTTTTTTGTCATATGTATATATAATCACTATAAAATTTTAACACATTTTTTGCACCACCTTTATTTTTAAACTTATATCAATCAACCACTTTGACATTAAAAATAATAATTTTACCCCTAAATAAATTAAAAGATTATTTTATTCTATAAAATTTTAAAAACTAAAAAATTATAATTACAAGAATACTCATAAATTTAATAAAATAAATAAATCATAAAATCTAATATGTTAATTTTTTATAATTATAATTTATTTAAAAATTATCATGTTAATTTTTTATTTTTTTATAATTATAATTTCATTTAATTCTTGTAATTAAATTAAGTATATGGAAGCTTACAAAAATTAACATATAAAAAAAGCTCCCTATAATTATTATAAACTTTTATATAATTAAAAGTAAGAAACTTCGCTATACAAATTAAATGAAATTACTGTTATAAAAAATTAAAATGATAACAATTAAAGCATCAATGGAGATACTTCCTAAGCTCATTTAGATAACCATTCATTACTAGTGTTGGTTCTTCCCATTGACACGGTGATACATCTATAAAAATCTGCCTTTTAAATTTAAGCTAGAATTTTCTGAACATAAAATCTGAAAGCTGCAATCATGATAGAAGTGGAAGCATGACAATTTTGTATGAATGTGAATTGATTTTTACCGATTGGAACTAAACGCATGAGGTATTTTGTGTAGCAAACGATAAGCTTGAAAATCTAGGAACACCTTACTTGCAATAGGCTGCATGTGTTGTCATTTTGTATTTACCTTACAATTAATGAACTACTTCGTACTCATGTTGGTCCAATGTGGTTTTGCCATTCAATATTAATTGATTTTTCCAAGTTGCCAATTTTCAATAGCATTACAACTGGAAAGGTAATGGGAACTGTGGGTTAGCTTGCTATGAAAATTATGCTAAATTAATGGTCAAGTTTAAAACATTCAGCACGAATTTAATAAATGAAGCAAACGTGTTGCTTAGCCAGCGAACTCAGGATTTATTATGAGTATCATTTAATTAAGTTGCCATTTTGTTGACTACAATATGCTTCACTTGTATATGTTGTTGCTAAAACAAAAAGTACGTAAAATTTACTTATAATTTAATTATGTTAAATTCTATGATTATATAGATTTTATTGGTATCCATGTAAGTAATTAAACATGTATTTTTTAGTTAACGATATAGATTTTTTTATTCGATTAATTAATTACTTCATGTCTTACCTGATATCAAATTCTACGGTGAGATCAAAGCAGCCATCACCCTCAGCCACAATTGGCTGCAACATTCTTTAGAGAGATCTGATTCAATCGTTTGAGAAAAAAAAAAAGAATCTTGCTCTAAGATCACATTGAGAATAGCGAAATCGTTCATTGCTGGCAGCGAATTAGGTAAAATATATATGCACAAAATCATCATCATCATCATCATCATCATCGTTTTTTAACTTTATTAGCTGCACCACCATTAATATTTATTAGAGCATTAATAATAATCCAGTACTAATTACCAAGAAAAAAAAAATTAAAGGAATGAATCTCCAGGCTTGCAGCCATCTTGCTTTTTCTAATGAAATGGAATGTTCAAAGAATGCTCATTTATATACTTGAAACTAGAAAATTAAACTAACAGCAACGCCCTAAGGTTTCGTAAAATATAGTAACGATGGTCCCTTTTTTTTTTTATAATTATGTAGATTCTGTTGGACAATTACGTACGTTCGGACAAAATTAAGGATAGGCATAGGTTTGGTTGGATAATATTTGTAAAAATTCAACCAAACTCAATAAATATGTTTAACCCAACCCTACCCTCAAATCATTAAGTTAAGTTAATCAAGTTGAGAACTAGAAGGTCAAATTAAAATTTAAATTAAAATAAAAAATATGTAAAACATGAAATGAAAATTATTAAAATTAGATATAAATATACTATAACATGAAAATTTTATCCACAGTCTAGTATTCAATAAAAAAAGCTAAAAAATCAATAATAAAATAAAACTTATTTATAATTATATACTGTTAATTGTTTATTAAAAAATAAAGAGAAATTAAAATCAATTTACTTTTAATGTTAAACTTATAAGATAACAAAATTTACTAAGCAATATATGTTACCATATCAATCAATAGTTATAACCTCGATTGTAATGTTTATCAATTCTAAAACAAATAAATATTATTATTTATGTGAATTGGATTAGGTTGAGTGAGATAAGTTCATCATAATTAACTCAACTCAATCCAACCCAACCCAATTAAATTATTAATTGGGATGAAAAAATTAATCTAATTAATTCATAATAATCCATTTAACCCGTTAAAATTTAATTAAATTGAGTTGAGTTCATTGAGCTGGATTGAGTTTCCCAACCTCTCGATGAAATACAGTTGAGTCACTACATGCAAATGGTACATTTATTATAAAAGGATCTATGTGATCATTTTTCTGAGATGATCCTTTTTTTAAGAATAAAGGATCATTTTACTAAACCATAAGGGTGTCTATGTTCTTTCGCCGTGAAATGAAGATTTTGTAAATGAAAAATCATTTTGGCTTGGCTTGGAATGTTTAAACGTGAAGCCCATTAATTTGAATTTGAATACGTTGAACTTTATTTATTTGATGGATTTATTATCAAAATAGAAAACGAACAAATTATTCTATCAAGAATACATACATAATGATGAGCATATATATTAAACATAGAAAAACTAATTAATTATCTGCGATACAAATTGTTTGTTCAAATTATAGAGGTCCAAATTGTTTGTTCATCTATTTAATTGAATTTTGTTTGAAATGTCGAATCGATCTTTTTAATTTGCGAAATGTTAGGAAATTGCTAAGCAACAATTTAACATAAAAAATTAAATAGAGAATACATTAATTACATAATACAAGATTTACATGGAAAATTCTAAATTTAAAAAAAAAAAACAGCAGCTGCCGTTGTCAAAAAACAAATAAAGAAAAATTATGTGAAAAATTGTTACAACCACACTCTCAGAAATAATTTTCTCTCACTCAATCTCCAAATACATAATCTCGAAAAATATTCCTTAATAAAGCACACCCATAATACTCATATTGAGTCAAAATATTTATTCAATATATTTACATACTTAAGATATTCACTACTCTCAATTTGGATTTCATCTCACCAAATTTAAATTTGAAAGCTTGAGATACAAATGAGGAGAAAAACTTCCTCCTTTTATAACCAAATGTATAATACTGTTTATGATACTATTCATATGACTATTCAAACTGCGTGGTCAAACCATGATTGTTCAAATCGTGTGTAAACTGTGTACTGTTCACCACATGGTCAAATTGATTACTATTTACTCGTATGGTCAAATCTTATTTTTTAAATCATTTTCAACAATCTCCACCAAGATTTAAAAAATATTACTACAACTATTGACATCACCGATAATCATAATTCTCAATATAGAGAATTATCATACTATACCCTAAAAAGTATAATACTTAGAATCAATCATTCTAAGATTTTTCCTCGGCACATGTCGAACATATCTGCTGAAAAATTATGGTGCAACTCCCATGCCTAGTTTCCTCGAGAGTTCCTCAACCATCAACATAATTTCCCACCACACACCTCGCATTTATACCAAGCCAATACCTCTGTGCAAACTTGTAGATCCGCTAACAGTAACATATTCTTTTTCATGGCAACTTCAAGATCTACATGCCAAAATAACTAAACTAATCTCTTATGGAAAAAAAGAGACCCACTGTTGGCGACAATACTAGTATCTCCATTTACTGATTTTGAAGCAATTTTCTTAAGGTGTTAAAATTGCCCACATCTCCAACAGTACCATACACTTGAATAGTGTCATATACTTGAAACAGTTCTATATAACCCTAAGTATGAACTATCGGCTCTGATATCACTATTAAGAAATTGAGTTTTCTTTCCCAAGATCACTCCAAGTAATTGTCAAGCAATAATTTATTATAAAAAATTAAATAAAGAATCCATCAATCACGTAGCACAAGACTTACGTGGAAAACCCTAAATCCGGAGAAAGATCGCAGCCATTGTCAAAAGACAAACTAGTTATTTGAATTATTATGTGAAAAGTTATTACAGCCACACTCTTAGAAATAATTTTTATTATTACAACCACACTCTTAGAAATAATTTTCTCTTACCCAAGTCCCAAATACATGATTCCGAGAAATATTTATTAATAAAGCAAACCCATAATACTCATCTTGAGGAGCCAAATGCTCATTCAATATATTTACATACTTAAAGAATATTTATGTACTCTCAATTTAGATTTTATCTCACTAAATTTGGATTGAAAAGTTTGAGATACCAATTAGGAGAAAAACTTCCTTCTTTTATAACCAAACATATAATACTGTTCATGATATTGTTTATGTGACTATTCAAACTGCATACTATTTAAATAGTGTGCAAACTATATTACTGTTTACCGTGTGGTCAAACTCTATTTTTTAAATCATTTTCAACACGAAATTGGGTATTTTTATCCTATATATATATATATATATATATATATATATATATATATATATATATATCTCCATTAACTATTAAATCAATTTACGTAATAAAGGAAATAAAAAAGATTTTACGTAAACCACTCGGAACCAAAAAAATAATGATCAATCTCCATTTTATCGATTTTTTTCAATATTTGTCTTTTATCGATTCACTTTTCTTTAATATCTACATTTTTCATTTTATGATAATTACTCTCTGTAAGTTTTTACTTAATTCAATCAAATATATGAATATTATCCTCCCAAAAAAAAATTAGCACATCATAAAAGACATAATTATTTATTTAAATTATCTTTTATAATGATAGGTTTTATTTTATTGATTTTATTTAGCTTTGGTATTTATATCTCTTTCCAATCATGTGATCGAAGTTAGTATTCTTATATCTCAAGAAATTTTATCAGTTAAGCTAATTAAGCAGCACTCGCATTAGATTCTATTATTAATATATTATACAATTTTAATATTATATTTTTGTTTATTATAAAATTTTTATCCTAAGGTGAAAAAAGTAAACCATTTTAATTGAAGCGATAATATGTCAATTTTGACCATAGAAAAAAGAAAGAAATAAGGGAAAAAAAGGAATATATTTTGCACTTAATTTCCTAGTTAGGACCACATTTCATATATTGTAAATTTATAATACTGATCATGCTTACGACATTATTGATGATTGCATGAAACTTATATTATTATTAATTTCCATGTCGGAATTATTTGATAAATTACATCATTTATCAATATGTGAAAACTGAAAAGCATGCATGTTGTTTAATTCTTTTAAGCAACATGACAATCTGTCCAAATTTGTTCTGCCTTAGCATGTGCTTTGGTATCGTTTACTTGAGGGTGTCTCTCTATATCATAAGATGCCCAAAGATCATAGCAACCTTTTCCATCACCCAAAAGCTGTTTGCAACATTCATCAGAGAGCTCATCATCATCTTCTTCATTTTTGTAATTAATGATTTCTGAGAAAGCTTTGTGACAGCTTTCAGCTACTACTGTTGTCCCACACTCATCCAAATTGAAATTGTGAATTTCTGATGGCCGTGGAGGTAATTGTATAAGATCGTTAACTTCAACCTTAACTGCAAGCACCGTTGAGAGCACTAGTACCACCAATCCGCTAACTAAGAAAAAATTAACAATCTTGACGAAGGAATGGATCTTCATGTCTGCAGCCATGTTAAGTTAATCCTCTTTTTTTTTTTTTTTTTGTGTGGGGAATGAGATCTATTGCTAGACTTTTTGTAGTGTTCAAATGGAATGTACAAAGATGGCTCATTTATGTAGGTGAAAGTAAAGAAAATAATAACATATACATCCTTGTGATTTGGTGAAATAGTCATGGATATATATATATATATATATTTTCCTTTTTTCGACAATTATGACCACTTGAAATACAATTGAGCCACCACAGTTTTTTTTTTTTTTAAACTACCAAAATAGTGGGGATTAGGTCGGACTCCTACCTGTAATATAAATCATGCAAGAGGAAACACATATAGAAGGAGGGGGACATGAACCAAAAACCTCCTCGATAAGTGAAAACATACAAACGGTAATATAATAAAACTAGCGTCTGATATGTGGAATCGCATGGGCATCCATATGAATAATCTTAGATAAACCTGTGGGCAGATCACGGACCGATAAGAATCGATGGCTGGAACAAATAGTGCAAGCCCAATTGGCCAAAAAGTCAGCTGCAAACGTAGCCTCACGATACACATGCCGAACCACAACCGAATAAGAGGACACCAAAGATCGAACTCGACGCAAGGGCAAACCATAATCCCATCGGACAGAACTATCTGCGAGGATCCAGGAAACCACAGTAACCGAGTCAGACTCTACCTCCACAATAGAATAACCCATCTGGACTGCCAGCTCCAAACCCTCACAAACAGTCATAAGCTACGCATAAAGGATTGGATGATGGAGTATATTTCACATGTAAATTGAGTATTTGACAACTTAATTTACAAATTAGAACAGTTATTTTAGTTTTTTTATATTTTTTTTAGAAGGTAAGAGAATGGACAAAGATTAAATTCATCTTTTAATTTTGGGGTTGCCCACTTCCTTCCCTTAAAAAAAAAAAAAATCATCTTTTAATTCTTTAATTACCTCCTCCAATAATGGAACGCAAAAGTAACTAATCGAATAGAGCCATTGAAAACCACCAGCCACATCCCTTGGGGACAAACTAGTTATTTGAGCTATTGGAAGACAACTTTTACCTTCAACATGTATTTTTTACTTCACAGTTTGAACACAAGGAATGATGAAAAGGATTAAAAATCTATCATAAACTAAAGCGATAATTAAAAATAAATTTTCTAAGAAGAACTAACTGAAGTGTCACAAGAACTAACTGAAGTGTCACTCTCCCACAAAAATTATTTAAAATTCGTTGTAAATTAGCTTATGCTTATTGAAATGATTGATTGCATAAAACAACTTTTAATTAAGATTATTCCGCAAGGTGTTTATTTGTTTTGATCCATATTAATTAAACAACAGCCTCACAATTCTTGAAAATTAAGTTGAATACTCCTTTCAATTGCTTGAGCTTGATTAATACCGGCGGGGGTGTCTTGGTGCGGTGACAAGCAGAAAGAGATCATGGCAGGTTCGGCCTCCCATCCATTAGTAAGTTGCCTACAGCAATCATCAGAGAGCAGGTCCTCATTCTTGAAAAAAGCGAAATAATAGGGTATTGAAATTAAAGTAAATTGAGGCACCTTATGGACGTTTTATAACGTTTTGGTAAATATAATTCTACTAAATATCCAATTGTTGATTTGATTCAAGATTTTAGATTTTATTAAAATTTAAAAAAATTATAAAATCATATGATTTAATATTATTAAACCATAATTTTTACAGTTATTATATTATTAATTCGTATAATTTAATAATTTTTCTGAATTTTAACAAAATACAAGATTTTATATTAGAACATTTCTATTAGATATGATTCCAAATAAACAAACAGTGCTATAATCAAAACAACTTGAGGATACAAAACTTAAATAAATAACCCATACATAGGAAAATAAATGAAATGATTTTATTCGAAGAGATGTGGAAAGGTCACAGGACATATATTTAGTGATTGAATATATAAAGCTTTCCTTTTTCTCCACAAAACACGAGTAGGTGTTTTGTCATTACAGGGGTCCTCTATAGGCTGTAGAATACATGTAGATTCCATGAGTATTGACTTTTCATTGCACCAAAGACCAATTCTGAGTCCAGAACTTTCATTAACTGAAAAACATTTCAATAATCAATTAATGCATATGATATTCTCTAAGTGATCTATATGTTATCTATATAACAACCTTTGGTATATCATACAGTGAAGACAATTAATACAAACATTGAAAATGATGTTATCGAGCATCATACAAACACAATATATTGCCAAAACTTGTATTTCTGTCACCGAAATTGGTATTTATCTGTTAGAAATTTGCTGATTCAACAAATAAGATATGCTTCGTATAATATAAGATGTTTAAGCATCAAATCTCACTTCACCTTTTTTTTAATTGAAAAATAATAATAATATCATGGAAAGAAGCGCCATGACTTTCCCAAGACTTTCTATCTCAAATAACATGGAAAGGAATCCTTTTCCATTCACTGCCTGCAGATTCCAACCTCTCTCGAGTTCAATCAAGGGGTCTCTCAATTTTCTCAACTTCCAAGCATACTGATTCTTTCAATAAATTTAAAATTAACGTAGCTTTGTTCTATGTGTTTGTTAATATTATCACACACTTTTTTGTTTCCTTATGTATATATATCTTTTATTCACTTTTCAAGTTTTAGAATTGAAACACTATTATTTGTTTTTGTTTCTTCATCTATAAGGGTCTTGCTGAGCTAGCCAAGTCTTATGAGTTTGCTTTACTTTGAAGCTGAGATTTAAGAATTGAATCTTTTGAATATTTCCATTTATTTGATTCTTGGAATAATGTATTAGGGCCTCGTCCTTTAAATTAAATGTTTGCATTAAAATTATGACTTATTTTTTCATCCATTAAATTCTTCATTTTATTATTATTGTGACTATGTAATGGTTGATTGAGAATCTGTCCAATTGATTACCTTTATATATGATGCCTCTTTACCCATTGCCACCCAACTTCTTTTTTTCAAAGATTCTATTTCTGGATGATTGAATTTAATCCCATTCTAGTATTCTACTCTTGTTATAAATTATTTAGAATTTTACCTAAAATAAGAAAATAGTAAATAAATAAAATTTCAATTTCACCAAAGTCTGATTTCAGTATGTAGATTTGGAATCTGATTTCATTTTTTCTACAAACCTAAAGATTCCTAATTGTTACATCAAATAACACTCATTATAAGCGTGGAAGATTTTTGAAGTTTTGGTGAAATGAATGAATTATGTTTTGATGTAATAAAAACATTTCAAAATCATATGATTTATTATTGACTAGACAAATATGAAAGTCATCCACTATAAGACAAGTTGCAGAAAGGCCGTCAAGTCACACTAGCAATTTGCGGGGAAAAAGGGTAATGCAATGTCATTCACATTAACTTTATTGAACCAATTTATTAACAACCAAAATTAAAGCTTAGAAAAAGGGAAAACAAAAGGTAGAAACAATCAAAAGTTGTGAGGGAATGCTGATGAGCGATGAGATCGATTCTGCTTGATGAAAATAAAATATAAAAGAAAATTATGAATTAAATAAAATACAGATGTTTTGAAATTATAATTACGAAATAAATTTTACTAAAATTACAAGGTTTTTTGGTATATAATAATAACATTTGACTGCAAATTTAAGATACAAACTTGTTTCTAGGCTAAAAAAAAAAATTATCTAAAAAATGATACAATTATAATTATAATTACATAAATATACACCGCACTCAATGGTGTGTGTTTTACTCTCTTTACTGAAATGAATCTAAAAGTCCATGCTTCAGAAAATAAAAAAAAATGGTAAATAAATTCAATTTAACAAGATCCCAAGTGAAAATGATAATCAATTGCATGTTATCACTTGTGCAGATTAAACAAATTAATCTTATACACTAAGAAAACATAGTTGCTGCTGTCAAACTGATTCAGTAAGCATGTATTGTCTCTCCAAATTGAGCATTTAAAAAAAAAAAAAGATAATGAGATTAATACAAATCTAAGAAGAAAAATTATGGTTCAATTGCCAAAAGACAATCTAATCATTAGACATGCATATTTTTCTAAATTGTGCAATGATATGAAAACTAATCTAAAAACTTTTAATAATTAAGAATAGATTCTATAATGCTAAAGTGAATTTTATTTAGATTTACACTGGCCTTTTGCTGCTGCAGCGTTAGTATGATTATTTATCTGCCAACCATCGGTCAAGATTTATTAAAATGAAAAAATTGGTCATGACTCATTTAATATGTATAAATTATATTTTTATACTTAATATGGTCAAAGCTGATCTATAAATTGATCTTGAATAATTGTTAGGTCAAACACTGAAGAAATGATTAACAAAGTGCAATGATTTTTTTTTTTTTGGTTTGGGAGAGTGCCAAGTACAATGTGACATTTTTAATATCAGATGCCAAGGTATAAATAAACAACTCAAAAGGAAAAGGACAAAAAAATTCATGAAATCGCATGGTGAATTAATTTCTCATCTGAATTTATGGTTGCCATTGATTTACGTAGATCAAACTTGATATTTGCATGAATGAAAATTTTGTTTCCTAGAATTAAGTTTGGTTTTTTAATTGATGATGGAAAAGCGTAACAAATTATGAAAATAGGTAATTAAAAAGAAAGGGGAAGAATACAGTAATTTGTATTCGTTATCATCGTTAAGTGAGTTAGTAATTCTAATATTTATATTTTAATATTATGTGTTATTAATCTATTAAATAATAAATTTTATAATTAATAAAATTATAATTTAACTGATGTATGTCACATAAATTATGACTTAAATTAAGACTTACATATTAGAGTATTTAACATTACTAATAAGTGAGAGCTATCAAAATGTAGTTTTGTGATAACTTATAAAATAGTGGACTAAATTAATAATGGGAGTAAACTGAATTTAACCGAAATTAGTATTTTTAGTTTTGGATTATTATGGCACCATTTTTGAGTTCTACATTATTTGTAACTATGGCATTGATGTAGTTTAAATTTAGGAGTCAAATGTTAGATATTCTTTAGTATTGCTCATTATTTCAATTATATATCTAAATAACCAACAAAAATTTATTCGAGGACCAATTTGTCTATTTTAAAAATTACTTAATATTGTGTTTTGAATTTGAAAATTACAATAATGTCAGGTTTATTTTGTTTACATATTTAATTGAGATATTTAATAATATATATAACTAATCATTAAGCATAGCATATTAGCATTACTTTAAAATTATTAAAATTTTGATGTGCCGACATGGGAATATGACAAAGCAATATTAGCATTATTGAAATTTTTACTGTCCAAGAGATCGCTAACAAAATGACAATTTGAGTTTTTTCATTGGTCTTAGATAATAAACTAATCAATCTATATGTTTTATTTATGTTAAACAAAAAACTTTAAAACAAATTATCCACTATATTTTTTTTTCATGTAATTAATCAAGCGCCAAATTTTGTGAATTTAGCGCCAATTTAATATTCTAAAAACAAAAGAGGAAAAGTAAATAAATAAAAGAAAAACTTTTTTAAAAAATTTATTTAAACAACAAATAAAAAAATAAAAGAAATATAAATGCTTTCATCATCTTGAAAGCTTCAAATTCCCCTTCATTTTCAGTTCCGTACATCTGTGTCTCTCTCGCTTTCTCTCTGTTGACGATTCCCAGTACCCAGTTACCTCACTACTCACCACACACACTGTGTTTGTCGTAAATAATATTTATTGCTATAAACAAAAAAAAAAATGCTTTTTTTTGTTTTTTGTTTTTTTTTGTTTTTTGTTTTTGGGTTCGGTTAGTACATAATAAAAGTTCTCAATCTGATGAACTCATTGATTCTTGGGAATCACTTTATCAAAATCTTTAAACGCAGCGTTGCAAAACAATTTTAAGCAAAGAAATATATTTTTTTTCCCTTTTTATTTTTGTCAAGCACATGGCGAATTCATCTGGTAATCATTATCAAGAACATAGCCATGGTCATGGTCAGGGACAGGGACAGGCACAGGGACACGGCCATCCGTCGTCGTTTAATGCTCCAACAGCGAATCAGAGTAACGGCAATTCGATGACGCTGGCAGAGAGATGGAGTGCGATTTTGAAGCATAACCCGGGAATCTCCTCTGAGTGGACGCTCGAGGAGCAAGCGATTCTTGAAAATGGGCTTCAACAGTGAGTTTTATTTTATCTTTTTCATTTATCTGAGGGTTTTGCTATATACTTGATGGGTTTGAGTTCTTTTCTTTGAATTCTGAGTCTTTATTGAGTGTTTTATTTATTATCTTTTTGCGGTTTTTGTTCAATTGGGTTTTGCGAATTTGTTGAATTTCTGTGATAATAATTGTTCTTTTATTTTTTAATTTTTTTTAAAAAAATTTTTTGGGTTGTTTGTGCTTTTGTTTTGGGGTCTCCAAGTAAAAATGGAGTGTGCTAGTGATTTTTTATTTTCTTTGAGTGAAGACTAAGACTTTTGTTTTATATAAGTTGATTTGGATTTTCAAATTTTAAGTAGAAACTTGAGTTCTTGGTGCATTTTGTTTTGTTGGGTATTAATTGCTTGGTTCTTAGGAAATCTTATTATTCTCCTGAATCGTATCTCATGGCTCATGCTTTCCATATTAACTTATGGTAATAATGATCTGGATAGGTTTGTAAATTATTAAGTATGCATTACTAATTTACTACTTAGGATTTAAAATTTAGCGATGTCTCTTAGAATTTGGTGCAGGGTTAAAAATTTTCACTCATTGATGGATTGGTGACATCCCAGATCTTTGTATCAACTCAATAATAAATGAAAAACTACCAAAAATGCAATAAGATTTTCTCTTGGCTAGGGTTGGGATCAATTAGGAATAATTTTTATTTTATTAAATTCGGAGGATGAAAAGATAGGGAACCGAAGCATAATCAATATGGTTCATGTCATATGAACTGCATTTGTCATCGTTTCCAGATATGAGAATTCTGAATTATCTGCTGAACCTTATTAAATCCCCCACCCTGTTTTGCGAGAGTTATTTAGCTCCGTTTGAACCTTTCTTGTGTGTACAGTAGCTGCAGAAACATCTTTTTGTTTGCTTCCTTTCTTTTGTCATTTTCTTCTTCCCTCTATTTGACTTTGTCAATTTATATTTTAAGTGCCTAGTAGCTGAGATTCACGAAAACGTTAGCTGGTAAAATATATAGGATAATTACTAATATTGTATTAAGAATCTTTGTAATAATGTCGTCCGCTGAATTATTTTCTAGAATTAAAACTGAAAGCCCCTGTTGGATAGTCTAAGGTTTTGAGGAACATGAGTTGTGAAAATCTAGGGTTATCAACAGCATAACAAGAACGCTTGTTTCCACTTTTGTTGCCATCAACCAGCCAACAATTAGTGAGAGATTTCATCTTGTGTCCAACCAATGTCATTTCATTATAATCTTTTACTAACTTTAGTTACAAGGTGGCTCAATGTATGATGTTGTCTTATGAACTGAAGTAAGCTGCAAAAAGTATGCAGATGGTTCCCATGGTAGCAGGATGAACCAGACAATCTTCTCTTTTTGTTTTCTTTTATAAATGAAAATACATTGGGAAAAATGAGGTCTAGTTCCAGTTTACTCCACTTACCTAGGCTAGTTGCTCTGCAGCTCTCATAGCATTTTTTTTTTTTCAAGTATAGTATAATTGGAAACTAAATGTCCACCCTCCTCTGTGAGATGGGGTGGTTTTAAAAACCCCAAACC
The DNA here is from genome assembly GCA_025617385.1 of Murraya koenigii. Classification (NCBI taxonomy): domain Eukaryota; kingdom Viridiplantae; phylum Streptophyta; class Magnoliopsida; order Sapindales; family Rutaceae; genus Murraya; species Murraya koenigii. The sequence goes on from CM046811.1 coordinate 37,535,478, forward strand.
TCTTGAATACCAGTTCAAGCCAACTAGTATCCACACTCTTATAGCCTTGTTTTTTATGGGCATGTGAAACTAACCCAGGTTTAATTACTTGTAGACTCATTTTTTCTTGATTGAGGAAGTGTTTATTCTATGTATTAACTGCTTTATATAAACCGGATACTTGTATAAGTAAATTTTAACTCGATTACATGTGCCATGCATGTAATACAATCTTTAGGTGATTCTTTTATAACTTCTATTTTTGCGTAGGTGCTTCATTCCTCCTTGCCCATTGAACTATTAGATTAAGGAAGCTGTACTATGCAAACAAATTAGAAACCAGGAAGTGGTGCTATAAAGGAAAATGCTTTATTAACTTATTAATTATCATGTTGCCATGTCTTCAATAATGGAATTCTACTCAGAAAAGAAAGGCCCTAGATCCCTCCTGATTTCCTTACAATAGGAAGGTTATGACTTTCAGGGAGCACATCGTCTAGCTTAATTCTGTGCTACGCTTGTAAAGAATTTTACTCAAATGAAAAAGCCACACCACTCACACAAGCCTTCAACTGCACCTGTATGCTATTGTGTTTGTCTCACTCATTCCTCTCATGAAAAGAAAGCCCAGGCCCACCTTTATTGGGTTTGTATGTAGGCTAAGCACACCAAAATAATTTGGTATTTTGAGCTCTCAAGATTTTTGCAGAGTCTTCAGGAATAGTGGTGTAAGCTTATAAATATATATAGAGAAATATAAAGAGAGTTGAAGAGGATTCTAGAGTGGCAGTGTCATATCCAAACAGTTGTCCCCAATGTTAAACAAATCTAAATTCAATACATTGTTTCTGTTAAAAAATGTGACAAAATTTTTGGCTGATACATTGGTTTAAATTCATATTAGTTCCTTAAAATCTATCCTTTTGGCTGTTCTTTGAACTCAATTACATAAGCTTCTCTTTAAAGTTTAGTCTGTGTTGATTTTGTTTCATTCAACAGTATTTTATATAATAGAGGTGGTCATTTTTTCTCTGCAGATATGCATCAGACAGAACATTAACTCGCTATGCAAAGATAGCCATGCATCTCAATAATAAAACAGTGCGGGATGTAGCATTGCGTTGCAGATGGATGACTGTAAGATCTGTAGTTCTTGTGTGTGTGAACATGCAAACTGCATATTTAATAACTATTGAGATATTTTTGCTTCAATTGAGTGGCTTTAAGCATGTTAGTGAAATAACATCGATTTAAATTTTTGGACGTTCTGTTATAATAGTGCTTACAATATCTTTTGAGTATGCAGGGTTGAAAAATTTATCTATATAATAGCTGGAAGATATTTAAAGTAGTGCTATTTGATGTTGTAGTTTAATTTTTCTAACTAATTCATATATTTATTCAGAAGAAAGAAAATAGCAAGAGAAGGAAAGAAGAATTATCAAGGAAGAGCAAAGATAAAAAGGTACAATCTAGCAAATGTTGTTGCCATTGCATTTGTGTTAATATCTTTGATCTCTAAATTCATGTTTTAGTTTGGTCAACATATTTTTGTTACCATGTTAGGTCTATTTGGGTTTATGTATGTGCTCAAATGAGAGGGATACGTCTTTTCTTAAGAGATAAAAAAAAAAAAAAAGAAATATCTTAAATTTAGCCACAATTGAAAATTGATCAAACCATTACATACACGCTAACAATCCGGATAAAAAGTGTGCAAAATAATAAGCACCTGTAATTTTGAGTTCTGTCGGAGAATTTCCTTGGCTCTTTTACAACAATCTCCATTCATAGTTGGTTCTTCCAACTGATACAAAAGTGGGGAAAAAGAAAAAAACACACTTTTACCATGAGTTACTAAATTTGATCACGAAGCTCAAATCCATTTGTTGCATCAACCTCTCTATTTATAATCATATTTTATGTCAGTTAACAGTGAAACTTTAGTTTTTTATCTTAGCTTTTGTTTAATTTAGTTGCTAAAGTTTTACATGCTTTATTTATGGGAGTGAAAATCAAAGCTTACATTATATATTCTTCGAATAAATAAGGTCTTCTATGTTAGTTATGCAGTTCAGAAATCACAATACTATGTGATGATAATAACCATACCTCACATTCTTCATTGTTGAAATTATATGTAACTATACAATTTCTTTGTATGTAGAAAATTTCTTTTGATACTAAAATTGGTCTTACCATTGTGTCTGGTGTTATTATTATTCCATTTGTTAGCCTTAACGTAGAGACTAATTTTTTAAAATATTAAAAATTGGAAAAAAATTTAATTTGAAATCGAAGCTTGATTCATTTAATATGATAAATGGAGTCAAATAAATCCCTTGAATAAGTAAACATGTTTAAATTAAATATATTTATGAAAGAACCGCATTACATTTAGGTGATCCTGCCGGTAGATAGTATATACATTAAACTAGATGTAATGTACATCAAAGTTACATGGATTGTATGTTAAATGTTTATTAAAGATTTTAAGTCTCTCTCCCCCTACCCCCCCACATTGAGCTGTTGAGTAAAGCATTGGATTCTAGCAGAGCTAGTTCCTAGGAGATGTGCATTGAACATGAATTTACATCGAAACTGCATTTTTTTTTTGGAATGGAAATTTATCTTCCATATCAACTGAACTGCATTGGCTTCAGTTCCAGACAAAAAGACACTGCTGTCACTTATTTTTGCTAAATCTCGTTAAATCGTTGAAGTTGGTACTTTCTGCTAAATTCATCATTTTCCGTTCAAGTCTTATATTCTTTTCGATGAATCTGAAAGTTTCTCAGCTAATCGTCTAACTTATTAGTCTCATTGTCAAATTTACTGCTATATATCCTTGAAACAATGTCTGAAGCTATTAACTTCAACTGTTTTATTACATTTGTGTCAAATTTCATGTTTTTTTTCTTGCTTGTTGCAGTTGTATCTAATCAATTCTGTGATTTTAACTAGAAGGTTGAGATGCTAGAGTAGGGGAGACTTTTATTGCAATAGTTAATTCACAACAATATGCTCGATGTGGAGCATGTAGGGTTGATGCAATATATTTTTCTGTGAATGTTTTAAGAATTTTCATTGTGATTTATAGATTTATTGGTGCTTAGGAACATCTTTTGATTTTGATTTATAGGAAAGAGTTATCGATCCTTCAGCAAAGCCAGCTTTCTTTGCAGCCCGGCCCAATGTTCTTCCATATGCATCAACAATTATTCCTCCAAACTATGATGATGGCTTTTCACTCAAAGGTTAGCTCTTCTTTGCTTATTTGCTGTTCTGTTTCGTAGCTCTGTAATATAATTTTAGTACGGAAAAACAACACGTTTCCCTTTCTGTATGTGCTTTTCATTCCTTAGCTTACTTCTTGTTTTTTGAGCTAGATTTTATTATATTATGAACTTCTCATTTTTGTCTCTGATATTTTCCATTAACAAAGTGAAATTAGAATTTCTACTGTCAAAAAGAAAATAAAAAGAATTTTTATTTTACTTCAGATGAATCAAGATCTCACTGTTAAGCTGTTGAGGAACAGTTCAGCATTTATTGAGAATGATACTGTTACATCTTGATGCTTGAAATTTTTATATATTTTCTCTCTTAACATACCTGAAAATGGTTGTTGAAGTAATCTCTGGGTTATGGCTCTCTTTTTCCTTGGGAAGATAAATTGTGTATATAGGATAGAGGGATATTTTAACAATTAAATGAGGTGATATATGATCAGGTCAATCTTGTCCTGCTGTTTCACTGTTTCATTGCTGAACTTGAATGCTACAGTACAAGTTGTACATTTTTGGTTTAAGATTGAATATGATCCATCCTTCTATGGTTTCTATGCCTTTATAGTTGTTAACATGGTGATGGCACTTCTGTTATATGTATTTTTTGTATGAGAGATAATTTCCTTAATAAGATGAAACATTACTTTCTCGATTGGTAGGGCATCCTTCCCCAGTTCAACCCATCGCCCCACTTCTCTCTTCTTCCCTTTCTTTCAAGTCTCATGAAACATTTATGGCAACATAATATTGGAAATCTGCGTTGTGGTGGTTGCAGCCATTGGTGGTAATATGGGAGATATTCTTGAGAAGAATGCACGGGCCTTGAATCAAATTTCTGCAAACCTTGCAGCTTTTCAGGTTAAGTGCTTCTGTTGTAATATGTATGATTTCACTTCAATCTGGTTATTTGATTAGTTTGTGAAGCCTTAAAAAATGCAAGTTATCTGCCTCAGTTATTTTCTCGTGTTCTTTCATGTTGAATATCAACTATTGTCTGATAGATCTCAGTTGTATTTTGTTCACGTCTGTGAAAAGTAACGTGTATATGTAACAGTTGATTTGTTTACAATTGGAACACGTTGAAAAATATTATGAACATGATCAGCAGTCATGTCTCCTGGTTGTAATTTGGATAACCAGAGAAAATTTCATTGAAATGATTTCCTTTTTATTAATTGGAAAATGGTGTTATTTATTATTATTATTATTTTTAATAGAAGATATAGAAATCACCGTGAGATTCTGATCAGCTTTTATTATTGTTGAATGAAATTTTTACTTTCTCAAAAATTGTTGAATGCTATTTTGTTTCATTTTATGCGTTTTGGAGACAATTTGGAGAAGTCATCTAGTTTTATTCGTATTTATTATCCTTGTTGGCTGTCAATGCTTAATTTCACAACTTATTGTCTTTTCAGATTCAGGACAATATCAGTCTCTTATGCCAAACTCGCGATAATATTCTTCGAATATTAAATGAGTATGTTTGCCTGCCCGTATCTATTACTCTTTCATTATAATTTCTTCAGGTGCTTAAACACATTATTCCTTTGAACCTTTATGGTAATTGGTAAGTATGACTTTTCAAAACTTAAACTAAATATCAAATCCATGGCCACTGTATGCAGCTGAAATTAGACGCTAAACTGCCAAAGTATGTTTGAAACTTTAATAAGAGGAAAAGGGAAACTAGACTGTAGGAAGTTATAGCCTATTTGTCTGTCACTGATGCTTGTGTTCTACAAATTTGCCTATTATCAAAGTTAGAACCTTTTTTAATTTCTCTCTTCAGGTTCTTTCTTCCACAATCTTTTAAGCCTATTTCTCTTTTATTGTTTCCTTACGTTACATTTGATTCTTCATTGCAGAATGAATAACACATCTGCCATAATGAGGCAGATGCCACCTCTTGCAGTGCATTTGAATGAAGAACTGGCTAACACCATCCTTCCCTCACCGAACATTCAAAGGCATTCATGATTCTGCCCTAATACATCAATTAGATGCGATAAACTCCCGATGTGATCATGACCCTGCCTCAAATTCCAATCACTGAGGAAATAACTGGCAAATGGCGATCAAGCTGCCCATCTTTTCTCCAATTTGAACTGACCCTTTCTCGTTCGAATTTCATCTCCGCCCGTATATAGTTGAAAATTTATGCAATAGTTTGTGCAGTAGCTGGTGAATTAGATTTTATGTAGAGATTAGGAATAAAGAGCAATAATCAGTGATTAATTGTTTTGGTGTGTAATGCATTTCTTTTTGTTTTTTTTTTTTTTGGCTATTATGGGTTGTATTCTCAACCAACGCTTTTTGTTATGCTTATTCTATTAGCGGGGCTAAAATTTATTATTTCAGGTGTATATAGAGTACGTAGCTTTGATGATCAGTTTCTAATCGCAGAGCTTTTTATTAATTCTGAGATTTTCATTTCGTAAGCCTCAATCTCAATGTTTTTCTTATCACTATTAGTGAAGCTCTTATATATCCATTAGCTTCAGCAAATGCAAAAAGTGGTGACAAATCTTCAATTAAATTTGGATGTTCCAATTTTAATTTTCTCTCTCTCTCTCTCTTTGATATTTAAGGATGGTATATGAACGTAAGTCGCTTCTGAAACCTTGGTGCTGGCAGGATTTAGCTATTGAAGAATGTTCGTTGTATTATTACCTTGAAGGATTTTATCATAAGTATATGATGCCTTTTTTCTGTCCCCAAAATCCAGAGGCCAGGCAACATTCATGTGACTATTTGAACAATGAATAGCAAAACAATTGCCCTCTAATGTTTAACAGTTAAGCACTTAAGCCTTTACTGATATTTGAATAAAGTTTGTTTGGAAGATAAATGAGTAGGGACGGCAACTCAATCCGGATCCGGCTCGGACCTGAACGAGCCCGGATTTTTTGGACCGGGTTAAATCCGTATTAGATTAATTTTTTTTTAGAATATGGATGTGAAAATGGGAACTCATATATTTATGGGTCCAGGTCCGAGTTTAAGTGTTCTGGAAATCCGGAATCCGGACTTGGATATATTTATTTATATATTAATTTTTTAAAAGTATTTAATATAAATATAAATATATTTTTTATTTTAGTCAAAAAAATTATTTTTTAAATTGTAAATAATTATTTTTTTATTTTAATTTAAATAATTTTTAACAAATCCGGGTTTAAAACCCGAATATTTATGGGTTAAATCTGGACCGGACCCATATTGAAAAACCCAAGTTTTAATCCGGGTCTGGAACCAGAAAGTCCAAACTCGGATCCGGACCCGAAAATTGCCATCCCTAGAAATGAGTAGTTAATTGGAAGATCAAATGCTATCTAATTGCTCAAGCAGAATTGAACCGTTTTGGTTTGAGAATCGATTCAAACTCGGTGTAATAATATTGGTGTTGAGACTTGAACCTGCACAGTAAACTCTTCCGGGGGATATAGTTCAGTTGTCCTTGCAGTTGGGGTGTTGCAATTATGGCATAATATGTCTTTATTTAGCTTGTCATTCTAGGCACTTGAAAGAAAAACAAAAGCTTGACATTTTGGGGTTAGACTTATGTTGCTTCTTTCATTTTTTTTTTAAATAAATTTTTCTCGTTTGGTTGGTATTTTTTAAAAAATAAGGTCGCTTTTAATATTTATTTAAAAGACCGTAATAATTACGTATTTACAAGAAAATCGATTGAAAAAGAGAGATACAAGTTAAATAGGATCCGTATGTTATGTTTCTTTTACTATGTAACTAGAAAGTTAAAATTGATTGATAAGAATCTGAAAATGATATCTAAAATAATTTTTAGAGCCTAAAATCGAAATATTGGTACAAAGCAGTTAAAATTATTAATGGTTGCATTTATTAGACAAAACTACAAGTATTTGCTGTTTATATTTTCTTTTAAGATAATGTTCATGTCAATATCATCAATTAAGAACTTTCAATTCCAATTAATCTAGAATTTCATATTTAATCTTAATCATTTATATTTTATTGGCTCATATAGGGTTTTCTCTAGAAGATTTCTCGAGCATGATTTTTTCATGCTTTTTTTCAATTGTTGCATGTTGGCACTTTGACAAAACAAATGTTTTCGCCATCCGATGTGATTGGAATTCGAACCTAAAATTTTTGTCATGTAAATATAAGTGAAAACCAAAAAAAAAAAAAAAAAAAAAAGGAAGAGCAGCCGTTTGGTTGGGAAGTTGACTGTTATTAATGCAGCTTATTTTGACTGAAAAAAAAAATATTGTAAAATTTTGGTTTACGTTATCGAATAGTCTCATCCCATGCTTACATTTTGCCTCCTCAATTTGTCAACTGTAAATTGAGGGTCTGTGTTGATTATTCTTATTCTAAGAAAAAAAAAATTCAAGTGATATTATGTGTTCAACAAATTGTGAAAACTTTATTTTCAAAAACTAATTTTGAATATAATTTTTCTTTCATCTTCTCATCTTTTCATTTACCAGTTCGTCTCTCAAAACTAACAATCTCTAAAATTTTGTTTAATATTATGTTTGAACATTTGTAGATTAAAAGTTACGGTAATTCAAAAGCTCAGTTAATTTTAACTCACATTTATGTGATAAAGAACTTTTAATTTTTTTTTATTTTTATTAAAATCACATTTAAAGGTTATATTTACTAAATAATAAATTTTATTTCATAATTATAATTTTTTTACAACAACAATAACTTAAAAGTTATAACACCTTATTATTAAATATAGCCTAAATCCTATTGTTATAATGTAAAATAATAATATATTATAGCATCAATATTTTGCAAGAGAGGTTGGGAGAGATTTAAAGAATACATAGATAATTTTTAATTATAATACAACTCGAATTTCTTAAAACTGTTTATGCATAGGGGGAAAAAAAAAATCAAAGGAGTCCCTAGTTTCTTATACAAAAATTAATTTGAAGTTACAATTCAACCACCGCTAAAATGAAGAAGCTACAAACTTGATGAGATATAGATAAAAAAAAAAAAAAAATTACATGAAGATGGCTATATATAAAAATTTCAAATAAATGAGATAAATTTCAATAATAACCTTTTGTTCTCTCTCTTTTTTTTTTTTTTTGACAAAGGTCCGTCCTGCTAACTATAAGTAACAAAAGTTAATTAAAATATAGTAATAATGAGTAACAACCAGATACCTTTTAGTAGTTAGTAGTATCTCCAGTAACTATTTACTAGATGCTGTTATGACAAAATATCTAATTTTTTCAGTGAATAATTAAGACATAACTTGATTTATAAATCATGCCCAAGAGTTTGTCAGAATTCATTTTTGAACCAAATTAGTGTATGTTTCATGAAAAGGATTGAAAAGTCCCATGTTGGACAATCAAAATACATTTGAAATTCTTAGTCAACTTGATAATGTAGAAAATCTTCTCTTCTTATGAGGGAGATAATTGACACTTTCCCCTACATTTTTCAGTTATACCACTTATATAATTGACATTCTCCCCTACAAATTTTCATGTTACCACCTATCTCATATGGTATAATACTCTATTATCTCCTTAACATTAAAACTTAAACAAAATGAAAAATAGTAGTTGTTTTTTTTACCTATGATAAAAATTTTCTGTGAAAAATCTGACATTATTGATAACAAAGGATTATAAATTCTATAGGAGAGTAGGTGGTAAAATTAAAAAATAAAACTGTACGGGGAGAGTGTTGTTATCCTTGTCCCAAAATAAAAAATAAAAAATAAAGAAATAGGTAGAATTAATATATTTATTTTTACCTGTAATCACCACTAATTGCGGAGTTATGAGTAAATTTTGGGGAGGCCAAATTAAACTTCAATTGTTAATCGGAATTGATTTTAGACCTTTTTTTAATCTATAATTATGGACATTTGGTGCAGTCGTCAGAAATTTAAAAATTTTACCTGTAATTACAGTAATTTTTAATTGAGAATTTTGATTAATAATTGAAGTTACTGTTACAACAAAAAATTAAAATAAAAAATCATTTAAACAAAATTAAAATTAAAAGAGTTAGGTCCAAATTTTATCGAACTTTTAAAAGCTATTTATTATTTTATCAGAAACAAAATAAAAATCAAATTGTCACTTTGACTTTATTTTATAAAATATAAAATTATATTTTTATGCTATACAAATTAATAGTGTAGAGGCCAAATCAATATTTTTATATTTAATTTTTAATATTTTTTTTAAAATTTTTTCAAAAGCCCCTCTAGTCCACCAAAGCTTGATCACCGCTTGGCTAGGCGCAGTAGCTATAAAAATAGAATTCCAACTTGAATCACCACTTGGCTACAGTAACATAAATTTGCAAATTGCGATCATCGCTGTATCAAAATCTTTACTCTCCGCCAAAACCATATAATAAGATTCATTTTTTGTCACCTATGACGATTTATTTTACACCAACTTGTGGTATTTTTTTGACTATACATGCTTTTTCTTTTGTTGACAAATTGAAGGAAAATTAAAAGAAAAGGGGGAGAAAAAAAGTTGCGGCCATCTTTTTGAGGTATGATGCATAATATTTAACTTCTTTTTGGGGACGTAAATAGATATAATAAATAAAATAATATGACGACTAAATCCTTGACCCAGAAGGTAGGTAGCTTTGACGAAAAGGAACTTTGTTGTTTATTATTGACTATTTGAGAGGAGAAAAAATAATTGAAAGAGTTTTGGTTGTTCTAAATCAAATACTGCATCAATCTCAGACTAATCCATTAACAATATAAGTGGATTAAGTTGAATAAAATATTTTTCCAATTTTCTTTTTTTTTATACCTTGAAAAGTGGTTTTTAATTTTTAATTAATGGGTCTAATATTAAATTGTGTATTTGAAAGTTATAAATTTGGAACACTAGAGGTGTTTCCGTTGAGGTTCTTGACTTGAAAAGATTTCATAATTTGAATAGAAAATCAAAGAGTCTCAGCTTCTAGATTTGCGTTGTATTTATTATATATGCATGTTTTATACATGCATATGTTTCTCTCTTAAATAGGTGTTCACGCATAAGTTTGGGGAAAAAAATAGCTTTTTATTTATTGCTTATTGTTCATAAATTGATTGATTTTAAGCCAGACGCAATATGGCAATATAGCTGGAGAAATTAAGATTCAATTATCTCCAGGATATGTTTAAGCACTTGTTCATCACCATCAAAGTTTCAGAGCTAGGTACAAGTTGATGCTTTTATAAGAAGCTGCTTTTTCAAGAACCTGATCAAGGTCCAAGTAAGTTGATTATTTTGGTACATGGATATGTTTTAACTTTTCAGATTCTTCGAAAAAAATTGTATCCCTAAATTCTGATTGTGTTTTCTTTATGGCTAAATATATTGTTCTTTGCTTGCAAAGAAGTGATTCTTGACAAAGCAGCCGCTGGGTTGCTTTTTGAAAAGGGTTTGCTTCAATTTGCACTCTAGCTTAAAACCCTTTTGGCTTTTGTCTGTTCACAATGAAACAAAAGCGCTTTTTCCCCTTTCGCACTTTAAATATGAAGCTTGTTAGTTTAATTTCGTTCTCTTCAAGTATCAAAAAGCATGAGGAGTTTCTCTCTCGCTCTAACATAACTTGTTAAGTTTCTGTTCAGCTTCTTGTTTATTTTGATTCAGTTTTCTTGATGTGTTTATTATGTTTCTCTTCTGCCATGCTGAAGTGCTTTTTCAGAAAGGGCTGCTAGTAATGGCTTGTTCTAGATGAATAAATTTGGTCAAATTTTGATGAAGCTGATGAATGCGTTATTTGTTTGACAGGTCAAAAACATGGAGTCCAACCAGCTTGTTGTATACGTAATCTTGACGATGTTGTTTTTTGCACTTCATTTCAAAGAAATTTTAGCTCAATCAAGCTCGCTACCAGGTGAGAATTATTATTTTGTTTCTTTCTCTATTTCATTTTTTTTAAAAATTAAGGATAAATGCCTTTATTTTGTAAAGGATGTACTCGTTAATTCTTTCTTTGCATCAAGGTAGGTTACATAATGCGCAAGCACTGATGAGTAAGCGATTTTCGCTTTACTAAAAAAATTATGTTACACAAACTTTAAATTATGGGGTTAGTTAGTGCCATTTTGAATGGTTGAGATTTTTTATATTGTTACAAATCAATGGCGGCGTTTTCTTACTCCGTCCTCGATTTAAGATTAAGTGCTAAGTTAATATTTTTGTTAACTTTTTAAAAATATACAATTGATAATTATTAAATAAAAATAGTAGTAAAAGATTATTATATATGCGCGTGACGAAGAATAGAGTATAGGTCAGTTTAGTACTGGATCCAAATTCGTCCTATGCTTAAGAACATGTCTAATAATTTTAGGTCTGCATTAAAACAAATAAATGATTGAAGTGATTCATAATATTAATTTAGGGAAAAACAGGAAACTTTTACACTTGTGCAAATTTGTTTTGATATTAAAAAAGAATATAAATATTCTTGATAGTTGTCTTCGTGCGTAAGTGATTCAAGTGAAACACATAATAAATTAAGTAATTTGAATGGGATTAGTTTACCTAAAAAATTAAAAAAAAAAGGTTAATTTAGTACAAATTCATCTCAGCCATTGGCGTTGGGTTTTGTTGGCTTATGTAATCCGGTTGAATCTACTTGAGTCCAACAAGTCTACTTGACCCAATCAGCAAGTTTCCATTTGGCACAATGTTTATGTCACTAATTTTTTTTTTTTCATACATAAGATACTACTGGATAATAATTTCTTAATCTTAAAGATAATTAATTATACTGTATTTTCTTTTTCAGATTTCTCAAGGAGGAATTTGCTTCAAACAAACAATGAGTCACCACCCAAAGATGATGGTACTGTGAGGGCAGATCCTTTAAACAAGTTAAAGAAATATAGAGGAGGTTATGACATCACCAACAAGCATTACTGGAGTGTAATTCTCTTCTCCTTTTCTCATTTATAGACTAATGTTAAAAAATATTACAAAACAAAATTTCTTTTGATCGAAATTTACACGAGAAAGTTTTATATAAGACGTCACCACATTCAGCAATGTCATAATTTTGTTGAATGTCACAGTCAGACATTTCCATTACAGTGACTTTTTTAAAAAATAGAGACAGATTATGAATAAATATGAAATTAATTAGCAGTTATATAAATGTAATTTATTTTTTTTTATTGGGGGTTGCAGTCAACTGTATTTACAGGCATTTATGGCTATGCCCTTGGATTGCTGTGGCTTTTGGGTGGAATAATATACGGAAGTTTTCTGCTAGTGAAAATCCTCTGCTGTAAAAGCAGGAGAAAAGAAAAGCTGAAGAAAAAGGCACTCTGTTACAAGCAATGTTGCCTCAGGCCAATTCTCCTAGCTACATTCCTCACAATTTTGGCAATGTAATTTCCTAAACTCTGAAAACGGAACTACTTGATAAATTTGATCGAATGAACAATTATTTTTTCTTGTCTTTTAGCAACTTTGTTTGCTTATCACAATATTTATGCAGACTTGGGTCCGGATTGGTTCTTGGAGGAAATGCAAGATTCAATTCGCGTGCAAAAACCGTGGTGGGGATAATCATAGATACTGCTGATCAAGCATCAGAAACTATTTATAGTACAACAGGACCAATGAAAGAATTGGATGGTAGCTTGGAAAGCACTGATACAAGAGGTGTGCCTAGTGGCTTCCTTGCTTCCACATCAAGAAAACTTGATTCTGAAGCAGGAAATATACAAAGACAAGCCAGGAAGAACCGGCGCCTCATTGATAAGGGCCTTCGGATAGCGTAAATTTCCCTTTTCTCCCTTAAAGATTTGCATACAAGTTATTTCTAAACATAATCATATCATAACCATGGCATAATAATGAAATTATATGTTTATTCTTGCAGATATGCGGTAACCACTGCAACAATTTCCCTTAATCTGGTTGCAGTGATTGCTCTTTCTGGTATGTATCTTTTGTTTATAACTTTGTAACGCATGCTTTTTATAAACTGTTAAGCGGTAGTTAACATCTTTAAGTGATGATTCTTTTTTATGCAGTTTTCGGTGTTTTAAGATTTCAAAGGGCACTTTACCTGTAAGTAAACTGAATCATTCTGCCACAAACAAATTGTTATGTGTTATGTAGATATAGCATTTGATTGTTTTTTGATATATTCTTTTACAGGCTGATCACACTCTGCTGGATCTTGACCTTTTTGTGCTGGGTACTTTTTGGAGTGTATTTCTTCCTAGAAAAGTTAGTGAGTCCTTTTAATTTCAAGAACAAACTTTGTCAGTAATTTCTTGCATTCTAAGAAAGTGACAGAAATTAATCCGAACTTTTCAGGTTTGCAAGTGATACATGTAGAGCTCTAGAAAACTTCCAAGAAGATCCAAGCAACAGCACCTTAGGTGCAATCCTTCCCTGTGATGAATTGCAATCGGCAGAATCTGTCCTGTCCGATTTTAGTGCAGGAGTCTATGACATTGTTAATCAGGTATATATACTTTTATAATCTTTTGCTGCAGATTACGGGTTGAAGCTTGATAATTATATTTTGTTGTTGGTGTATATTATTCCAGGTGAATGCAAACATATCAGTCCTGCAAAAAAGCATGTATCCGAATATTCCTAGCATATGCAATCCTTTTTCGGGACCTCCAGATTATCAGTACCGGACAGAGTTATGTCCTGAAAATACTACTCGCATAGGAGACATCCCAAAGGTATGGCTAATTTTTTTTATAAAATAATGACATTAATTAAGCATTTTTATTTTTTGAAAATTTGCGTTTGAACATTTCTGTTGTAAATTCCTTCAGGTACTGAAGGTGTATACTTGTTCTAATGGGAACTGTGAAAATGGAGCATTCATCACAATGTCAAATGATGTATTTAACTCAGTAGAGTCATACACAAGCTCAATTCAGAATCTGGTTAATGTGTATCCCGAATTGGAAAGTCTAGTACAGTGTCAGTCAGTAAAGAATGCATTTTCTGAGATTCTTAACAATCATTGCAAGCCATTGAAGAGATATGTTCACATGGTGTGGGCATCACTTGTTTTTCTCTCAGTGGTCATGGTGCTTTTGGTCATTTTATGGGCAGGCCTAGCTGGTCATTATAAGCAACTACCTCACTCTTCAGATGGCTCTGTAAAACCTGAAGATCATTCAGCAGCAGCTGCAAATTTTTCAGATTTTGATAAGTCTAAAGTAGCAGGCGATCACTCAAATATTAGTTCTGTTTAGGAATTAAATTAGTAGCTAAGTTCAATAGACTACATACATAGCCAAACAAGATATTGGCTTATTACACAAGTATTAGTCATAGGATTAAGTTATAAGTTGGTTTAGAAAAATATTTACTGAAATTAAAGAATGAGAAAAAGATCAAGGAAAAATTTACATTGTGCGGGGGAGGTGAAGTATATTGTAACACAATATTTTTTTTTTTTTCCCAAATTGTACATAATATTTTCTAGCAATATTTACGAAACCCAAATTCGGGACAAACCCGAAAATGGGATTTGAGCAAAATCTACTCCATTTACTTCAAATTTTTATCAATACATCTCTTATCTGAGAATCTGTACTTTGTCATGCAAGCATGAACAGATTAAATTGTGCTGTTCATTTTTCATTGACTTTTTTCAAGTGTTGATAATGTAATATTAGGTGATATATACAATCATAATTCTATCAAACCTCGATAAGATCACAAAGAAATCCCACTCATTATAAATTTTATCTTGAATCACTATTCTTTGGTCTTCATCTCAATTTTTATTGAAAGAGTAACCCATTTTCTACCTTGAAGGAGTCAAAATTTACAGAATTTCTTACTTTTCGCAGTGGATCAATTCTAATAACTACGGAGTCTATGAATAATAAATATTGCACACTTTGTGATGCTGCAGTCCGTATCCAGGTTCAGTACGGGCCGAATAAACTGTTGGCACAATAATGAAACGAAAAAGTATCCACGAATAACTTAGGATATTTCAATCTGTCAGTTGACTTAATTGTGATTATACAACCTTCTTAAAGTATTATTGATAAAATCATAAAATTAAAGGTAAAGTGCGAAACTTACCAACAGACCATTCATGAATCATGAATCATGAATCACGAAAAATTTCAAAGACTGGGACTTAAGTACAAACTATTTTGAAACATTCAATCTCCTTAGTATATCACAAAACTCAGGTGGCTAACTGATAATTAAGCATAATTGAGGTTCTACTTAAGCTGATTCATTTGACCAGGAGTTGACTTTCTGAACAGAGTGGGGTAAAAACAAACAAAATGGAGCAGCCATCATCACCAGGGAGAAGCCCAGTTGATTACAGAGAGTGCATAGAAGAAACATCGAAGTTTATCTTGGAGTCTCACATCAACCAAACACTTGAAGTCGATCTTGGTCTCTCCAAAGACTTATGTTCCTTTCTTCTTACTCATGATGTTCCTCTCACTGTAGGTGGGCAACTGAGAAAAAAACTTAAAATCTTTTAATGTTATTACTACATATTTACTTTGATAGTTTCTCTTCTTCTAATGAATGCAATATTAGAGAGAAAAATGGGATTTTTTTTTCTTTTTCTTTTTGGTGTTTTTTCTGAATTAAAAATATGAAATTTACTCTTTCAGTTGAATTTTTGCTGTAAAACTAATATTAGAGAAAAAAGAAAAAGGAGAAAACAATTTAGTTTGGGTTTCTGATATGAATTTTAGTGACTTGACTAAGGAATCAACTTGTTCAAAATCATTTTTCTTCGCTAATAAATGGTTCACATAAGAATTAATTTAGACAAAGTTTGAATTGGAATATTTAATGGGGTTATGCGCTAGTTGAATTGGGTATCTGAAATCAATCTTATTGTTTTGGAGGAAGGCATCATTTCTTTGTACTCTATGTGGCAGATTATAGTGATACGAAGTCTCAGAATCCTTTATACAAACGACTAGCATCAGTTTTTCATGAATCGGTAACTTCTACAGCCTCATGTGGGGCAGTTAGCAACTTTGCATCATTGAACAAGGATGATGACCTGAAGAAGCGAGAAGATTGGGATAAATTGGTTCTGGAAGAAGGATCTGACATGTTAGAAGTATGCATAAGTGTTGATATTTACTGTTCCCAGCTTAGTGTTGTTGTGTCCACGTCTAAATGATGAGCTTACAAAAATCAATTGCTGTGTTTGCACCAGCTTCTGAAGACTGTAAACTTTGAACTTCATGTTCAGGAGCCGTATTTCACCCAATTAAAAGGTAGTTTTTTGATTTTGCTATATGAATGTGCTTATTTCTTCTTGATGTCATGAGTAATCATGTCAATTCACTTTGAAGGCCATTGATATCAATTTAATGTTGTTTATAGATGGATTGAAAACTGTTGAAGGAAGGTGTGCTGTTGGTGACTACAATAGGTATATCCCAATTTCATACTCACACATGTTATGTTTCATGATTATTGGCCTTGGATTCCTGCAGACCCTGCTTAGTATCAATTTTCGCAACAAACATCACTATGCTGACTTAGTTCTTCATTCATAATTGATGGTGAACTAAGGCTGGTTTAACACTTTCAATTTGGAGTTCCTGAGTTGTTTTATCTAGATTGATTTGGTATAATGTTTTGCTTCCGTATATTATTAAATTCCCTTGTTTTAATTTTGTCTTTTTTTCCTAATCTCAGAATAGGCTCTGGAGCTTTGATTCTCTTTAACAAATGTTTGGTGCTCAAGGTTCAGGTAAAAGCAGTTGGTTCAAATTTACAGCCTTTCTTCTAAAACTTTCTGTGTTGTAATTATAATTGGATTGTAGGGTGTCCGCCGGTATCCGTCATTTTCGGAGATGCTGCAAGCTGAGAGTCTCACAAATGTCCTTCCTGGCATAAAAACCATTGATGCAGGTAACAATCTTGTATTTTCTTGGTGTCTCGATTCATTCTTGGAAATTGAAAAAGTTATGCAACAGAACCAAAATGTCTTGCAAGTTCATTAAGAAAATTTATATGGTCACTTATAAGAATCAGAACTCTTAACAATAAAATGATTTATTAATTACAATCAATATTTCTCCCCTAATTGGAAGTTACATTTTCAGGTGTCCAGGTGTACAGGAGGTTTTACACAGAAGAGAAGGAAAAGACCAATGGTGTCATTGCAATTTGTGTTGCAAAACCAGCGGCCCAGCCATTCCTTTGTTTGGCTAGAATTTTTTCAGTGAGTTTGCTAATTCCCTGATTCCTTTCTATAAATGTATTTTCTCTATGCTGACAATCAAAGGGATATTTATATTTTCTATTGGACCTTAAAGTTCTTTAAGAGATGTCAGATTTATTTTTCGTATGAGTTATGTTCAAAAGCATAAATTTACTTAGGATACGTATTGATGTGTGCTGAACCTTAATATTCCAAAATAATTATTAATATATACAGCAGTCAATTTATTGTATCCATATCATATTTTCCGCACATTATACCATGTGGATCTGTGTGATGTTTTGCTAAAGCTGACCTGATTATTTAACGGTTGATCCAGGGATTAAGCTATGGAGGTCTTCAAAGTCTTTTGGGTCTTACTGATCGAACCACAACAATTGCAGAGTAACCGCTCTGAGCAAGAGCTTTTCTTCTCTTTTCACCTTTGTCACAAGCTCAGCCAAATGTGAGACAATGATTTGATATGAATTTTTCATTTTCTTTTGCATTTGCAAAGTTGATTTCTGCCTCATCAATGAATTCTTTCACATCCATTTACTAATATTGTGAAAGAAACTGAAAGTTTTAATGCATGAGTTTGTAATAAAATTGAAGTCAGTTTTGGGTCTGCATTTGTAAAACCAAGTTAAAATTACTCACACAAGATAGCTTGCACATTTTGCAAATGAGTCTAGTCTACATACCCTTTGGCAGAAAATTATCTAAATTTCCTATCAACTTCGAACTTCTTCCTTATTTATACTGTCATTGTTTGTTCAAAAGATTGGCTGAATATGATTTTTGTTGCACTAGATTAATGCCTATTGCTGCATTGCAAAGTGTGTTTCGCTAATTTGGATGGAATGTGATACTATCATTTAGAACATAGTTGAAATTATTTTAGCATCACTTAGGATTTGAGAATTATGCAACACATTGTTTTATATTGTACACGTGACGTTACTTATATTCGTTCGAGAAATCTGAGTACTATCTTTTTCTTTTAGGTCTTTGAATTTAATCTGAAGTTTTCCCTTCTGTTGTGCCCGTAAAGTATGCATTTATAGTTTCTCTAAACCTCTAGCCAGTGAGATTGGTAGAAAATATATAGCAGCTATTGCATCCGCTGTAATATACTTCTAAAAAACGGCAATTGCTACTCCACCAGAGTCAAAGTAATTGATCTGAACACCGAGGTTCACTTGATTAATTGACTTTTCGTGATGGGGTTTGAATGGCAGTAGCATCCTAAAGTACTTGAGTATGGTGTTTTAGCCATTGCAGCTTTCTCCTCGTCAGTTTTGGGGCATTGCTGATGTAAAAGTCTGAAATGAGATGGTAATGGAGCTTGAACAGGTTTTGAATCTCCCGTTACAAACTTCTCAAGTACTCTTCTGATATATTTGTGTTGTGTTAAACATAAAGTTCCTTTCTGCCTGTCTCTGTCAATTCTACACCAAGGATCCTTTTTGCTGACCTAGCTCGAGTGTATCCATTTCTGGGACTTTATGAAAGCTTGGACATGTCACTGGCTACTGGTGTTTCAATAAATGGGACGCCATTATCGTCACAATCAACAGAAAAATCATCTTCTGACTCGTCCAGCCAAAGGGTAGTAGTGGGTTAGTGTTTTTGAGAGAGATTTTTTTAGGAGATAAGAAATTTTTAAGATAGTATTTTTGTCTGATACAATTTTTCCATTTTTACTTTAATTGCATGGTTAAGTTCTCTTGAATATTACATTCATATATGCATCATGGAGATATCAAGAAGAATAATTTCAAAACATGCATTCTGAAAGAATTAGTCTGATCGAATGTTATTACAAAATCAAATCTTTGTACTTGACGAAAGATTCTAGATGTAACAAAGATGAAATTAAAAGGTTCCCCATGATAGCCATTGGCCTAAAAATTCCATATTATAAATATAGATATTATTTTCTAAATAATGTGGGTAACACATTTCATTATCGTTGTGATCGTTTGTTTGTTTCTTGCAATGTTCCGGCTGTGTATACAATCACAAACTCAATACTTATGGTTTAGATTCAATGTTGAGGTAAATTTTGTATAATTTTCTTTTTTAATAATATTACGTGATTGATAGTTATTGAATAAGAATTCATTATTATTTTTTTAATAATATTAGGTGATTGATAGCTATTCAATTTAATGGTAGTTAAGCAATTGACTTAAGTGCCAAGTAGCATCATCCATTTGATAATGATTTAGTGATCATTTGTCTAATATGCAATTTGAAAGAAGGGAAAAAAAACAACGACCAAATGATAATAATAATTGTCAATAATATTAAATATTTATTCATTTTCATTTAGAATGTTGTTAAGTTACCGCTTGTGTAACTTATAATTCATATAAAAATTATGCGACTCTATCATCATCTGTTATTATTTTTACATATTTTTATATGAATTGTAAGTTATAGCCGGCTGTAACTTAACAATTTCCATATATTTAATATAAAATCAACAATAACAATGACATTCAAAATGATTTTTGTAAACTTCCTTGCAAAAGCCTCCCTTTTCGCAATCTGAAATACAATAATTCCAACATTTACCATTTTTATCGGGATTGTCATCCGCACCATGCTGACAACTCCCAAGCTGTGGATGATTATTGCAGCATTTTGATTTGCTCACCACTTCCTTGCTATCTGTAAATTTTGAAGCAAAAAAAAAAAACAAAAATATTAAAACTTAACAAAATTAAAAAAAAAAACCTTAAATAAATAAAAACTACATACTTATGCATAGCATGAATGCCACAATGAGCACATATGTGAGAACCTTCACTTGAGCCATTCTTTCTAGCCAAAATATGTTTTTTTTTTTCTTTCCTTTCTTTTATTTATTTTTAAATAGCAATATGTTTTAAATTTGTGTGAGTTCCTGCTATTTTATATAGTGGTGACATATATATATTTGGTAAAACGATTTTGGCGTTAAAACAAAATTAATATAATTACACAGCAATCTCCTGTCATCATATATAAAAGGAATATTTAGGCTAAGGAAGAAACAATATCCCAAAAAATCTGTACACTTCATTCGAAATATCCCTTGTTGGTCTTTTTTCTTCTTTTATATGAGATTTTGAAATTCTAAATGATTGTGTATCTTCCTTTTTTGTTTCTTACAAAATTAAATTATGCACAAATTATTGCGTAATTTTAAGGTCCGGTTATTGTTTCTAATTGTTGTTTCCATTAAATAAAAATGAGAATGAAAATACTATTTTGAAATTTAAAAATATTTCCAGTATCATTTTAAAAAATAATCTTGAAAATGAAAAAAAAAAAAGTGAAGCTTGAAATTTAAAGATCCTTAATATAAACAACTATGAAAAAGCATGAGTGATGATAGTGATACAAATTTTGTACAAATTGATGGGTACTGAGTTCATGAGATAAAATTCAGTTTGATATCTATACTTTGATATTAGTATTTGTTTAGTTCTTATATTTTTAAAAACATACTTTAAAACATCCGTAAAGTTAAATTCGTGACATCCCTAAGATTATTTTTTTTTACAGTAATACTCTTTTACAATAATATTTCTTCTTCTTGGTACATTAATAAAAATAAAAAATTAAATTACCAAATAACCTCAAAAAATGAAATAAAAAAAATTATTGTCGCATATATATGTATTTTTTTGGTATCTATATATAAAGATAATTAATTTAGTGATTTAATTTTTTTTATTAATATATAAAAAAGGAATCAATAATGTAAAAGGGTATTATTATAAAAGTAAATAAAAACTAACGACAAGGTGACACTAACTTAATAACATTAGTGTTTCAAAGTATTTTTTAAAATATAAGAACTAAATAGACACTAATTTTAAAATATAGAGATTAAAAGATATTTTACTCATTAGATGAAAATGTAAAATAATAATAATAAATCATATGGATCAAAAACCACTTAATCCATCCAATTCATTATATTGAATCAATTTTTATGAAATAACCTTATACAATAATTTGTAACTGTATCTTTACTGTTACAATATATATCTATGGCTAATCATAAAATGGAGCACCAACAAAGATATATATCCGAACAGGGGAGAGCTTACATTGCCTCACAACAATGTATTAAATTATATTTCCTTTCATTGGAGTAATGAAATTTGTGATTTTATTGTCAATGTATTTGGTTACCATACATGATTGCATGAGTAAAATTAAAGAATCCAATCTCAATTGATGTGATATTTATATATTAAATAATAAAATCATAATATATTATCATTTATGAAATATATTATCAAATAGGAAAATAACATATAACAATTAAGACTAGAAATTTTTGGGATAGTAAACATTATAAACATACTTATTGGGTAAAAATAGATAAAATGTAAAGGGATACTAAAAAAATGGAGGATAAATTCACTTGCTATCTTTTCGGAAAAAAAAAAAAATTGTCATGTTTGTAAAATTACCGAGTTGTGCCATATTTGGAGAAAGAAACAATAAAAGAGGATATTATAAATTTATAATAATTATTTATAATTAGATATGATTACTAATATTACATTAAAAATTATAATTAATATTTAAAAATTAAATTATACAACTAAAATTATATATATATATATATATATATATATATATATATAAATTAACATTACATAAATTTTTTATTCATATTTTATAAAAAAAAATTATTCCACTCAATTATTTTATAATTTTTTTAAAAAATACAAAATTAACTTTCATAATAATTGTACGTTGACTATCCGTGTAAGACTTTCCAGTTTCCACTATGCCAAGCGCCCGTTAACACAGCTCGTGCCCTTTGAGAGATGATTGAAGTGAAAATTACGTCAAAGCCATTGACAAATGGAACGATTGAAAGACTGTATAGAAGAGCTACTGAAGTTCACGCTGAGTTCGCACATCGACGAAACCCTAGATTTTGATATCGGCATTTCCAATCAATTCTGTTCCAATCTCCTTCAAGACGATCAAAACGACGCCGTTCCACCCTCCACCAGTAATCGTCATAATACACACTTCGTACTCCATATATTTGTATCTTATTTTTGTGTGTGTGTGAAAGTAACCTTTGTTATTTATTTTTTGTTGGTTCGTTATAATCTAGGTTTAGATTTTGATTCTGATGAAGATTCTCTCCAAGGAGTTCCTTTGTATCCTTTGTACAAGCGTTTAGCGTTAGCGTTGTGTCGTTCTGTGAATTGCGGGGCATTTTGTCGGACGTATAAGAAGGTTGCTTTGATGAATGAAGAATGTTTCTTGGAACAGAAGGAAGAGGAGTGGAGTCAATTGATTTTAAATAAGGGGTCGTCTGATTTGGTCGATGTAAGTTTTCAAGTTAAAAGCACTTTGTTAGTTAGACATTGCAAAATAGATGCAGGATCACTTTTGAGTGATTCTAAAAGCTCTCCTGTGATGGTTTTGTGGTAGATTTTGAAGGCAGTAGAGTTTGAACTTCATGTTCAGGAGCCTTTCTTTTCGTTTGTAAAAGGTATAATTATTTAGATATTATAGTGCTTTAGATAATTTTTCGTTGACTTCTTTGTAATTTGTTTTTATCTGTGCTGTTTATTATTTAATTTTGACAATGTGTGTAGATGGCCTGAAAACTGTAGAGGGAAGATGTGCAATCGGTGATTACAATAGGTGTGGCTTATGTTTATTTGCTTATGAATTGAATTTTTATAAGTATGTTTTCTTTTCTAGGATCTTTTCATATTATATTTGATAGTGTAAACTGTAAAGTACTGGTTTGCTGGTCAACAAGAAATCTATGAATGGTTGTTGGAGTCTATTATGGATACAAGACAAGTAGTTTCTATATCTAGGGGCTGGGAATTGTTAAGGGAATCTGACTAGGTGACATTGAGTGTATTCGAGATTTAATTATTAATTTCACAAATAATTGTTGAAGTGTCGATTTTGATGCTTTGACTATTAATTTATGGGTTGTTATGATCACCATAGAGACCCCTTTTTGTTATCTATAATCTGTATGTAGTTTTGGTTGGCCATTGTTACTCTTTCTTATTTATCTAATTATTTGCTCACAGAATAGGGCCAGGTTCAGTGATTCTCTTTAATAAGTGCATGATGCTTAAAGTCCAGGTGATACATCTTCATTTCACTTATTCATTACTATCATATTTGTAGTTGAGTTGCACATTCATAGTTTTATCAATTGGCAGTCTGTTTGCCACTATGCTTCATTTTCAGAGATGTTGGAAGCAGAAAGTCTTGTGAAAGTCCTTCCTGGGGTTAAAACCATTGAAGAAGGTATTACGGCTGTGATACGATCAGCTATTGCATCAGGTTATATTTAAGCATAAAGAAGGCTCTTTAGTTCTTTGCAGTAACGACTGATTTTGTACGAGGGCCATCAATGTTGGCAATACCTCCAAGATGTCACCATAAATTTGAAATGAAGGTTAGGGTGTTGTATTTTAGTTTAAGGGTGACCAGGGTCAGGGATTTGGGTTTAAGATGTAGAAGTGGAGTTTTACTTCTGTTTTATTGGATTAGCAAGTACCACTTAGAGCAAACCATCCTATCATCTATTTCTCTATGGGACTTTCATGGTGGTTGCATATTTGAAATAGCAAAATGAAAAGCAACTGTTAACAGTTCACTGAAACTAAGAAGACAGAATGTACAAATCCATAAATTTATAAGAAACTCATAGCTAGATCAGAGCTACAGGAGTCTAAAAAATAATGCTTTAGCGCATTGCTAAACTGCATACGATTTGTATCTAAGATTTTATTGAGCATTTAGTTGTAATTAGTAACCCCTAAGAGCACTCCTAATGGAGTAAAATCATTCAAAATACCAAATATTCCCTTTCATATTGGGATGCAGCTACAAATATATCCAATGAGCAATTTCCAGATGCAGGGGATTGTTAGAAACTTTAAAAGCAAGTCATAATTGGTATGGCTTTTGTGGTAATATGTGTCTCTTTATTAGTTTTGGACATCAAAATAGAACTTTCACTAGGTTGACTATTGGGCAAGGATTTGGACCTTTGATGTCTTAACTAATTGGAAGTAATGGGTGTAAGTTTTGCAGGTGTGCAAATTTATAGGAAATTTTATACAGAGGAGAAGGAAAGGTCCAATGGTGTCCTTGCAATATGTGTTTCCAAAAAGGCTGCTCAGCCCTATGTTACATTGGCCAGCATACTGTCTGTGAGTTGCTTATCTTCACCATCGACTTGCATTTGTCATTTTTTAGTTCATAAATTTTATGTTTTGAATTTCCTTTTTGTTGCTTGAACACAAGTCTGTCTGGTTTGGACAAAGTTTCAATCTGTCAGTTATAGCTTTTGTTTTTGGGCTAATGAAAGTAGTGTAGAAGGTTATAAAGTTCACATTTAATGAGTATGTGAGTAGTTATTCAAATTATTTTGTTTATGAGCCAAAAAAAAGTAATGTAAGTTATTAAAATAGCTGTAAAGCTATGAATAACGAGATTGTACAGCTTCAAAATCCTCTAGCAATGAATGGAAAATGGCTGAAGAAAATTGAAAAAGGTTCTCTGGAATTTGTTGATGTTTCAAAAATTGATAGGTTGTGGCTATTAATTAATATTCCAGTTTAGTGGATCTTTCATCATAACCTCAATTATCATTATCAAATATAAACATTTGATCCAATGAGGCAAATGATTTTCATTGTATGTGTCATGATCATATGTTAACAATTTATGTTATGGCTGATTTGAGATTGGAATTCTCAATCTGGTCAACGGCTGAAAGTGCTTTAAAATTTATAATGTTCTAGCTTATCACGAAACGGTTTAGTTTTTGAAACTCTGCTATTACATTTGTAATAAATCTCTGTTGAACGTGACATGGATCTATTCATGATTTTAAAATCCAAATGCTATCCGTAATTGATGTTGGACATTTAAGAAAATTCTGATGAATGACCCAGTTTTGACCATTTAAACTGTTGTTCATCTAGAATATTATGTTCTGCATGAATCAAACTCTGAGTAGAGCAGTACAGAGTGAATCAGAATTTTGAAGGAGATCAGGTGCATGTTTTAGCAGTGGTTGTTGTGCATTTGAATGATACTTTATGTCTTATCTGAAACTATTACTTTCCATATGTGTGCACTGTGTGCCGACATGCATGGATATCTTTGTTTGCTTGTAATTCTGGTTTTGGATCTGTGCCATTAGCTTTTAACCCACCACATGGCTGCAAAGTGTTTTCATCTATAATTAGCCATATGAAAAGTCCAAAAACATACCTTTGCCTGACAAATTGTAGTGCTAACTTCTTGAAGTTCATAATTTAGGGACTCGGTTATGTGGGCATTCAAAGCCTATTGGGTCTTGGGCATACTGCTGGAACAATTTCAGATGCACTCCCACCACCAAGATCAGCTCTTCTCTCATCATTCATGTTGCCTTTTAAGCCAAATGTAAGATAATGCCTTTTTAATCTTATTTTATTTTATTTTTTCATTCATGCTATGCTTAGGTTTTCCCCTGGTTGGTATATTTTTATCCCATCAACAAAATATTTTATGTTTGGTTTTGAAAATTTATAGAATTTGAATAAAAGATTTGGTGGTCAATTGGACCCACTAGATAGATTTTGAGAACAAAGAGCTTGGTTATTCGATTCTGCCTATCTGTAAATGACTATCCATGTTTTGATTTCAAATTGGTACAAGAGAAAGAATCTTATTCGTTCAAATTCTAAGAGATTTTCTATATTGTAGTTGTAGGCTCGAACCTTCTAAAATTTTAATTGCTTATTTATCAAATTCTCTCTCTTTTTTTGGAGGTCAAATGTAGTTCCTTGACTTGTGGAGCCAGGGCCTTGGCAAAACATGCTACTAGGAGTAGCAACAGACACTGGGGTAGATATGATGGAAGTGGTTAGTATCTTGTTTATGCTTTTGTTGTTTTTGTTTCTTATTTCATTAATATTTGTTATGTTTTTAACATAAATGCACAAACACATTAAACCATCCCCTAAACCTTAATGATTGGCTTGTGCTGGTTTAGTTAAACAAATGAGTCAAGTTCAAGCTTGTTCACCAGTCTAGTAATTTGGAAAAATAATAATAATAATAAACTTTAGCTTGTAATAATTCTTTTAAATTTCTGGCCATTACTTATTGTTGATTTTTTTTTCCTCCAGATTCTAAGAAAAATAGGCTTGCAATGGATGTCATTGGTCCTTTAATTGCTTACTGTTGCTGGTTGAATGTGCATATTGTTCAAACTCATGGAATTGTCTTTGAGATTAGAGTAGCTGATGGTTATGGTGCTCGTTGGTCTAAGGATGGAACCAAGGTACATGCTTAGTATTGCATATATGCTCACGTCGTATATTTATCTAAACAGGTTGCTCAGTGTGCAGAAGTATTGCTATTACCATGAACGTGAAAGTTTTAATGCATATGCGAGGCCTGTCGTAGATGTGCTCATTTTTTAATCCCACTTTGTTCTTTGTTGGTTATAACAAATTGCTCAAATAAATATGTGGCTCACTCACCTACTTGGCAATCTTGCTCTTGAATCAATTGACCAAAGCAATGGCTATAACTTGAATAACTGTCAGCTCCTATTATGACTCTTTTTCCTTTTTAATATAAACCACTGCTGATATTGGAATCAGTGTTGTAGCTTAAACATTTATATAGTCTTCTTTTCCTAGCTTCTGGAAGGTCTAGTTGCTTTGGTGTGCTGTGTAAAGCCATTTATATTTCAATGCACTGTGAATGCCTTTCTATTTACAAATTGTGGCTGGCATAATATCACTTCTTTGGAGTGGATTGTTCCATGATTTGGTCATGGACCTTTTAGTCAATGAAGCTTTTATCCCTTACATGGTCACTGCCAAACCAAAGCTTTAATTTTCATGTTCATATTTGTTTCATTTCAGTTCATTGGATTTCTTGAGCCATACATGGAAGATGGCCACTCAAAGGGATGGAAGCATTGAATTGACTGTAGATATCTTTCCATTTTGTTTACTAGATCAACATTGGTATGTCTACTTAAGATAACTCTCTTTCTCTTTTCTTTTTTTTTTTTAAATCCTTTATCTTTCACATTCATTTATGTTTGCTTCAGTGCCCATTCTGTTGTAATGAATGGGAAACATTGGAACAATGTGATGATCAGTATTCTCTCACTCTCACTTCGGAGATGGAAGAGAGAAGTTGTATTATCATAGAGGTACAAAGAGTATGTGATGACTATTATTTGATCTTTTGGATTTGAAATTTTTTTTTTTTTTAAATTATCATGGACCCCATCACATCTACCCTAAATTAGACTAATTCCCCTTCAAGGTTGGTGTGATGGCATTCATACCCTTGGCCTCTTGCTTTCACTATAAGTGGTCAAACCAATTTCCCTTGGCTAAACTCTTGTAATAGAAGCAAGAGATCTCATATTCGAGTCTTGTGAATACATTTAATTTGCTGTTGGGAAGGGGTGGGGTGTGATGTAACTTAAAAAATAAGTTCCCTTGGGTCATGCATCTTTGGAAAGTTCCCTTGGGTCATGCATCTTTGGATATGGGATATGCTTGGCCATGCATGATCATTATTGAGCTTCTACTAATACACTCGTGAAGCACTAACTGATGATGAGAGAAAAGAAGAATGACAAAAGGCATGCACGGTCACCTGTTTTTGCAGATGAAACTGAGGTTGACCTAGGTGGATAGAATTACAAATAATCTTGTCCAAAAAGGATTAAAACAAGCAATAAAAATTAAGCAAAATAATAATTCTTCATCCTCCCATTTTTGCTATTCATTAGAATATCTACCATATTGAGGCCGCGTTTGGGACTGCTGTGCTGTGGCCGGGTTGCCACTGCACAACTCCACCAAACGTTTCTTAAGTTAGGGGATTTTTCTATGACTTTGATATCTTTGTTTCCTATGCTTTCCCTTTGTTGCACCTTTCGGTTCTCTGATGGGATTTTTAGGTGCTTAGATATTTTACTTTTGTGTTGCATGCAGGCATGGTTAGTTATATATACATAACACTTCTACTTACAGGCCCCCTCTTTACTAAGATGCGACCCCTCAATTATTCGTTTAGCTTTTCAACTAAACTTTGTTGCGTATAGATGAAAATAAAATAATGTGATGGCTGTATGTTAGGAAGGAATCATATTAGGAAAGAGAAGGGGATAGCTTAATACCTAAGGTGATCGGCAATAATAGTATTATGGCAGTGATGTTGGCGGTTAAAGTAGGAGACATACTGAAATCATAATTTTGTAGCTTTTAAGAACCATTGAATGATCACTGCAGCCTTCAGATTTATAAGTGTGAAATCAAGCTAGTTCTTGACCTCATTGTTTGTTTTGATAATAATCGCCATTGTCATGATGACGGGAGCATGATCACTCGATAATTTATTTATGCTACTGTATCAGATTACAAACTCATGGATACAGGGGGAAAAAAATGATTGTACATGATGGTAAACTGTGTAGCTGATGCTCAAATTATGTGGATTGATTTTGATTGACGATGCCAACCACAAAGGAGAGAAACTTTTATTTAACATATGACAGCCAAGAATATATATTTGTCGGCCACATCATTACAGAGCTTTCATATGGATCTGCTTGCAACATGATTGCATCAAACTGCCCCCAAGGTGGACAAGTTTTAATCTCTTTATGTAATCGTAAAGTTGGTTTATCTGGTTTATTCTTCAAAATTATATTTGATTGAGCCATCGATGTCGGTGACATCTTGCAATGAACATTTAGTGTATGTATTATCCTGTGGACAATTCATAATGATATTTAAGGATTCATGGAGGCATGCAACATACAGTAGCTAAAGACGTTCCCTGTTACCTCTCCACTTTAATAACTATAGAACAATAGAATTATTTGAATATCCTATAGCATGGCACTAATGCTTTTCAGAATACTCATTTTTTTTTTGTTTTTTTAACTTCTTAATAGATCAGCCTCTTACTTCATGTTGTATTTTGAAGAGATTGGACAAGAGAATCTTGCAGTCGCTCTATGACGTGATTGTCATTATCAGTATGCCTTTACTTTTTATGGTATGCCTTTACTTTTTATGGTATCATTTTTCTATTTTAAGAATCAGTGATTGAAATCATTAGTTGCTTATTCAAAGCAGTGGCATAAATTTGGAGTTCTAAAGCACATCATGATATTAAAGCCAGGCAAATGACACATGCATTTGAAATGTTGCTAGTGAATCATCCCTTTCAACAGTTGCCATAGATTTAGGACTCTGGTCTTGAAGTGATGGTGGCTGCCTTGATTCTTACATTTGTCATAAAGTTTGTGAATCGTGATGTAGTGATATGTATTTTACTTCAGGAGAAATCTTTATTATTTTTCATTACACTTGCATTTGTCTTTGCTGAGTAGAATTTTCGTTTGGACATTTCCTATGCGAGACCCACATGTGTGCATATACTTTTTTCATGAAAAAAGTGGTGTTTGTTGAATTTTGTAATTCTTACTGTAATCTTGAAATGACTGTGGACCCAAAGCTTTATTGATTTTCCAGATATCAGAGGTTGCCTTCTCAAGATACCCAATGAACCTCTTAATCTTTGGTGTTGATGGGTTATTGTGATTGAATTAAATCAACCAAGAAGTTAATCACCAAAAACCCAGCATATGCTGAACACTATTCCGTTGTTCTTTTCTTTTTGTGGCTGTATTATCGGAAGTTATTTGACACCTGTTGTTGTCAATATTAACATGTAAGTTTATTCTTGTGTGGAAGGTTATGTCTTTTGCTATATTGTCGTAGTTTATGGTCATTTACATCTGTTTTTTTCAAGTCTGTTAGGAATACTTGTCAGTGACCGAAAAACAAGTTGCCCAAGAATATTAGAGCTGTATTCTTTGATTTTGACACAAAAATGGAAAAATGAGTGGAGGTTTGTAACATCACCTCTCAGAATTGTACTTCTTTCCTACTTTTGTAGAAGCATATCATGTGGCTCTTATATTTTCACATGTTATTATCAGATCATCTTCAGTACCCAAGCTTGTTATGTACATTGATTTAATTTTGATACATAGAAGTGTGTGCACTCGTGCACTATATAGTGCGCGACTGCACGTGTCAAGCTTTTACTGGGGATGAGCCCCACTGCCTCCCAATGGGAGGTTAAGACACGCTCAGTTGCGCACTTTTGCTCCATTCAATTGAATTAGGCTGTTGTTTGAACTTAAGTAGAGCATTATTCATGGTCTCTGTTGAGTTAATATAACTGTGTAGTCTGGTAGTACACAAAATTACGGCTGCTAAGTTCAAATTGAAACTTGAGAGTTTTCCTCGCAGAGGAAATTTGTAACAGATTATATGAAACTTTTGAGCTATGTTTTGTTATGACTTTACAGG
Organism: Murraya koenigii; assembly: GCA_025617385.1. Lineage (NCBI taxonomy): Eukaryota > Viridiplantae > Streptophyta > Magnoliopsida > Sapindales > Rutaceae > Murraya > Murraya koenigii. The sequence goes on from CM046811.1 coordinate 37,566,352, forward strand.
AGGATTATGATCGTCTTTAGAATTTCGAATTTCAAAGAAGGTTTTGAACAAATTTCCGAAATCAGTGGATGAGTTTTGAGGCCATTGATTATTGTTTCTGCGTGTCAGGTTTTACAAAGTTTTGCTACCTACGGTTATTATGGTCGGTTTGAGGGCCCTCCGTAGTTTTGTTTGTGTAACCCATAATCGCTTTTTCTGGTAGCACTTTGTCTTAGATGTGCTTTTCTATTTTTAGCACCTTTGGTGTCAGCAGAAAGCATTCCTGTGCAGAAGCCATAACCCATGATGCCTCTCTGGAAACTGGAAAGAGAGGAAGCAAAAACCAAAAAGTCAAAAAAGAAGAGAGATCACCTTTTTGTTAAAGCATATACATATATATTTTTTTTATTCTTGAAATTGTTTGGCCATATGGTTTAATCTCAAGATTGGCATTATCAGAAGTGCTTTTGAACAATTTAAATGATTTTTTATTTTATTTTTTGTTTACTTTTTGAGCAATTATGCTTTCAAAGGATGCATTTGGTGTGCACAAATTCAAGTCCTAAAACTTGTGTACTCATATAACAAAAAAACCAAATAAAATTAATTTGATAACATTACCGTATAGATAATTTGTATCTGTAAGGTCATATACCCTATAATCATCTTATGTCGGAACAGTCGTAAGTTTATGTTACCGATTCTTAAATCTATTGTTACATTTCCCAAGTCGTTTGCCATATCTTCCAAGCGTTGTGTCACACGTTTAAATAAGAAATTATCAAGGAAGATTTATAACCAAAATAATTTTAACATATACTTTGATATCACAGTACACATTTTATACATTCCAAACATTCCCATATTGATATAAATATATAAAACTTTTAATTGATTTTTTTCAATCTTAATTGCAATTGTAATATATATGTTAGGAAGGAACGTGTGCAGACAAGTATGCTGGGAATTCATGGACCACTTAAATGGAAACATGCATCTTGGAGGCCACTCTTTTTATTATTATTATTATGAAGAAAGATGGGTGAGGCTGAGACATTTCTCCAATGATTGGATGGAATAAACAGTAGCTCCAACAGTCCAATCTTGTCTTCTTGTCAAATCATTACCAAGGAATAAGCATCATTTTGATGCCCAATTAATTTTGGTTACTTCACCTTCTGCTTCTTTCTTGTTTAAATTTTATTTATTTATTTAGTTTTTGTTTCATCTAGTTCTTGCATCTTTGCCCCCACTTTTAAATTAAGTTTTTGGAGCCCAAATTGTCAATTTTATGGTGTAAATATATGACTTTTAATATTAAAAAAACGATCAACGTTACGCGCACGGGTATATATATATATATATATATATAATTCGGTAAATTTCTCCAATCAAATAGTATAAATTTAAATGATGTAAAGCGAAGTTCGTTTATTCACGAGGGATTGTTCTTTTTAATGTTATTAAGATGTATCAATTAAGAAAAATATGTTTTAATTTCCAGTTTTTTTTAAGGAAAAAATTATCATCAACATCAATAACTTGTTAGGTAGTTGTCTAAACCTTCAAAAATAGTAAGACTGCTTATCACCATTGTGTGTTGATACAATGTGGTGGAGGAAGCAATTAAAATTGTTATTTCATTTTACTTGAAAGCTAGCTAGCTTGAACTATGGAGTAAGCTAACAATGAGAAGGATTGAATTGACATGCACATGAAATGTTATGAACAAATTAAGAATGGAACAAATATAAAACATGCATTGTCAAGTTCAATGGCGTTTTGATCATAATGGAAAGTGATTTGTGTGTAATAAACTAATGAATGATGGTTATTGGATGATTATTAAAGGACAGCTGAGTTGTGGACTCCATTGGAGGTCCTCTTGAGTGTAATAAAAATTAATGTACATGTCAATTTCCGGGGGTCATGGTGTAGTCCAAAGTCCAATGTTTATATTTCTAATGGATGAATCAGTGATAAAGATCTATTATTTTATATGAATAAATGTCGCTAGATTTAAACTTAATACTCTCTTTTTACTTAAAAAGTTTTAGCTCAATCGGTGAACATTTACGTCTTCGAGAACTCTCATATATTTTTTTCTCATATTATTTAATTTTTTGTTTTTTTTTTGGGGGTCTCAGAAGGTGAAATAAACCTTACCCGGCCCTAGATAAAATCATGAGCTAGAATAAGTATTAGATATATAAAAACCACAGAAAATTGTGTGACTGAAGCACCCAGCTTATACTAAAAGATCAATGCAAAGATAAAAACAATCTATAATTTAGAACGTCTTTAGCTTTTGTGACAAAAGTTAGTCAGATACTGTCAGGCCTTGGCCTTCAAGAATTGTCATCTTCATAATCATCACCATCGCATATAGAACCAGGTATTGAACATTATTATATAGAACTCTAATTACAATATTAATGTCTCAAAAATGATAGAATGATACAAAATCTATCTGAATTATATGCTAATAAAGTTGACAAAGCTAGTTATATAGCTAAAATCTAGTGACATCAAACCATAATTGTTATGCTATTATTAATATTGCTTTTATCATCATCTCTTTGTCTTCATTTTCTCAAGAAAATATGTAGTTTGTTATTATTCTGTTGACAGGATGCAGTTAGTATTTAACAATTGGGATTCCACTAACTTATTTTATTAATTTTTGGGAATAAATGTTTTATTCCTTGCCAAACCCTCCCAGCTACTCTACCAATTTGGTGATAACATCAACTTGATAAATCATTTAAGTTATTAATTAATTTATTTGCTTTCTTAACTCTTGGTGCATTGAAATCCCTTACTACCAAACCCAATTCCTCCTTTTTTTTTTAATAAATTAAAGAATTGAACTGGCCTATGAATCAGTGATACATATCTTTTCAGTTTTTATTTTTTATTTTTTCTCTCAAAGTGGGTCTTTGAGATTTACTTTAGTATGGCTTCTCAAGTGAAACCATAAGCATGAATTGCTTTTTCCCAAGAAAGCTAGCTAGGAACTTGATTACAATACACAAAGTCCTAGTGATGATCTTTCTATTCTTTCATGCATATTTTATTTGTTCAAATAACAAACAAAAACTACAATCCAATTGAATTTCAAAAATCCTAATTTGTGTCACCAAATATCATAGAGGAAGTATTATGGTAGGTCCTTATTCTCAACATAAGCTTTTATTTAATACATGTTGGATGGATACAATACTACTTATACACTTAAAAAATTATATCATGAAAATGACCTTAAAATTTTATAATATATACTATGGCTGTCTCTAAACCATAGTTTTGTACTTGACCCTTTCATGAAACTGAAATGAAATTGAGTTTTGCAAAGTTTATTGTGGTTGCCTCAAGTCTCAAGGGGGGCCTCCCAAATAGCTCATGGACATAACTCTTTTTTCTCCAAAAGGAATACACTCTCATCACTTCTTCTCTTCCTCAAACCAGCAGCTGCAGCAAAGCAATGGTGATCAGATAGCTTTAGACATGCAATCCAACAACAACAACAATACTCAGCCACAAAACAGCTGCCACACATCTACCAGCCGATCATCGGACTCCGGTGAGCCGTGTGCCGACACGGCGGGTGGCAACAAATGGGCATCAAAGCTTCTTAAGGAGTGTGCTAGAGCCATCTCTGACAAAGACTCTAGCAAAATCCATCATCTTCTATGGATGTTAAATGAGTTGGCTTCCCCTTATGGAGATTGTGATCAGAAGTTAGCTTCTTATTTTTTGCAAGCTCTTTTTTGTAAGGCTACTGAATCAGGGCAAAGATGCTACAAAACCCTAACTTCAGTAGCTGAAAAGAGCCACTCCTTTGATTCTGCTAGAAAATTGATTCTCAAATTCCAAGAGGTAAGCCCTTGGACTACTTTTGGTCATGTAGCTTCAAACGGTGCAATTTTGGAAGCCTTAGATGGAGAGACCAAACTTCACATAATTGATATGAGCAACACACTTTGCACTCAATGGCCTACTTTGTTAGAGGCTTTGGCTACCAGAAATGATGAGACACCTCACTTGAAGCTCACTGTTGTTGTAACTGCTAGCCTTGTTAGATTGGTCATGAAGGAAATAGGCCAAAGGATGGAGAAGTTTGCCAGGTTAATGGGTGTGCCCTTTGAATTCAATGTGATCACTGGATTGAACCGCTCAGGTGAGCTCACAAAGGAGACACTAGGTGTCAAAGAAGATGAAGCTGTTGCGGTGAATTGTATCGGAGCCTTGAGAAGAATTGATGTAAAGGAAAGAGGTGGTGTGATCCAGATGTTTCAATCCCTTAAGCCAAAAGTTGTGACAATTGTTGAGGAAGAAGCTGATCTTACAAGCTCTAGATATGACTTTGTGAAGTGCTTTGAAGAGTGCCTTAGATTCTATACATTGTATTTTGAGATGCTAGAAGAGAGCTTTTCCCCAACTAGCAATGAAAGATTAATGTTGGAGAGGGAATGTTCAAGAAGCATTGTTAGGGTTTTGGCTTGTGATGATGATAATAGTAGTAGTAATAATAGTAATGGTGATCGAGAAGAAGAAGAATGTGAGAGAAGGGAGAGAGGAAGCCAATGGGCTGAAAAACTGAAAGAAGCTGCTTTTTCACCAGTTGTATTTAGTGATGATGTTGTTGATGATGTTAAGGCATTGCTTAAGAGATACCGAGCTGGATGGGGACTTGTGCTTCCACAAGGAGATGATAATTCATCAGGGATTTACTTAACATGGAAAGAAGAACCAGTAGTATGGGCTTCAGCATGGAAACCCTAAAAGCAGCTTGGCCAAAAGCACCATTGATTTTCTCAAAAAGCGCACTTCAAGTTTAGCATGGCATTTATACACAAGTACTTGGAAGCCATATATGAATCATGCATATATGGAGTTTATTAGCATTCAATATTTCTACTACCTTCTCCATCGTATTCATATCCAAATAACTTTTAGTTTACATGCGTTATGCTTGGGAGTTTGTGTTGCCTTTTTTCCCCTCCTGCTTTTAGATCATTGTTCTTGTTTGAAGGTGTTTTGAAACTTAGTTATCAGTTCCTTTCTATACCATATTTGCCATTTGGATTGCTTGCTCAGTTTCTTTCCTTTCATCCCTTAGTGGGATTTTGTAAGAAATTATTTCAAATATATGTTTTCAATAAAGATAAAGTTATTATTGATATATAAAATGCCCATTTATCAAGGTTTCAATATGAATACCCCCTGCTTGATTTCCTGTACTGCCCTGAAGGTTTGATTCAATTCATTTCTTATAATCAAGCAAAGGGCATCAATATATAAAAATATATGAAACTTTATTGATTATTACAATTTCATTCGACAATGCGTAACCAATTACAATCACGGTTTTAAATTTATTATCCTATTGATACGTAATTTTTCGAAAACTTCATGCAATTGTGCAAATCAAGACCTAGAGTTAGTGAAGTAGTACTGTACTATGCCAAAGTAAAACTATAAACTAATGACTTCAGTAAATGAATTAAAGAAATCAAATTGTTTGGAAATTGGGGTTCTAGCCTAAGTATATATTCTCATGTTTATGGTGCAAAATCAAGTGCTATATGTTCTCATGTTTGTGGTGCAATATAGTCTTTGATTCTTCAGAGATCTAGGCACCTATATCTAGCTAGCTAACTCACATAGCAAACTAACCCTATCATATCCATTATTTTCATTTCATTTTTCGTTTTCAAACTGCTTTTGAAAGCAGAAGCTTAGGCTTTGAGCTTTAAGGATACCAAATTGATCTTCCAATCATGATAGATCTCTTTTTCTTTGTTTCTTGGAAACAAAGCAAAAGAAGTATGCTGCTTTTATTATCATCAGAAGAAGTTGAAGGGGAATAGTGTAAAATAAATTGACATAAAGAAAGAAAAAAGAGGGGGCCAAGAAGAGACCTTGGTGGCAAACACAAGAGTACCAACTAGAGATCCCATGTTTGCCTTTATGTCTAAAACGATTTGAATAGCATATATATTTTGCTTTTAATTACTATACTCTTGTACTCACTTTACTCCAACATTATATAGTGGAACACAACTTTTCTTGATTTAGATAAGACTTTGCTCTATTCAATCCCCATTTCTTTTAAATTCTTGTTTATCATTTATAACAATTATGCAAATTCTTTTGCATCATCACATGCGTGTGCGTATATATTATATATATACTTGTATGGTTATTTATATATGAGTATATGCACCAAAAGCGTGCAAATACAAACAGATAATTACAAGATTTTGTGTAATAATTTATTTCTTATCAATCTTTGGACACTCCTTCAATTGATGTGAGATAAGGTTTCAAGTCAAAAGTAGCTCATATTTACTTAAAGAACATGTTTAGCAGTTTGTGTTTATGATCACATTAAATTTAGATAGTTAAGACTTTTTTTTTTTAAAATATGCGATTGAATAAATAAAATATTTCGTTAGGTCATATTTGTACAACAAATAGAGTTTTGGAAAAGCTTTTGTATTAAAAAATGGATAACAAGGTTTTTTTTTTTTTATGATGATGTAAAAATTTTTATAATATTGATAATGATGTTATTATAGATCCTTTGAATTTTAATGTTTTAACTTTTAATCATCACGATTGTTTCAAATCTAATTTTGTAATATTGAAACTTTTAAAAGAATTAATAGTTGTCCTGTAGAAATAATAAATTATGAAGATAATCAATTAAACGTTTTGATCAAATTTATTTTTAAAAGTATTGTAAATTTTAAAAGTAGTCGTATGTATTTAATAAATTTTACTGTTAAATAATGCAAGAATACAAATGATCAAAAAAACATAATATTAAATAAAATCATGTATATATAATTTTTTTTACTCTCTATATATAATAATTTATAACTAAAATAAATCTTTTTATTTAATTAATTTTTTTGTTATGTCAATATAATTCATAATATTAATAATCTCTTTTAATTTAAAAATTTCATCTCCTATTTGAATAAGAATAATTTTGAATTTTTATAATATATATGAAGACATATATGAAATTATATTAAGTAAAAACTAATTTTCAAAATTAAATTTTGAAAAGTTACTCCTTCATTGCTTTTCAAAATCTAATATAAAATGAGACGATTTTGCCAAAATTAAATTTTAAAAAATTATCAAACACTAAAAATAACTTTTAACTTTTCAAAATTACTTTTGAATTTCTTAAATGCAGTTCCAAATGGGCCCTTGATTTATAAATAACTAAATATTTACTTGATAATAATTAGTATATGAGGTTGTTATGCACCCTTGAATTTTAATGTTTTAATCATTTCTATTGTTTTAATTTAGTAGATAACCAACTAAATGCTAAACAATTATTAGGTAATATTCAAATTGCCGATAATATGTAGGTTCATGTATATAATTTTATTTTTAATTAATTGATAAATATTTTTTAAATCACCAACAAAATTAAAAAATAAAAATCAAATATGCAAATATACATATTAATTTAGATGTGTACATACTAAATAAGAATAATTTAATTTTCATCAACACATATTAACAGAGATCATTTTTTCATTTATTATTGGAACAATATAATATTGAATTCTTAGTTTTATTCATTGGTTTTTTTCTTTTCTTTTTTTTGAAAATGACTCATTAGCTAAAATTAAGTTGAATCGGTTATTGCAATAATCTAACAATTTTTTGGTGCAGAAGAGAGAATTATAAGATGATAAACTAAGATTTAGTTGTGTCCATATTAAAATAATTTTTATAAAAAGAAAAGTATAGAAGTATAGATATACTTATTTCTTTTTTATTAGTAAATCATAAAAAAATATTTTTAACCAATTGAATAATAGGTAAATTAAATTTTAAATAATTAAAATCAAAAGTATAGAAGTATAGCCTGTTAAAATCTAACAGTACATATTTTTACCACTATTGGTACTGTAATTTATATAATAGTGTTATAAAATAACCCTGTAAGAGGATTTATGTCTCTAATTTGTAGCTTAGTATATTAAGTGATTACCAAATACTCCAAATTGAGCATTTAACTATAAGAAGTATCAAACCATAGTAATTCAATATAGGGAAGACCTATGTTGTGGTTAGAGGTACCTAACTCTCCATAATTATTAAAAAAATTCTGAAAAGATAAAGGTTTTAATTGAAATTTATCCCTTTTTTATTTTTTATATTTAGGCAAAGAGTTACCGACCACTCAATTAAATTTATCTCCATAATACACATAAAAAGGCTCAAACACTAAACCTCAAAAGTTAAGGGGTGACCACCATTCAATTAATGAATAACTTACAACAGGGGCTGAACTAAGCATGAGCAGGGGGCTTTGCCACCCCAAGTTAAAAAAATAAATAAGGGATGAAGTTGAAACTATACCAAATTTTAAGCATATTTTATGTTTGGTCCTTTAAAAATTTTTGTTACTACCTACAAACTTTTATATGTTATAACCAACTTAAGATTATGGATTCTTCATTTTAGCCCCCTTCGAACCAAAATCTTGGTTTTGCCCTTAAGTGGCAAATACATGAAGGGTTACGATCTGTTGGATTGAGACGCTCAGCACACATAGCTATGGAGTTTTAAAGTAAAAATTGCCATATTTCTTTGAAAACCAGCTAGCGATTAAAGAATGATGGACATTAAATCATTTAGCTCCACTCTCTACAGTTTTAAGGGTGTCATTGGCCCCCATTAGGCCAACAAAATATAATGACTTGCATATTTTGAGTTAAATTTATGAAAATTAATTTATCTTAATCTAATTTTACTTTGTTAACTTCACTATCTAATGATTGATCGGCACAATTTTCAATTGTATTGAATGGCATAGACAAGCATTTAGGCAATAGTTAAGCTTTTCACACTCTTTTGAAATCCTTATAAAATCCCATTTTTGTAAACATAGCTCTATTACTAGTTGAAATTATATAAAAGGACAAATTGAATTTAATTAAATTAAAATGCCTTTACACCCAATTATGAAGCCTATCTTTATATTTTAATACATGATATAATTAATTCCGACAATTAATTTTATAAACTCGAAATTAATTTGAAACAATTAGGAAAAAATTTATCTAATATTAGTTTTTATTATGAAAAAATATATTTTAGAATTTAATTAGTTTATTATAGATGATATTTGAATTTAATTAAAAATCTATTGTTTCTTTTGTCCTTTTCTGTAGTTGTGACTTGTGAGTAAGGGAAGAGCTGTGAATGTCACAAGGGGAGTTTCGTTCGAGTTTTCGCGGGGTGTTAGAAGCTCCCCTCTTACACAAAACTAAAGGGCTAGCCCGGCCTAAAAATAAGCCCAGCCTATTTTAACAGAGAAGTACTAAAAAGTAAATATAAAAATTAAATAGGGAGAAATCTGGAAAGTGAGCGCATAAAAATGCTAGGGTTTATTTGTAATCAGCAGCTATAAAATCTTTGAGGTTCAGTTAGCCCTAGGGTTTGGAGGCGTTCTCTTCAATTCGAAAACTCGAGTGAAACAAAATCCTCAACGAAGAATGGTAAATTTTCTTAAAATTAACTTTATTATCTTTATGTGTCTTTCTGTAATTCTTCTTTTTAGAAATTAACGTGATAGGTTTCTTGTTCTCTTTGTTATGGATCCGTTAACGCTGTGTAATTCTGCGTCATGAAAAATTTATAATGGGTACTAATGGTTTGTTGTTTTATTTGTTATACCATCTGGGTTTGGATTATTTTTCTGATTTTTTTTTATATTTGTTGGTGAAAGTTGTGTCTTTCTGCGCATAAAGTGTTTACTGAATTGACTGGCAGTAATGATTTTGATTTATTCTGTGTTGGGTGAAAGTGTCTGTGTTTATTGGATATTGTTTTATTTGTGATTTGCTCATTTCCTTGCCTGTTGATTAGTTCTCTGGAACGCATGTGTAGATAAGAGGTTAATAATGCAATATAGAATTGAATTAAAAATGAAATTTAATGGGATTGAAGAAAGTAGATACTCCTATCATTGTATGTTTGGAAAATGTTTTGGTTTGACAGACCTTGGGAAATTAGAAATTTGTAAATGATGATTTTGTAGGAGAAGATTTGCTTTTGTGGTGTTGGTTTGAACTGATTGTTGTCAAAGGTGGCTAAAGATTGTCTGCTCTCAGTAAACAAATTGAACCACATTACTCACAATAGTTTGAATGTTATCTAATCTGTCTTTCTTGTCCAATGTTCCCTGGTCCTTCACCTTTATGCATTAACGTTTTCGCTTGTTGATGATATATATTTTTTTTTTTGGGTTTTCACTTTCATTTGAATTGTGATTGAGATCATTCAATGGTTGCTGATGATTTAACTCGTGATGCATGAAACATATTTAAGTTCATTCAGCTATATCAGCTTGTGTACATTTGGTATTTTACAACATTTTCTTCTGCTGCTTACTTTGTAGTTTTTGTTGTGTTGCACAGCCAAAGCAGATCCACGAGATCAAGGATTTCCTTCTCACTGCCAGAAGGAAGGATGCACGCTCTGTGAAAATCAAGAGGAGCAGAGATGTTGTCAAGTTCAAGGTTCGCTGCTCCAAGTACCTTTACACCCTCTGCGTGTTCGACTCAGAGAAGGCTGACAAGCTGAAGCAATCCCTTCCTCCAGGTATATTGTTGGTTGAAATATTTTTCAGCTCCTCATGCACAGGCAATTATGACTCATTGTACTAAGTAGCAAAATTATTGTGTCTTTACAATGCTTTTCTAGAATTAATCTCTGTTTCTGCATTCAATGTATGCAGGTTTGAGTGTCCAAGACCTGTGAATGTAGGCGAGCTTGTCTTCATTTACTGGGGCGATGAGAGCAACTTTTTTACATTTCATGCTGTTTTCTCATAGTAGAAATATTATGTGGATTTGAGCTTATTTGATAATTGTTATTGTTAGAGGATGTGGATCTTTTTGCCAGTTGATTTATGGGCGGACGTTGAAACTTGGTTTACACAATTGCGGCTGTTTGCCTATTACGTTGTGTTGAGCATAATTTCTGGTTGAAATCTGGACAAATCATTCCTCCACAGATTGTTAGGTATCAGAGACGCATATCTGAGTTAGAAGTATTATTCAACTATTAAGCTGGAAATCTGGGTGAATTCAGTCAGGGAGTCTGAAGTTGTATTAGTCCTAAAATTCATTAACAGGAAAGTCCGTTTAAAATTCATCCATTATTATGCTCGTACCAAATCCCACTACTAGTACTTTTAACACTTGTTAAGAGAAAAAATCTCAAAGTGAAAATTCAAACTACTAAAAATAGTAGTATTTTTAGTAGTAATTCTAAACATTGACGTTGTCTCAAGAGAAAATTCAACTCAGCAATTTTTATAATTTTATTCATGAATTAAAACTAGTACTTTTAACACTACGTTAGAAACAAAAAATTAAGTTGGAAAAGATAATTCTCGCTGTACTATCTTTTCGTCTTTTATATAAATCTTAAGTGAGAAGAATTTGAATGTCTATAATATTCTAGTTTGAAATTATTAAAAAATATATATAGTTTTAAAATCTTCACATGCGGAATAATTTATTTATCTTTTTTTGAAGAGAAATAATTTAATTTATAAGGAGAAAAGGAATTATTACACAAGTTTGGGCAAATCAATTAAACTGATGGTTTATTTAAGAAACACATTGTTGACTACCTGTAGAGTAAAATAAAGGTGGTTTAATTAGATTGAATTTGTCTTTAAAAGTAATTTCTTAGTAAGGGGGCTTTATCACGAACTCTAAGGTATATTTTGGATTAAGGTGCTGTAGCTTTTAAGCTACAGTCACTGTGAAAAAAAAGCTGTAATTATAAAATAAAAGTTAATAATATGTAATAAATATAATTTTTAAATAATAATTTTAACAAATTATTAAAAACATAATAGATTTTACATCATATAAGTAAAAATCATATTAACATAATTAATATAGACTTAAAAGTCTACAGTAGATTTAGTAGTAACACTTTAGTCATTACTACAAATGCTTCAACCTCAATCCCAAACATACCCTAAAGGGATGTTAAAGACCCAATTATAAATAGAAGTTCTGATAAATAGAAGTTCAATTACAGATATATTTAGAAATAAGGTGTTATAAGTTTTAAATTACAGTTGTTGTGAAATAAAAATTATAATTATTAAGTAGAAATTAATGGTCTTTAGTAAATGCGTTGTAGCATTTAAACTATAGAAACTAATAATATTTTGTAATATTATTTTTAATTGTTAACTAATCAAATCACTTTTTATACTTTGAATTATTATATTAATATACATTTAAATTTATTACTTTGAAAATTAAATTAATAAAATTTATTTTTTTGCACAAATTGTAATAAATAATTTTTTAAAAAAATAATTCAAAAATAAAAATAAATAAATTATAATATTTACACATTGATTGAAGAAATAAAGCTAAAAAATAAATTTAAAATAAAGCTAATTTAATAATTTTATATACAATTGGGGGATAAAAATTGTGAAGTTGTTAAAATTTAACCACAGAGGTGTGGGCTTTGTCAGCTCAGCTGCCACACAACACTCCCAAACGTACCCTATATAGCATAAATCGATTGAGAAGATTTTTCTTTTTATTTGTTATTATTGTCTTTTTCCATTTTGAGTGTTCGGGGGAAAAAATAAAAAGTTGGAACGGTATGAGTACAACAACGACAATTCCGGCACGTGTTTATTATGCTTCAATTTGGTGGGTTAGCATTAACACTACTTGCGAGTGGAGACTGGAGAGCCTAATATTTGTCAGTGGCGGGCCACTTTTTTCCTTTTAACAGTTACCTCTTGTATTAAGATCGCGTTCGAATTGTTAAAATGTAGAGAATTTTTTTTTTTAATTATAAATTAAAGTTATAATATATTTTTTATTATATTTTTTATTTTATGTGTGCAGTTATGATTTATATTTTATTTTAAAATAATTTTAAGATAATCATACTCATATATTATTAATAAATAATTAAGAAAATTATTTTACATCCTTCTCAACTATCAAAAATTTAAAAATTATTAAATAGTTTCAATGAATGTTGAAATTTGTCCCAACAAAACTCTATTAAACTATTCATATTTTTCCAAATATTTGTCCCAAAATTTCTTTTAAAAAATTTACTGTCAAAGTATTAATCTTTAATTCATTAATTTATTGTTCACATTAAAAAAAAAAGAAAAATTTAATGAATTAATTTTTTTTTCTTCTGTTTTATCAAAATTTACATATGCAGTAAAATATAAAAATAAAAAAATCATTCTAATTTATTTTCACTGAACATAAAATAAATAAATAACACTATACTATTGTCGAGAGTTAAAATAAACCTTAATTTTTATATGCACAATTTTTAAAAAAATTAATTTTGCTGTTGCCCGATGCAACTAAATTCTAATTTAAATTGGGTCGGGTTGAGTTGGATGTCACGTTGATCCGATGCTCGAAAGGCGATGCAGAATGACAAATATAGCCTCAAGTTACTCTCTAAGCTCTCCTATCATGACAAGAACAAATTCTTTTTGGTCTTCGCTTTCTTTGGAAAATGAAAAAAGGAGCTTAGACTGAGGGAGAACTTTGGTTGCGGCTCAGCGGCTTTGCTTTGTAGAGATAATACGATCTTCGAATTTGAGAGTAAACGCTAGTTCAAGGTAATCCCACAAATCTTTTTACTTTTGATTTTGATTTTATTTTATTTTGCTTAAAAATTCATATATCTAGCTTTGGCTTTTGAGTAAATGTGAACAAATGAAGTCAAAATAACATTAACAAGAACCCAAATGGAGGCTTAGTTTAATTGACCTTAATTAGAGTCTATAGAATTTTTTTTTTTAAAAGTAATTACTTGATGATGCTTGGGTGCTTCATCGATTTGTTGATGGGCTCTTATTCTAAAGTTATAGAGTAATGTCCCTTTTCCATATTTTTTTAAATTGTGCTTTGCAGTAACATATTTTATGCAAATGGTTGTTTCAGCAGACAAATACTTAAATATTGCTCAATTTGGATTATTCTGAATTTGGCCGAGGACACTTACTAGCCCTGACAATATTTTGGGACCTTTGGGATTGGTCATTCGTCATTGCAGCAACTTTAGTTGAACGGGATTGTGGAAAAGATGGTTGGAAATTTGTTGGTCCAGGTTTCAACATGTCCCTCTATGTTATCTTCGTCGTTGATTGCTCAATCTCGTAGTTCTTCAAATTTCTTGCCCTGTCTTCCACCAAAACCAAAGGCAAAAGTTACCCGCATAAGAGCCCTGTCTGCTGATGCAGGACATAACCAACCGCCGTCCTCTTCAGAAGGAAAGAATCCACTCACTGTTGTTATGGATGTGCCTCGGAATATTTGGAGACAAACATTGCGTCCATTGAGTGATTTTGGGTTTGGTCGAAGGAGTGTATGGGAAGGTGGGGTAGGATTGTTTCTTGCATCAGGCACAGTTCTTCTTGCCCTCAGTTTGGCTTGGTTGAGGGGGTTTCAGTTGCGGTCTAAATTCAGGAAGTATCTGGCTGTGTTTGAGTTTTCCCAGGCTTGTGGTATATGTACAGGAACACCTGTGAGGATTAGAGGGGTGACTGTTGGCAATGTTATCCGTGTGAATCCTTCTCTTAAAAGTATTGAAGCAGTTGTCGAGGTGTGTTTCAATACTGTAATTTTGTCGTGGATGTTTACGTATGGTCATCTTTCCATTTTGAGAGTGAAATATCTGAAACGCGTTGAAGAAAATTATCTGTTCTACTTAGTTCATCTTTTCACTTTAAATGTTGTATTCTTTTGTAGGTTGAAGATGACAAAACAATTATACCACGAAATGCTCTGGTTGAAGTGAACCAGTCTGGTCTTCTGATGGAAACTTTAATCGATATAACACCTAGGGATCCAATTCCAACACCTACCGTCGGGCCTCTAGACCAAGAATGTGTTAGGGAAGGTCTAATTGTGTGCGATAGACAAAAGATGAAGGGACATCAAGGAGTAAGTTTGGATGAACTGGTAGGGATAGTCACCCGTCTTGGACGAGAAATGGAGGGCATTGGTATTACCAATAGCTATTTGCTGGCGGAGCGAGTTTCTTCTGTTATTGAAGAGGCAAGACCACTTCTTACAAAGGTGTGATTTTCTTTTTTTTCCTTTTTTTTTTCCCTTTTTGTGGTATGAATGATAATAACTGATTCAGGATAGTTGAACAGGATGTACTTGCAACGAAAATGTTAAACAATTCTTTTAGTGAAAAGATTAGGATTTTGCTAGGAAATTTAAAAATACAATGTTCTGGTCTTTTTTCTCTTAGGATTCCTTTGTCGTTTGAATTTACGTTTCGGATGTTTGTGGGAGAATCTGTACTTTTAAAGAATTAAGTTAGGTGATTTTGTGAAAGATAAAAATGCAGGCCATTAACCAAAAGCTAGTAATTTAAATGTTCTAATCAAGCAAATTTTCCTGTTTTCACTGTGTAAAAGCATTATTGTAGGAGATCCAAATTTCATTCTCAGTATTTGATGTATGCTCATGCACAAATCTTTGGCATTGATGTAGTGATGTCTCAGATTCAAGCCATGGCTGAAGATGTCCAACCTTTGCTGGCTGAAATTCGTGATAGTGGTCTGCTTAAGGAAGTTGAGAGTTTAACCAGAAGCCTGACACAAGCCTCTGAAGATTTGAGGTGCATTCTTCTATTCTCCTCTGTTCATTTCTTATTTTGGCATACGTGTCACATCACACGGCACAATTCGGAAAAAAGAATACTAATTTGTTAGTGTAAAAGAGAAAGTTATTAGTGTAAGGAAGTTGATATTTCTGACTTTGTATGAGTTTATGAAAGCAATATGGCACTTTTGCACCAAGAATTACTGGCATCTGACTTGCATAACCAGAGTGTGAGTTTTGTGACCAGGCATTAAAAAAAAGTGCTTACCTAGGTGAGTAGAGGTGCAGAATATTAAAATTCACTCTTTGTATGTTGGCATGGCTGTAAGTAGCATGAAAAAAAAAAAAAATACAACTGTAATGAGAATTGTGATATCTGTCCATGAGAGCAACATGTAGACGGGCAATTAGGAGACGTCGGCATGTATTGCACTTCAAAGACTGAATGTCCGTTCTCCAGGCCTCTAGCTGCCAGCCTTTCATATAAACAAATGAATATAGTTGTAAAATTTAAGATATATTCTTGTTTCAACTTCAAAGACTGATTTGTGTGGTGTGAGACGTGAGGAAGTCATCGTATAGCTGTTATTCTTAACTTTGTCTTGAAACAGTTATTGTTAAGAAACTGATTCCAGATGTTCACATTGAGTCAATGGCTGTGTAAAATTTTCACCATTAGCATGTAAATTAATATTTGATCAAAAGTTGGCCAAGAACATGCATTGAGAAAGAGGCTCAACGGTAGACACAAAATGGAATGAATCTGCAGTTCCTCTCTTTTTAAGATGCAGACAAGTGCACATTGATGCATTTTCCTCCCCCTCCCCCTTTCTCCCTCACTTTTAGTTGAAAGGCTGATGAAGAATCCATGTTACTTCTTTTTTTTTTTTTTTAATACAGACGGGTGCATTCATCAGTTATAACCCCCGAAAACTCTGAAATGATACAAAAATCTGTGTATTCTCTGATTTTTACTTTGAAGAACATTGAGGTAAAATTTTACTCTCTATATCCTTTTGCTAGTTACTTGATTCTTCAACTGTTTTCGGCTAAATCCATTTGTTCTCTATTTGTCCCATCTTCTCCCTCCTTCCATCACTGCAGAATATAAGTTCTGATGTTCTGGGTTTCACTGGAGATGAGGTTACAAGACGGAATCTGAAGTCACTTATAAAGTCCCTCAGCAGGTTACTTTAAAGACAGTGACACATGGAAAGAAGATACAAGCACATAATAGTTGATTAGATGGTAAGTTGTTAACAACGATTTTTAGCCTTCATTTATTGAAGAGGAGAGAAACTCGTGTGTCAAAAGTCTTATGCGGGGAGGATACTCTTGTTCACTCAAAATGCTGGGGAAGTCTCAACGCTTAGGTAGTTGCCACATTCTTTTTTCTGATGGAAATGTGAAAGCAAGTTTTGTTCAATTTCTCTGCTTCCCAAATTAGTTGTGAATGCTTTGCTGCA
The DNA here is from genome assembly GCA_025617385.1 of Murraya koenigii. Lineage (NCBI taxonomy): Eukaryota > Viridiplantae > Streptophyta > Magnoliopsida > Sapindales > Rutaceae > Murraya > Murraya koenigii. Next base: position 37,583,480 of record CM046811.1, read on the forward strand.
GAAGCTTTGTTGATATAGAAAAAATTTGTTGTGAGTTGAGAACATTTTTACTGTCTTGTGATGTAGGAGATAGGAATTCAACTATTTCTGCTGTCTGGTTCAAAGATGGAAATTTTCTTTTTCCTCTCTATCATATTCTTCTTTGACTTGAAACATTTCCATATGATTTTGAAGGAATTTTAAGCTGAAATTGCTTCATTCAAGTATTTGATGGTTGTTTAGGCAAAAGCAGTTTATTCTCATCTCAATATTCCATTTATCCTAAATATGTGTAATATACTAATATTATGAAGCTAACTAAGACTAAAAAAAAAATTCAACACAATTCTGCTCAGCACTGGATCAACACTCTATAATTACATGTTAATCCAACTTGGGATTTAGGCATTGATGACGTATGTTGCAAATCTAGCTTTACCTGGTTCATAAATTGAATTGTTTCCAGTTATAAGTTTAACGCCTCAATTTTTTTCTAGTATTACAAAAATGTACAATATCTATTGTAGTGAGATTTCACCGGTAAGACTCATTTTCTGTCCTGATTCCTCTTATATGTTACCCGAATACATTCCCATTGAAAAGGACACTTGCCCATAGCGGCTTATCAAATTTTCATTGCCACGCCCTCTCTAGCTCCGACAATTGGGACTCTTCCTATCCTTTGATTATAGCGTAGGGACAGAAATCTCTTCCCCAAAATGTAAGTGGAGGGGATATATTTTTTTTCAATATTAGTACGGTATATATATTTTAATATAGAAATATAAATTTAAACTATATGTCATAAGGGTTTTGCTAACTTACGTAAGTTACATTTATATTAAAATGAGTAATTGGAGGTGGGTTATTCACTCATTTTATAAAATACAGTAACTTACATATACCGTAAGTTAGCAGGGCCCATGTCATAATAGTTAGTTTTTAGGGATTTTTTATTATAAATATTAATAAATAAAATTGATTGTTAAAGCATACCAGTTTTTTGAAAATAAAACCTCAAACGTTATGGAAATAATTTGTGGGTTCATGGGTAATTTAATTACAAATGTAAGTAATATGCTTTTGTTGTTGTGTGTGTGATACATGAACCGACATTTTTAATTAGTAGGCATGACTGTGAGTTAGAAAAATAATCATTGATGTATGAGACTTTCTTTAATCCTAATTGTAATTTAAGCACAAAACCCCACAAATCTCAAGACTTTGTATTTAGATTCCACATGGTCTAAATATTTTTATTAATTCTTGATTGTAAGATGGATTAGCGTGTGTGAACGCGTGCGTGAATAACTGTCACCCCAGATAATAAAGTAACTTTAAAAAAAAAATTTAAGATGTTAAATTTTTAAAGCACTATAATATTTAATTTTGAAATTACTTCTTACTTGATGCAAAAGAATTGTCATGTTAATTTATTTCATCGTTAGCGATTGATGTGTTTATTTGGTTTGCCAGCCATTAATTTGAAAAAAGAAAATCAGTTATACTTCAAATAAAAAAAATGAATATTTAATTAACTTTCTATAAAGAAAAAATGTATTATTATTCATTTATTTATTTTTCCATTTTACTTTAAAAATATATAAAATAAAAAAAGATAAAAATATTTGAGGCCAATTAAATTCAAGTTCTCAACGACCACCGGCACCAATATGAACAGAAGAAGTAGTCAAGTAGACGAGTTTCAGGTGGGAATTCAAAATAATCACATGCTCCCGCCGTTTATTGTATTTAATTTGGAAGAATGTTACAATTCCTACGTGTCATAATCATAATGGCTGACACGCGTATCAGTAGTTGACTGATCTCTGCCGTTTTATTTGACACCATTGGTCCCGTACCCACCGTTCATAAATTTGCATAATAATAATAGCAAATTTAGACTGTCCTAATCCACGGAGGTGGGAGAGCACCTCTTCAAATCCTCGTAAAAATATTATAGGGAGTTTAGTTTTTTTTTTTTTAATTATAATATAATTGAGTGAAAATAAATTTTTTTGTTAAATATAAAAAGTATGTGACCCTCAAATAGAATTAAAAATTTAGATAATATTTTATAGAAATTAATGTATACTAAACTTAGTAATAGTCATAATTATAAATAATTGGTAAAGTCTCATATAATTTAAGTTGTAATATTTAACAATAATTTCATGCAATTAAAAAAATATTTAGACTGTCCTTGATTTTAAATTTATTGAATTTACTAAAATTTAATTAAAGTGAATAGTGGTTATCTAGAATAATTTTTATTTTATTTGATTCAATATATTCAAATTTTGATTTTAAATTAAACTTTATTTTTAACAATATGTTGAGATGGTCTGCACCTTCTTCACTTAATTTTAAAATAGAAGGTTCAACTCTCTCAATATATGTAGAAATTTGATTTTCTTTAAATTGTGAATTTGTTTGAGTTTATCTATCTAATAACTAACAATAAAAGGTGTTATTAGCTGTGTCTGTACACATTTGTAAATTATTTTTATCAGTTTTATTCAGCTTATTTAACAATAAAATTGTTTAACAGAAGCCTTCACCAGACACTTTTACAAAATATCATTCTCAGATAAAACATAACTTCTTAGTTCAATCAATACACAACCACTTATTTTTAAAAGAAGTAAGTTAGAATAAATTAAGTATGAGAATGCATACATACATACATATATATATATATATATATATATATAGAGAGAGTAAGTTTTCAATCAATTTTTTTTTTACTTTTGTTAGTGATGAGTTAAAAGATAAAAAATATATATTTTAATACACTATAAAATAAAATATATTATATTATAAATTGTGTTTATTTTATTTGTTAGCATATCCCTTACTTTAATATAATGAAATATTCATGATAACTGATAATAGATATATATAACCATTCTTAAAATGTCCTCATTTTTTTTGGATTAATATAATTAATTTTTAATATATTATAAAGTTGTGCAGTTTAATAATATTAAAAATTAATTCCATTAAGTCACATTAAAAAAAATTGAGGGCGTCTATACTAAAGAATGATTATATATATTGTAAAAATATCATTGTTTTAACAAAGTAAGAATGTCACTAATAAATAAAAAATAATCCTCTTTAATATATTATTTTTTTATATTTTAATGTGTATTTTTATTTTAATTAAAGTGAGAATATCCTCACTATAAAACAACTCTCTCTCTCTCTCTCTCTCTCTCTCTCTATATATATATATATATATATATATATATATATATATATATATATATATATATATATATATATATACACACACACACACACATAAGGGAGCCTTATTTTTTATTACAAATATGTTATTAAACCAAGCGAATTTAATAAAATTATTTTAACAACGTGTCTATATAAATAATAAGAGCTTCTGCACAAAAAAAACTATATTAGTAAGGATTTATTATATTAAAATTTATTTTTTTACTATTTTAATGATATGTTCACTTATGCCGCATATTTATATATATACACACGCGCGTGGGTCCTATATAATATACATGTATATATGTTCAAGTACGGAAAATCTACTAAGTTGAATATGTGTAGATTTTGTTCCGGTTAATTTATTAAATTAATTTTGCATTGACCCCTTTTTGCTCTGAGATTGCTTATCTGCTGAACCTTCTTGCTTTATCTTTAATTCACACGAATAATTACAACAACTTTAGAATATTCGGCAATATAATTTTTTTTTTAATGTGTAAAATGAATCACTTTAATTATGCTCTGTTTTATTTAAGAGGAACATTTCCAAGCAAAATCATCATTTGGTAATCAGTCAATTAATAGAAGCTGTGTCGGCAAGCTTACTCAAACTCAATGTAGTTCCCAAAAAGGAGAAATGATATTGTCCATGCATACATGATTTTCTTTTAGTGTCCCTCTCTCTCTCTTGTTTTTTTTTTTTAAAAACATTTGTAGTGAAATCTAAAAAAAAAAAAATCATACAAATAAAAATTTATGCTCTACCTTCCCCAACAATCATGGACTCTTTGAATTCTCTCTTAATTCATTTTCTTTGTGTACAAAGTTGTTATCATAGGGTGAACATTTTGTTGAAATTAAGATTAAAGAAATCATTTATGAGATTTTCCGTGATACCTTAAGTTAAAATAAAATAGAACTAAATTTGGTTTGATAACTAATACGTAACTACTATGATTGTCACTTTGTCACGTGCATCGAATTTGTCATAAATCTTTTTAACAAAATATTTTATAAAAGTATTGTTAGAAGAGTGAAAAGGTAGATGATCTACCATGATAATATTTACATTAAATAATATAAAAAATTATAGTATTTACTAGTTAAAAAAATTATTATTTTATGTTATTTATTTTTTACTCTAATTGAAATCATGGGATAGTGATGGTTTATATAAGTTCAAATTTCAATTAGGGCTTCATGTACCCTCCATTTTCTTCCTTCTTCTTCTTCTCTCTCTCTCTCTCCTTCATTTTTTTTCTTAATTCTCAATTTATTGTTCAAAGATGTAATTAACGCCTTAACATCTTCGTAATTAACGCCTTAACATCTTTCATTTCTTTAATTATAAACATGACCTTTTTTTCACGGGGTAGTAATGGAACAATTACAAGACTCAAAAGAAAGTTTTGTTCACAATTATGATGCTTAGTTAATAATTAATAATGTTTAAGTGGCTTACTTTTGTTTCTAACTTTTTTACAACTTAGCTTTATCTTTATTTATTTATTATTTTTTGTTCAAATAGTAACAAACATGATCTAAATTACAATAATGTTGTATTTTGTCACTATTGAATGAATTATGAGCAATTGTAATGTGAACTTATAGATCTTGTTGATTGACTTGGTATTGTCAACTACATAAGAAACAATGCTTCATTAAATTAATCAAGAGTGTTTTGAATTCACTTTTTCTGGCGTGTTCATTTTATTTACTTTTAGTTGACCTTTTTTCCCGGGAAAATTCTTGCTAATTTCCGAGAAACAAACATGATGGGGGGTGTTTTTGTTTTTATTTAACTTTTTTTTTTTAACCTAACATACAATCTCTAACTATGCATTTAGTGTTGATGTGTAATGGAAGAAGTTTTTTTAATTCCATCCATAACTTTTATTAAAAAAACAAAAAAAACAAAGCATAAGCCAATTATTGTTGAAACATGGTTTGGTTGATGATTTTCTCATATAACTCCAATATTATATCTCCAAGTTTGGCCTCCAACTAAATAATGGGCTCTACATTATATAATAAATGAGTTAAAGGATATGCCAAAACTATGTGGATCAAGAATTCAAGACCAACCAACCGCCAAAAAAATAAACTATTTTGAAAATATTTAAAATAGACAACTAACACGGAACTAACTAAATATAAATAGTTTTAAATAGAATCATTTAGCTATTTTAAAATCACAATCATAAGGTATCAATTATTCATTGGAGAGGAAAAAATAAGAAAGATGAAGAAGAGAAAATAAGGTGATGAAAGATGTAGACTAAGTACCAATATGGATGGTCCCAAATAATTGGCTTGGTATGAGCCAATTTTTTGAGCAGTTTGAAATGGGATCCAAAGTGCAACTTATTTAAAATTGGATATAGTAGAAATTGACCTAAAATATTTTAAACATTAGTAATAGGTATTGAAATTTTAAAACTATTTGAATAATACTTGGGTTTTTTTTGTAAATATAAAAGGTAAAGTAATTGGAGCAGTTACCTATCAATTTATTTTTATTATATTTCTTACAATTCAATCAATTCAGTATAAATTGGTCGAACGGGTGAATTTCAACGACTGAGTTGTTATTTTATTTCCGCAATAAACCATCATTCAACTGATTACATAAAAAGTTTTCATACATAATCAAAATAAATTGATTAGAAAATTTCACAAACCAATGTAGTATTCAATAGTCTTGAAACAACGAAGTTTACACTAGTCCCAAAAAACAAAAATTGAAACAATAAATATTCTATTTGCGATGATTCTAAAATCAAGGATACATCACGTTGGCGGTGACAATACTTCATATCTTGAGATAGCGAAATTTCAATGCCATATACCTTTGTAATGAATTATTTTACAAGTTTGTTGATTGGGGGTCCCACCTCCAAATGCCTACCACATGTTTGATATGTTGCTTGAGAGCCATTCTCTAAAACAATTTTTGGCAAACACTAATAAAAATAAAAATAAAAATAAAAATGAAATTAATAATTATAAATCACAAAAAAAAAAAAAAAACAAGATAAAGAGTCATTATCTTGGGATGTGACAACTTTTCAGGCTATCCGACACCCCATTACATGTTTTTAACATCTCCATAACTTGGCACATGCACCCATTTGCGTTACAAAATAAATTAATACTTGTAAAACTATTTAACTAAGTACAAAAAAATTGAAAAGTTTCTTGATTCTCCAATTCACTAAAGTTTAAATATAAAGGTTTAATTTGTATTTAATTTGTATACACTTTGACATCTGTAAAATATTCAAGTTCATGTTTTGTTGCCCGAGCTTTAATAGAATGAATTTTAAGTAATTTTATTTGATTCAATACTCAAATTTACATATTATATAATATAAGAAATTAAAAAAAATAAAATTTAAACTTTAATTATTCCTATTTTATTAAAAAAATTTATATTGCGTTGGTGAGTTGGTAATATCTTTTCAATGAAAATAACAATTCTAATACTTGAACAGCATTCATATAGATAGGAAGAGAATTAAATCACCTTTAGATTATAATTAAAAACAGTTCATAGTTGGCTATATATTCACCTTTATCCTTAAATCATTTATATAAGTATTTAAATATATATTTTTATTGTAATTATGATGGTAAAAAGGGAAAAAATTAAAATATCTTAAGATAAACAAGAAATAAATTTTTTTTGTACATAAATTTATATTCTCTGCCAAGATTCCGTTGGAGTTACTGTAAGAATTCCATGAAATTGGCTCAACAAAAAACAAGTCACGAAACTCAACCAATGCCATAGTGTATTTTGTCGGCTTCCTTTTTCTTTTGCACATACACACACATTTGATACATCTTAGTCCATGTGTTTGGATATATGTGTTTTTGTCAGAATCTGACACATTTCATATATGAAGAATCATAATTCATAAATAACAAACCTTGTTATGCATAAATAAATATAAACTGATATCTATATACATAGATGTAGATATATATGTATTAGTTCATGCAATCATGCATTGAAGAGTAGGAGTAAGCCTGGCTTCAATTATTATTCCTTTTTAACCTGCTCCCATGTTACACACATTACACTTCATTCATTTCTTCTCAATGTTACGTTCTTTTTCTCTCTTATCTTCTAAAAAGGTTGCCTTTTGCTCTCATGGGGTTTCTTTTCAGCTGGAAATATTTATTTTATGGTAACTTGTAAACCCAGCCAAAAGATTTTTATTAGTTTTGTACTTGGTTTTCGCTCTTTCTATTCTCTTCTGTTTTTGTTTTCTTCATAAAATGTGAATTGCTCTTTATCACTTTCACTCATTAATTGCTTTTGGGTCACTGAGTTTTTGGTAATACTTTTATTATTTATTTTCGTTTTTCCCAGCTGTACGCCATTATTATTGTTAAGTATCAAAATACCAAAAACCTTCTCATTCAGTTTGGGTTCTTGCCTTTGTTTCCATTTTTAGTGACATTTTCTTTCTGATATTAAAGTCAGTTGAGTTGGGGTATAATCTGTTTTGTTTTTTTTTTTTGTTTTAGTAATTCTTTGTGCCATTATTAATTATTTTTAGTGCCAAAAAGCTTCAACAGGTTCCTAATCTGAATCCAAAAAACATATTTCCGAGTTGTTTTCTCAATCTGGGTATTGTTCAAAATCCAATCTTTTTGAGTGTTTCTTGAAGATCTCTTGTGCTTTTATATGAAAGCTTGAATCTTTTCCATCTGGGTTGCCACAGTAATGCAAATTGGAAGTCTCAGCAATGGCAAATCTCGTGCCTGGTGTGCTTCTCAAGCTTTTACAACACATGAACACAGATGTGAAGGTTGCTGGTGAGCATAGGTCATCTCTGTTGCAAGTTGTGAGCATTGTACCTGCATTAGCAGGAGGTGAGCTTTTCCCCAACCAAGGCTTTTACTTGAAGGTTTCAGATTCATCTCATGCTACTTATGTATCTTTGCCTGATGAACATGATGATTTAATTCTTAGTGATAAGATTCAATTAGGCCAGTTTATTCATGTTGAGAGGCTTGAATCTGCTTCCCCTGTCCCCATTCTTCGTGGGGTTAGGCCTGTTCCTGGGAGGCATCCTTGTGTAGGAAGCCCCGAAGATATTGTGGCAACTCATTCTCTTGGGTTCCTTAACAATGATAATAAGAGTAGTAATAGCTCTTCATGTTCTAAGCCTGGAGAGAAAGCGAAATCACCTTTGAAAGTAGTGTCAGGCATTAGTCACCTTACTGAAAAGGAGAAGATTGTTAGCAATAAATTGAATGGTGGAGCTAAAGATGATCCATTGGAGAAGAAAAGGGGGACTTTGAGTAGATCGAATTCTCAATTGTCGAAGGCATTAACTTTAGATGTGAAGAAGGAAGTTTTAGGTAAATCGAAGTCATCAAGTTCAAGGTCAATCCCATCTTCTCCAACTAGTGTTTATTCGTTGCCGACATCATTTGAGAAATTTGCCAACGGAGTTAAGCATCAGTCAAGGATTAAGGGATTGGATAAGGTGACAGCAAAGGTGGGATCAGTGGAAAAGGCGAGTTCTGTTCGTGGGGGGAGTCCCACTGCGAGGAAGTTACCTGTTTTCAAGAATTTAGTTCAAGGGTTTGAGTTTGGGGCCAAGGCTTTGAGGAAGAGCTGGGAAGGGAATTCGGAGGTGAAGACTAAAGAGAATTCAAAATTGAGAGCTGCCAAACACGATCCCAAGCCTGAAGCTCGGAGTACTTCCGTGAGTTTAATAATTTGTCTTAATTGCTTAAATTAGATTCAAAATGTGTTTGTTGATTTGTGATTAGAAGAAAAGTGGAAGATATGCTTGTCTATGGACTTGATAGAAGTGATTTAATTAAATTTGGCACCAGGGATTAATTTTGTTTTTTAAGGATCTAATCACTAAGTGTTGGTTTGTGCATTTTTTTTTAATTTTTTGTTATCTCCCAGAAAGTTTATCAAAATAACAATTTTCCTGCTGCATTCCTTTCAACTTACACATTTTTTTTGGATTCTTTATTTCATTTTATATTATATTATATTATTCATGTTAAACAAATATGCCCTTCATCTAATTGAATCCTACTTTCCAGGCTCCTAGGAAAAGCACATCAATTGAGAGGCTGCCATCGAAAGAAGATAGTAAGGTCCATATTTCTGCAAAAATGTCTAAAGAGGAGAACAAGTTTCAAACGTCTGCCAAGAAGATTCCTGCAAATGGAAAGTTGGATGATCAAGAAAAATCAAATAAGCAAAAAGCTTTCACCGGAAGGAAATCAGGGGAACTGAATAATAATGGTCTTCCAGGAAATTTGGTCAAGGTTCCAATAAATAGTAGAAGATTAACAGATGGAAGTGTTTCATGGGCTGCACTCCCCCCTTCCCTTGCAATGCTTGGAAAGGTATAAACCATATGATGACTTGGATCTTGATAAGTTCCTTAGCCTTCATTAAAGAGAGTTTCTTTTAAGCTTCTTCCTGTTGAATTTTTATCCTGCTTACACATACAGTTCCTTGCTTGCTATCAGCATCTCGTGCACACTTGTAATCACACTGACACATGCATACATACATGGGCTATTGGATACTGGAAGCACAGATATTTGTTAAAACTTCGGAGTGTTTCTCTTTTGCATAAATTCCCTTGAATTATATTTACTAAAGAATTGGCTAAGATATTTTGTAAGTTGGGGTTTGAACCTTATGTTACTTGATCCTTTCTGCTTGCTTCAGTAATTTGTCTCTAAAGGTAAATGTGAATCAAGTAGTTAGTTTGAGAAGTCAGAAATGTGTCAATTTCATCCTCTCTAAACCTCATATTTCTTATGAAAACCTATTTGTTATTACAGGAAGTCATGAAGCATAGAGATGCAGCACAGACAGCTGCAATAGAGGCTATGCAGGAGGCTTCTGCTGCAGAGAGCTTACTTCGATGTTTAAGGTTTGACATTTCCAAAATAAAGGATGTCATTATAGTCAAACTAGGTGTATTATTTTGCTTTGGATTCTATGAATTATGTACAATCTGTGGAAGACTCTTTTTCTCCCCTCGCTAATCTTGTATAGGATGTCTGTCTTGACTTTTATATATGGTGAGAGGATTCTTAATAGCTTGAGTCCAAGAGATTGGTACATAGCCTAGATTGTCCATTACTTCTGTAAAATTTTTTCATCTAGAGGATCTTTTTGTCAAAGTAACAGTTTGATTAATGCTTTGACCTTGAGCTTAAGTTCAATCAGAACAAGTCTAAATAATTTGAAATATATCTCTTTGCCTGTTGATAGTTCATGTGGATAAGCAGAACTCCCAAATCTCTGTCAGAGTGTGCATGGTTTGCTTTCTCGTTTTGGGGGATAGGAATGCAAAATGGACATGAGTTCTGAAGAAATTCCTTGCTTTAGTATGGTCAATAAATTGGGGGAAGCATGAGCTGAACATCTCTTCTACGATTTTTAGGTTGGTTATTAGCCCTAGTTCAACTTACTTATTAGAAGTATGAATTTGAAGTTTATGGGAAAAGGGGCATGAGCAGAACACTTCACCTGCTGTGATGATTCCTAATCCTAGGGGATCTCCAAGGTTAATTTTCAGACTAGGAGCAGTGGAAATCCTGGACCTAAAAAATGAAAAGGGTAGTCTAGGCTCTCTTGGAGTAACTCTTTGCACATTTAATGTGGGAGAAGTTAGACATGAGCCCATTCTTCCATCATTCTTGAGATCTAGTAGTTGATCGCTATCTGTGCTATTGTCAGGGTGGTAAATGAATAAGGATTGAGTTTATTTGTTGGAAGTCAACTAAAAATTGGTGATTGGCTGATTGCTACTGAAATAGTTATAATTCACCAATGTAGATATATAATTTCAATTTTCAAACGTCGTCATTCATGAGCAGCAACAGTCAAACTGCTGCAACAAATCCGAGATGACTGAACACCTTTGCTACAAAGTTGGAATTCAGAGTTTGCTTAGAGTTGTAGGTGATTTGGTTGGCATCTTCTCAAAAAATTATTTACTGGCCTAATAAAAGGGAATGATGATAGTATAGACAGTTTAAGTAAAACTGTAGACTTATTGCATGATGAGAGTGCGAAATAGTGGATAAAGGATATACATTCGTTTTATTGAAATGTCATAAATATACTATCATATGGTATTGTTTGTGGCATTCAGGAAGAGTGTCCATGTACGTGGACCTATGCCTATAGTGACTTTTGTAAATCCTTGATTTTAACCATAATTTAAAGCATATTTTCTGTTGTGGCAGTACTTCATTTTGTATTTTCTCTTTATGTAAGGCCTTATGAATTGGACCTTTTGATCCAACTCGTTTCTCTTTTTCCTCTTGCAGCTTGTATTCTGAGCTAACTTCCTCTGCCAATGAAGACAATCCACAGCCAGCTGTGGATCAATTCTTGACACTTCATTCTAGCTTGAATAATGCTTGCATGATTGCTGATTCTCTATCAAAAATTCTACCGGTTGGTTCATCTCCAGATCACGAAGAAAACCCTTCAGAGGAAGCACTAAAGGTCACATCAGATAGACGGAAGCATGCAGCCTCTTGGGTTCAAGCTGCATTAGTGACTAATTTATCATCCTTCTCTGTTTTTAGTAAAGAAACCAACTCTACTCTTTCAGCTCCTGCAGCCTCTTCTCAAGGCCAAAAGATTGTTCCTGGCAGTCAACCGATGATAGTGCTAGAAAACTCCACTAGGAATGCTAAAGCCCCAGGGAAACCCCGTCCAACAGTTGTCTCTAAGCTCGTTGCATCAGGAGCAATTCGCAGACCTGGTGATAGTCCAGCCACTGGTCAGAAGCAGCAGCCCCAACCCCTACCAGAATGGACCAGAGGAAATGGCCTTGACGAGGCTGTTGACTTGGCAGAGATGTTGCAGATGGAGTCACAGGATTGGTTCTTGGGATTTGTTGAACGATTCTTGGATGCCGATGTTGATACCTCGGCTCTGTCAGACAACGGTCAAATAGCCGGGATGTTGACTCAACTCAAGAGTGTGAATGACTGGTTAGACAAGATTGGGTCAAGCAAGGGTGAAATAGAAAATCCCCATGTTTCAGCTGAGACGGTCGATAGGCTAAGGAAGAAAATATACGAGTATCTTCTCACACACGTCGAATCAGCAGCTGCTGCACTTGGCGGCGGCTCACAATCTTCACCACAAGTTCGAGCAGCAGAAACAAAATCAAAAAGGTGACTACCCTTCACAAGTTGCATGATTCTCAAATGCATATATCCCTTCAACCACCAAGTGGTTCCAGGAGCTCAGTGACTTAATTTATATGTACATAAAAAATCCTACACAGGGGTGGTGGTATAGATTGGAGTAGGACTTAAGTCATATTGAATATCAAAAGAGAAGCATTGGATATGAAGTGCAAAGAATTTTCACATTTGTTGGCATTTGTTTTCTGAAAATTACACAAATGAAAACAGTTTGGAGAGAGTACGAATTTGTTCTTTTTCATCATCCACCGTGGCGGATGTGTACGTTACAATTTCCATCCAGATGAAAACAGTTTGGCGTAAATGATATTGATTACTATCATTGCCATTGTAATTTATTATCTATAAGTCACTAAATTTTGCATTCGTAATTTATTATCAACGAGTAACAAACAAGTCATAAGCAAACCATGTATTATATAGTCATGTAATTGTAGTATTTACTATTGTTATATATACATATTTTTATTTATTTATTATTATAATTATTATTTGAGGGATAAATGTAAAAATTTGAGAAAATTGACCGCTGTGACTGTGAGCATTGGACAGAATAGTCAAAATTAAACCAAATTTTCCAGACTCTAGTTGCCAGTAAGGTCATTTTTATGTTATCGCGATTAAAGTTACAACATCAGTAATGTAATTAAACATAAATTATATAAATAAAATATAAAATTTGTAGATTTTTAATATAAAATTTATAAATCAACATTAATTATAAAATAAAACATAAATATTATAAATTAAATATAAGACTTGCAAATAAGAGGCAAAATGAATAAATTAATATAAAATTAATAAATTAATGTATTATTAGTAAATAAAATAAAAACTTACAAATATAGCATAAAACTCATAAATCAACATTAAGTATAAAATAAAATATAAATTTTATAAATTAAAAATAAGATTTATAAATAGAATATAAAATAAGTAAATAAATATAACTGGTAAAATGATGTATTGTTAGTAAATAAAAAAACTTACAAATATAACATAAAACTCGTAAATTAACATTAAGTGCAAAATAAAACATAAATTTTAGAAATTAAATATAAAATTTGTAAATAGACGAGAAAATAAGTAAATTAATACAAAAATAATAAATTTATGTATTACTAATAAACAAAAATAAAATTTGTAAATATAACTTAAAACTAGTAAATCAACATTAACCGTAAAATAAAACATAAATTTTAGAAATGAAACAAAAGACTTGTATATAGAAGGCAAAACAAGTAAATTACTATAAAATTGGTAAATTGATATATAACTGGTAAATAAAATAAAAGCTTAAAAATATAAGATAAAACTAATAAATCAACATTTACTGTAAAATAAAACATAAATTTTAGAAATGGAACATAAAACTTATAAAAGGAAGGTAAAATAAGTAAATTACTATAAAATTAGTAAATTAATGTATTGTTAGTGAATAAAATAAAAACTTACAAACATAATATTAAATAAGTAAATCAGCATTAATTACAAAATAAAATATAAATTTTGTAGATTATGTTTAAAACTTATGAATAAAAGTTAAAATAAATAATTAATATACAACAAAAAATCACAATTGTAAAATAAAAATTTATTATAATATTTATTATCTAATATATCTATTAATTTTTATTTAAATTAAATTATCCTAGTTTTATATTTATGTAACATGTGTGATGTTTTATTAAAAATGTAATTTATTCTCAAAATCGAATTTTGAAAAAATATATCATTTTAATATATTTCATAGTTGTTGTAAGATGATGTTATTTTATTTATTTCTACATTTTCTCAACAATAAATTTAAATAGTTAGTAAGTACACGTGAAAAGTTTGAAATTATATGAAGTATGCATAAGTCTCAAAATAAAATTTAATTTTATTGATATATCATATATATATATGTCTAATAATATAAAAATATATTTTTTATTTTGTTTTTACTTCATCCACATTAAGATAAATAGTTGCACAATTAACTTATGTAATAATAGATATTATTATAGAAAATGAGAAAATAAAATATATAAATGTCTTATAATAAATATAGAATTTATGGTTAAATTAATTTAATAAAATTTATTCTATTTTTTAGTATAATTTTTTATTTAATTAAAGGGAAGGATTATGCATTTACTAAAATAGAGCATTCATGGAGCGTTTCCAATCTTCTTCTTAAAGCCCTTTACCTTACTTACCTTAATACTGCCTCTTGCCTTATTATACTCCACTAACTAGTGTGAATTAGTAGATTTATAGATCTATTTATAGTAATGGAGTCTCTAGAGGCCTTCGAGTTGGGATGTCCCAAGGACTATAACTAATCTTAGGGACATTAACAGTTAATACGTTGTAATTGGATAAGTTACGAGGAATATGATGAAATGAAATATCAAGGAAAGAAAGAAGAATAAACTAAAATGTAGGTGTTGCACCAAATACTGGTGGTTGTTTCTTGTTGTAAGTGAATGCAAGGAAAAGACCCGAAAATAACGAATAATGAAACAATTCATAAATTGACATTTTGTGCTCATTTCCAAATTTTTGCTTGTTTATTCTCATCATCTAGTAACCATAGGATGAACCACAATAAAGGTGGTAGGATTCGAACCTATGGTCAGCTGGACCCTGACTTGCTAAGTTGGGTGGTCGGGTTAGCAGTCCTCGTCGCATTTGTACTCAAAATAGATGCGTTGCGCTACCCAACGCTACTCCTCTTTTGGTTATGCCATTACTAATTTGAGTAATCATCGAACCGGCTCCTCCAAACCTAATAATAATAAGAACAATTATCTTTATGACCAAACTTATTTCTCGAGTAATAGTTCCACGGTCACAACCAACAACTTGTTAGTAGAGGCATCCAAGCTTGCCCAACCTAGTAAAGGGGCATGGAGACAGAGGGGATGAAATATAACCTTTGCATTGATGTTTAGTAGAAAGGTGCTGGAGCAGTCAAAACCAAGTGGATATATTTTTTATAAATAAAAAAAATATTTTTTATTGAAATTACGTAAAAATAATATCAAAATTTTTAATAATTAATAATTTTATATAAATATATTAATTTAATTTTATATTTATTAATTTTATACATAATTTATAATATTTATGATTATGACATTACTGATTATGTAATTTTCGGTATTATTGAATTTTCCAATCAGTTAATAAAATAATTATTAAATTAAAAAGTGAGGGTAATTTGGAGATTTCACGTTCATAAATAGTGCTATGCCGGCGATGTTTCTATAAAGCGAGCTCAGTTCCACGGAAGTCAGCTTCCAACAAATGGTTCGTTTGGCAGCAGAAATGAGAGTACAGCTTCAGCTTCTGTTTTTGCTTACCACTGTTTTTCTTCATTTCGCTTCCTCAGAAATCTTTTTCGAAGAGCGCTTCGAAGGTAAGTGAAAGCACCTTTGAGTAAATTAATTTCCTTTGCAAAAGCACTTTTGGGAGGGAAAAAAGGCACTTCGCATGGTTTCTAATTACACAAGCAATTTGGCTAACTGAAAGCGCTTTTGACAGAAAAAAAAGAAGAAAAAAGGATAAAAGAAAAAGGAAGAAGCAATATTGATTGTTGCCTTATTGTTGTTTATTGATTTGAAAGCTGAATACTGTTGCTTTTGAATGTGTATAATCTTCAATGTGTGTGATCTTGATCGCTTGTTGTGGGAGTAGTAGTTTTAGAAGCTTCTATTACTTATCACTTAATGATTTAGGGAGTTGAAAGCACTTTGAGTGTCGCTTTTTTGTGGAAGCACTTATTATGTGATTCGTTAGCAAGTGCCCCTATCGAAGTGCACTTTCAAAAAAGTAGTTTTCTGGGTAGCACTTATCTCGTTAACAAGCACCTTGTGTGCTTTTTAGGAAATCACCTTTGGAAGTTCAATTTTCATCCCAAAATGAGCTTGGTTGAATGCTGCCTTATTGTTTATTGATTTGAAAGCTGACTATTGTTGCTTTTGAATGTGTTGCAAGATGGGTGGAAGAGTAGATGGGTTTTATCAGACTGGAAGAGAGCTGAAGGAAAAGCAGGAACCTTTAAGCACACGGCAGGCAGATGGTCTGGAGATCCTGATGATAAAGGTATTCATTATTTTGGAGAACTTGGTGGGTTTTTGATTCTTTCCAGCATTAATGCGATATTTTATTTAATGTATTTGAAATTTATGCAGATTCAAGTTGTTTTGTGTTCTTGCACAATGGTGTTTTGAATTTGAAATATCATTGGCATAGTTTAGTGTTTAACTTTTAGAAAACAAATTCTTTAAATTGCCAAATCTTTGTTTTTGGGAATTTACATTTATACCACTTAACTTGTGCTTGGTCGAAGCTGTGATTGATTGGTCTGGAAATCTTGCAGGTATTCAGACATATAATGATGCCAAACATTATGCCATATCTGCAAAGATACCTGACTTCAGCAATAAGAATAGAACCCTAGTGATCCAGTACTCTATTAAGTTTGAGCAGGACATTGAATGTGGTGGTGGTTACATTAAGCTTCTTTCAAGTTATGTCAATCAGAAGAAATTTGGTGGTGATACCCCTTACAGGTCTGTCAATTTTTTATATTTTCCATTTGACCTGTGCTTTCTAAATTTAAATTCAATCTTCTTTGATCTGATTTATCTTGAAAGGTGGTTGCTGATTTAAAAACTCTACTTTTTTTTTTTTTACCTGTTTGCATTTCGGGTTCTATTTCTGTTTCTTTGCTTTTGTCTTAGTATTTCTATTCTACTCATGATAAGTTTGATTATTTATGATAGAAAATCTATTTTTCAGGTTATTGTATGCAGTCAAGGTTGTAAAATGCATTAGAAAAAAGATTGGTAATTATTTATATGTTCATTTCTGTAATGTAAAAGATGGAGAGGTTAAATTTTAACAATAGTTATCTGCAATACTAAACAGTCAAAGTGGCCTAACAGTTGATAACAGCTTCCAGAGGAAGGATGATGTTGGGTTAAAAATTGAATTGACTGAGTAAGGAATAGAAAAAACTTTTGAAGCCCAAGGGTTGTGGGTTGTTGCGAGTTTGTAGGCGTGTGAAAATTAATGTGTTCTATATATGTTTTTCACTCTGTATGTTTTTGTTTTAGTTTATCTCATCTTTTGATTGTCCTCTAGATTTTCTTTGCAAGTGCTAGTATTGCTTTCTGCTTTGTGATTTAGCAATATTAATTTCCCTTTGTCATCGACAACAGCAGAAACAGTATGTAAAAGTCATTCTATAACTTGTCATCAATTCTCACTATAAACAGGTGTAAATCCTCTGACTATCACTTTGTCCATGCAGTTTGATGTTTGGACCAGACATCTGTGGCTCACAGACGAAAAAGCTTCACGTGATACTTTCCTATCAAGGCCAGAATTATCCCATCAAGAAGGATCTACAATGTGAAACTGACAAGCTAACACATTTCTACACATTCATTCTTGGGCCTGATGCAAGTTATAGGATCCTTGTTGATAATCGAGAAAGAGATTCCGGGAGCATGTACACAGATTGGGATATACTTCCTCCACGAAAGATCAAGGATGTTAATGCCAAGAAGGTATGCCCTTTTGATTTGAACTCTGGAGCGTTCTTATATGTCTGCAGTATTTCAAATCACTAAATATCATTACCATCCCAATTTTTGAGTTGTTACACTTTGTTTTGAGGACTATATCTACTATGGTGGAAAACACATTTGACTCTGTAGGATTCTTGACTTAGATATTTAGCTGTATTATATATATATATATATATATATATATATTATATTTTTTTTGGTGGGTTCTCTCTCTTTCATTTCATTATAAGGCTTTACCTATTGCTTGTATTTAGTTTCTTCTTCCCTTGTATAATATTCATTGATTTGTGAATACAGCCTGCAGACTGGGATGATAGAGAATATATTGACGATCCAAATGATGTTAAACCAGAGGTATGCTACATATTGCTCATTCTTATTGGATTGAATGGTACAGGATATTGTTCCACGTAATTAAGCTTGTATTTTTTACCCATCTTCTTATTGCAGGGATATGACTCAATTCCAGCTGAGATTCCAGATCCAAAGGCAAAAGAGGTATGTTGCTTGCTCCACATACATTATTATCCCACGTTTCAGGGCCATCTACTTTGGAGATCCAAAAGACATGCATATTTCTTGGCAGTTAATTAATTAATTAATTATATTTTTGTCCAAAAACATTATCAAAAGAAGGGTCCTTTGTTTATCAAGTATGTGACTTCTATCTTTTATGTTTTTATATTTTATCTTGCTTATCTTGAAAAAAAGGATGACTATTATCTGTGAGAGATCATTTAATCTTCATATAATTTTGTTGGTTGGTGAATAGCCATAAAAGAGATATAAAGTTACTGCATTGAATGACCTTTTCTTGCTGATTTTGCATTAGCCTGATGATTGGGATGAAGAAGAGGATGGAATTTGGAGGCCTCCAAAGATTCCAAATCCATCATACAAAGGAACATGGAAGCGCAAGGTACTTGCAAGTTCTATAAAGAAAGTTGACACCAAATATTCTTGATGTAATTTATAACTATTTAAATGTTTTTGGTTTTGCAGAAAATCAAGAACCCCAACTACAAAGGAAGGTGGAAGACTCCGTGGATTGATAACCCAGGTAACTTCAACTCTGCAAGATTTATTGACTTAACCGGTTCTCAGGTCAGGAAGTATAAGATAAACTTTGAACCATTAATTCAAAGAGGAATAAAGATCATGGAATGAAAATGAATATTAATCAGATTTTCATTGAACAGTAAAATGACTGGATTGGGTAGCATGGTCAAACTGCCAGAAGCAAGTCCAGTTGCCTAAGAAACATTGAAAAACAATTTCTAGGAATTAGTATGGGATTAACTGGAATCTGGCACATCTTGCCCAAACATGGACTTCTATGTTTGTTGGTTTGATCTTGCTTAAATATCAATAACCTATTACCCAAAATATAAGTTACCAAAGGTTAACTGCCTGATAACGTGGTGCATACAAGTCCTAGCAATGTATTTTAGAGTCGTCTTTGGCCCAACTTGAGAAGAATAAATTAAATAGAGAACTTTGAATTTTTCTATTTTTCTAAAAAAGGTATTTATTTGTATATCAAAATCTAATTACTCATGTTATACTAGAGCTTCGATTGAAACAGAAGTGCCTTGATTCATTGGGTCCACAAAGAAAGTCATTTGTGTGAATTGGGTTATATGTTTACAAATATTGCTTTGCTGCAAAAAAAGGTTCCATCTTTTTTTTTTTAACCAAACCAAAATTTTCATTCTTGAATACGCTAGCATGTCTGTCAGTTGAAGACTTAGTTGCACTTGTTGTCTAACTATTCAAACAATCTTTCAACTGCAAAATGTTCCCTCCTCAATTGTGCCTAAAATTAGCTTCTTTTTTCTTATTTTTCAGAGTTTGAAGATGACCCTGATCTTTATGTGCTGAAGCCAATAAAGTACGTGGGAATTGAAGTATGGCAGGTAACTATCATGAACTTTATTCTCGTTCTGCATAAAGCTAATGGTACAAACTGTAACTTTAGAGATCAATGAGTTGTCATCTTATTCAATAGTTTTATGAAAGAATGCATGTTATTTATTTCGTCAAGTTGACAAAACCAACAAAATTAATGGATTATTAAGGTCGGTGATTTAGATTTAGGTTTCTTTGCCAATAAATTGTCTTATTTTTCAAGTGCTAGTTACTATATGAACCATGACAACAATCTTTTGGTTTCTTACCTTGTCTTCATATTCAACCAAAATGGCAATTAAGTCTTATTCTCAATGACAAAAGTTGGTGACCTTGAGCATTGATTGTTTCTGTCTTAACTGTAAGTCAATATGGGTGTGCTCCTAGCAGATTCAATCTTAGTTGTTGAAGCAGCTGCCCTAAATGTTTGTTTGACTGTCTTCATTGTCACATACCTCGCTGTGGATTTTAAACCTGAACTTCTTTTGTGTCTAAACGGACATTGAAAAGTGCTGGAATAAGTGGATCAATTGTTGCACTGCAGGTGAAGGCTGGTTCAGTTTTTGACAACATTTTGATTTGTGATGACCCACAATATGCAAAACAAGTTGTAGAAGATATCTTTTCCTCAAATAGGGAGGTGAGCTGCTGCTTATTGAAGTCCATATCTATTGTTTAGTTCTGCTGGAGTTCCTAACTAGCTTATTTTCTCTTAAAATTCAGGCAGAAAAAGAGGCCTTTGAGGAGGCAGAGAAAGTGAGGAAAGCACGGGAAGAAGAGGTGTGCTGAACTTCTTGTGTGTTTTTTTGCAATTAATGTTACAATTATTCACCACTGTCCTTTTTTGAATCTTTCTCCAAATAAGAATATGAATCATCATATGTCTAGGAAGCTAAAAGAGCTAGAGAGGAAGGTGAGAGGAGGAAGAGAGAAAGAGACCGTGAGTATGGAGAGAGGAGGCGCCGTAGAAGGGTACTGTGTCTCTTGATTTCTTCATCTGTTCTTTTATTATTATGGATTTGTTTTTTGGAAATTGTAATTTGCTACTGTATAGTACTTTGTCAATTAGGATTTGAAGAAACCACTCCTCAATTCAGATAAGACAGTTGGAGACACTTAATGAGCATGGTGAAAGTGATTGTATGGTATTTTGTCAATTAGGATTTGAAAAAACCACTCCTCAATTCAGATAAGACAGTTGGAGAATCTTAATGAGCATGGTGAAAGTGATGATTGAGTGGAAAATTGGCCTGAGATTTTCTATCATCTTTTTGTCAGATGATTTTGAAGAATTAAATAGAACAAAAATGAGATTGTGGCTTGAAAAAGCTATCTTGTTAGGTGGATAGGATCCTGAATTATGATGATTATGATGCTTCAGTTTGTTTGCCGAAACACAAGTTTGATTTTGTTTAATTTCTTTTAATATTTGCAGCATGATCCCCATGACTTGGATGATTATCATGTAAGTATAAAAAAAATATTCTCTGTTTTGTCTCTTATTTTCCTTATTATAATCTTATTTCATTTCCTTCTTAGTGCTTCACCAGATGAGCCTTTCATTTTTTTTTTCCATACAACAGGAGTTTATGCCACAGCATCTCATATAATTAGTTTACCCTTAAGAAAAGTTAATTAGAACTGCATGCGAATGTGTTGTTCATGTTTGTTAATATTCTGACCAAAGTTTATACATTCCTTTTTGACCTGGCAGGATGAACTATGAGGTGTCTGCTGCAGTTTCCGGCTTTCTACGAGGCTTCTGCTTGAAACTCACTCGCGAGGAAAATCTGTGTTCCAGATTCGCTGAGGCAGCATTCTACATTATGCAAAGTATGTCAAAACCTGTTGTTGTAACATCATAGAGGCACAGGAAATAATTTCCTCATGTCGATGAGCGAACTGATTTTATTGATTTGTTTTATGTGGACTTCCATGTTATGTAAAACTTGATGCACACAATTTAGTGCTTTAATCACAAAGGACTCGGGTCAGTTTTGATATCTTTGAATCTTTGATCATTTGAAAATACATCTCAGATTGAAATGACATATTTCAACTTTTATTCGTTATACTTGAATATCACAGTTATTATAGAGGCTTGAACCCTCCTAACAAGTGATCAATTCAACTAAGAGTGTGTTGTGTTACTTTGTTTTTCAGTAAAATTTTTTTGGAAAAAAAATACACTAACAATATAACACATATATTTAAAATTTTTAAATAACTCTTGGTGTTTTAAAAATTTTTTAGTATTACAGTTTCTTTTTTCTAAAGAAAAAAAAAACTCACACAAATATCTTGTGGCCCAATAGAAAAAGGGCATAAAATCTTTATTAATTATTATCGATTTGAGCCACGTGGAGCCGAGAAAACCTTAGTCGGTGACGCACCCGCCAACCTTAACGGGTGGCCTAATCATAGCCCCCCAACACGGCAGCCCCCACCTCCACGTGGACGGTCTTTTTAATTGAATTAATGAAATTAAAAGCCCTTTAATTTCCTGGCCAGTCGCCACCCTGTAAGTTTTATCAGGCGAAAAATTGATTAAATTTCTTGAAATTTAAGTAAATACGTGTGCGGTTTCCAAAAACGACATATTTTTCATTATTTTCTTCACTAAATAAAATATAGTTATTTATCTTTAAAATAAATACCACGATTATTAGATAAAAAACTTAACATATTAAATTCTAAAAAAATATTTTACATTCTTCTTTTTATTTTTTAGAATTTATATGTTTTTTTTTTGTCGAATCTCCTTTTCTCAATTAAAGGTATCCTAAGTCATTTGATTTATTTTGAAGTAATTTGTTTGTGAAGCCATAGTTAGTATAATATTCTTATTAAAAAAAAGGGTGGGACAAAATTTTTAAATTGATTTTTTAGTTCCCACCTCCCTTAGATTGGAAGTTTGGAACATTGATTACCAGCAAAAGAAAAAAAAATATTAAAAATTAAGAAGACCAACCAAATTACTTTTAATTTGAGTGTATCTACAAATTTTATTCATCAATCGCTAAGATTCTGCATATCCCCTAATAAAATAAAATAAATAAACTCGTGGTAGTGGTCTTTAAGAGAAAAAAAATGAATTTATTTTCTCTCCAAATAAATTTAGCATCTCAAGACAAATATCACAACAATTAATTATTTAATTTTTTTAAAAAAAAACCACCATCTCAAAAAGTCAAAATCAATAAAGTAACGAAATGATTATTGGGATAATAATATCTGGACCCCTAATTTTTTATATATTCAAATTGGATATAGTTTGTGGCTTTGTGCTCTAATAACACGCAGGTTCAAACCTCGGACTTCAGTTTATCAGGACTGGCTAAATGACCAAAAGCAAAGTACAATTCTGGGAAATGCAAAGACTTATTTGATACAAATGGATAAACTATGCTATTATTTAATAAATAGTAATAAAATAGGTATCCATATGATGTTATCCAATGAACTAATAAAATAATACATTTGAGTACCAACTGCCAAGTGCCAACCCCACTGAAATCACTTTCCCATTTATAAATTAAAAACACTTTCCCCTCTCTCTCTCTCTCTCTCACTAGGACACTTTCTCTCTCTAAACATATTTTCACAGAGGAAGCGAGAGAGAGAGATGCAAATGATCTCCAGAGCATCATCTGCTGCCATGGCCTCCTTCACTTGTTCAAGGGTATCCACTCTCTCCCATTTTCATTTTTTTTTTTGGGTTTTTGCGTTTGTTTGTTTCATCTTTCATGTATGTTTTAAAACCTTTTCTGGGGTTGCTTTTTTTTTTTTATTTGGAATGTTAGTGGGAAATTAATATAATGGTGAAATTTTCAAACTTGATGTGACCAAGTGGGCAAAATCCAAATTTTCAGTTGAAAACGATAAAGACAACTTTTTTTAATGTTTGTTTTAGATGTTATTTTCATTTGTTTAATTGTTATATGCTTTATTTTATTTAAAGTTGTTTCTTTGTTTATGCTTTTATTGTGCTTGTACTTCACTAAATTTGTTGGTGCAAAGAGAAATACTGGTAGTATTTTTTTAAAATTAAAATATAAAATTGAGTTAAATGCTGTTTTATGATTCATTTGCATGTCAGAAATGTAAATATGGGTTGTATTCTGTAGAATTTTATGTAGTTTGGGTTAGGAATTTCATGCAAAATTGTAAATTTCAATCTATAAATGAATGATGGTATTGCGGGACATTAGAAATTATGTTATTGATTACACAAAATGATTATATTCTTGGAATGAATTTTGTATGATCCTGCACGGATGTAGTCATTCATCTATATATATATTTTTTGGAACAATAGTGTTCCTGGGTCCAAAAGTAATTTGTGATTTGTATAATCCACATCAGTTTATTTTATGTTTCCTATGGGAGAATAAAAGAAATTGCAGTGTCTCTTTTTGTTGAATTTATGGTTTATATTCATATTGCAACATGAACTGTACTCTAGTAGTCCATTTATACCTTTGACTAAACAATAGTGAGTATTGTTCTGTACATTCACGACTATGAAAACGGTGATACTTGTGGTTTATTTGCTAATTACATTTTCTCTGACTTTTTTCTGACGTGGGTACTTCATGATTTTGTGGTAATTAAGTTTGGAAATGTTTCTCATGTTTTAGGGGAAGAGTGGCCTTTGTGTTGTGCCAGGACCAAGACAACTTTGCCTTAGAAAGGGTCTTCTATATGGTTTCATGCGCTTATTATCAATGCCATTCAAGACATTGCATTTAGCCAGTCGATCTCTTAGAGTTGCTGAGTTTTGCAGTGTTTCCAACACGTCGTCTACCTTGCAAATTGAATTGGTGAGTTGATTTTTAAATATTGTGTTTTATAATATAAAGTAATGTATGCTCCTTGTAATTTTGTTGTGTCAGTTTTGTTGGCCTTGATTAATGTATAATTCTTTCCTTTTCTTGTAATATGCTTCTTTGAGCAAGAATGTTCTGCTCTCCATGTTTGACTTAAAAATCTTGGACGCCTTCACCACCAAGTAGCTAAATTGGATTACCCATTTCTCAAAAAGATATCACTCTGTCTACTGTCTTCCCATGCTAGTAATGTTTATTGTTGCCATCTTGAGTAATCACAATCTTATTTTCAGGTACCATGTCTCAGGGACAACTATGCATATCTTTTACATGACATGGACACAGGTACTGTTGGAGTTGTTGATCCTTCTGAAGCTGTACCTGTGATAGATGCTTTGAGTAGGAAAAATCGAAATCTGACTTATATTCTAAATACACATCATCATCATGATCACACCGGCGGTAATTTGGAGCTAAAAGCAAGGTATGGTGCAAAGGTATGAATATGTTATCTCTCTTCCCCACTTTTGTAACTCATTATGAATGAGTAATTGACATGCAATTGAACATCAACTCATAGTTGAAACAATTAGCTGTTGATTGGTTGAGAATTCTCTGAATTTTGCATCTGCTGACAGGTGTTAATCTTTCTGTGAACTCTGCTATCTATGTTTGCAATCCTTGTGAAGATCATTGATGTGGTGCTGATGTTTTCCATCGTGCACAGTTTATTTGAATAAAAATCCAATGCCTCTAAAGAATTTTTCCCCCTAAGGTTTACAGATGATACCATATGTTGTCTTTACTTGTGAGGGTCAAATTTCAAAGTTTAATACACGCAGCTAAGTACTCACAGGGTTATAGTTAGCAACAAAAACTATTATGCTTTTTAGTCTTGGTTCCATTGACTTACATGTGCAGACTATGGTCTGTTACATGACTCAAAAATTAAATTATAGAATAAGCCGGTAGCCAAAAATTTCTGAATGCAAGGATTTTCCCCTGTCAAAATGAGCGTTTTTATAGTCTATAATGACCAAGTGTACAATTTTATTATTGAAACAAGTATTTATTTAGATCATTGTGAGTCTTTATGTTTATACTGTCCATGTTATAGTTGAATTATGGGAATTCGTTGTTGCGTTATTAAGAACGGAGCTCATATCCTTAGTGATTGGTTGTATGATGCATGTGAATTTTCTGATTTTTGATACTTTCCTTTGTTGATTGTAGGTGATTGGTTCAGGAGTAGATAAGGATAGGATCCCTGGCATTGATATTGTTTTGAATGATGGGGACAAATGGATGTTTGCTGGGCATGAGGTGCATGTGATTGAAACTCCTGGCCATACCCGAGGTCGAATGTCATTACTTAAATCATTTTATGAAGCCATTGAAGCATTTTTGTTACTTAATGATGTTATGCCCGCTTTTGAATTACTTTTAAGTTGTTCCTTTTACTTATTCTTTTTTTTTTTTTTTGTTAATTTCAAATTTCTATAAAGTTAAAATGGCATGTAACAGGTCCATTCACTGCATCATTGAATCTTCAGCATTGTTTTTGGTCGTAATTTTGCTTCATTCTACAAATTCTTTTTGGAGACATGGATATGTATTGACGGTTATCTTCTGCATCAAATTATTTTTTTAAATATGGAACTGTATGATTGTTCAGGTTTGGAATTTTGGAGTTTGATTTCTGAGTCTGCTCCATATGGATACACAATTAACATATGGGGTCTATAGCCTAAAAGAATTACTTTCATGTTCTTTATTGATGTTTTCTCGAACAGAGAGAGTGATTTGATCTGAATAACATGTATGCAATGTGAAGGATAATGGACATCTGACTCCTGTATTGTAAATTGAAGTGAGGTATAAATCCGAAATATAGTTTGGTATATTTAGATTTGTGATACATCATTAAAGTTTTAAAATGACTTTTTTTAGAGTACCTTGATTATTTCCTGACATACAGAATAGATGGATGTGATTTTGCAGTTCATTTTACCTTAGTGATTTGTACAGATTATTCCCAATTTTTCTGATTCATTGCATCGGTTGTATTTGCAACAGGTCATATTAGCTTCTACTTTCCTGGATCAGCGGCAATTTTTACTGGGGACACTTTGTTCAGCTTATCATGTGGCAAGCTTTTTGAAGGAACCCCTGGGCAGGTAGATTTTGTCTTTCATTGATTCTTTGCGGGTTGGAACTTTTTGTTGTTATAATTATGGCAAGCAGATGATGTTATTTTGAATTGAAAGGTTATTTTAATTGTTCATCAGTCTTAGCTAAAAAGTAAAAAGGATAACCTGCTATTTAGTGCTCATTTGTGTTTGGAGAGGAGAGAATTCTCTTAGAAAAGAGCTAGAGTGATTAAAATTAAACATTTCTTAATACTCACAATAAGATTACAGGTACTTGTTATCAAACTAGAAGTAAAACTTCTGTTACAATTTGTTGTCATTTATATTTTTTCGGTTAGAAATATTGATTTGTCATTACTGCAAAGATTTGGAATATTTAAGTTAAAACCAGAGCTATTGTTGTATCATTCTTGTATAATTGTTACAGGTAATTGGAGGTCCAATTGAGAAGCCATAGCCAGTCCAATTTTGAGAAGATTTTAGCCTTTTGCTATTAATTGTTCATTGGAAACAAGGCTTTTAAAAGTGTGAAAACTTAGTTTTACTTCCATGATGAGATTTATACATTCATATTTGAAAAAATAGATAAGATAGTATGATTGAGTGTAAAGAGAATGATATAAGACAGATGCTTGTTTTCCTTTTAATGGGTATATATACCCTTTTAGATAATGGCCTTTAGAGAAATACTATATACAATAAATGTATACTGGAAAATGGTTGTATCTGTGAAGATATTTTATACACCGCATGAAAGGTATCTCTTTCTCAG
Source organism: Murraya koenigii (assembly GCA_025617385.1). Taxonomy (NCBI): domain Eukaryota; kingdom Viridiplantae; phylum Streptophyta; class Magnoliopsida; order Sapindales; family Rutaceae; genus Murraya; species Murraya koenigii. The sequence continues at coordinate 37,611,174 of CM046811.1, forward strand.
TAAAAACATAAAAACCACATTAGCTCATTGTTTTGATATGATTTGTATATCAATAGTTGATTGTCTATGTTGCAGATGTTTTCTTCCCTGCAGAAGATAATGTCTCTGCCTGATGATACAAATATATATTGCGGTCATGAATATACACTGGTTTGTAATTCTTTTTCTTTTTCCTCATTTCAGCAATTTGCATTTTTTCAAGCTAAAACTATAAGAACCCTAACTATGATTCAAAAATTGTACAGAGTAATTCAAAGTTCGCATTGTCGATAGAACCCAACAATGAGGCCCTTCAATCATATGCAGCGCACATAGCCCAACTTCGAAGCAAGGGTGTGCCCACGGTAATTTGGACTTTCTTTGTTTGGATTTAGTTCCTTGACTCTCTCTGGATAGCTATCTTAGTTTTATGATTCTGAAGTCTTAATTTGGTTGGAAATTCTTTCTACATGAAAGCACAATTATCTTGAATTTGTCACATGATACGATTAGGTTAGCTAAGGGCATATGCAGTCCTTGTAAATTTTTAGTGCCCCTCGCATACAATCATTGATATGTTCCCAATTGTGGCTTGCTACGACATCTGATATTTATTGAGATGGACAAGCTTATATAACTATCTATCAAGTTCATTTTCATTCAAGTAGCAATGCTCGCTTTCTTTTTACTAGAATATGTCACTCTTTGTCTATCAATTTTTTCTCCCTTTTTGGCACTAATTTGTTTACTTGTGTGTCTACCCAGATTCCAACAACGATAAAGACGGAGAAGTCATGTAATCCATTTCTTCGCACGTCAAGTCCAGAAATCCGGCAGTCATTGCGCATTCCAGACGCTGTGGATGATTCAGAAGCCTTAGGTGTCATTCGTCAAGCAAAGGATAACTTCTAGGATCATTTTAACTACTATTCTCTGTACAGCTGGTGCCAATATGAAATAAAACCACCAATATATATTTTAACTTTTTTTTTTTTTCAATTTTAGTTTTTCCTTGTCATTTGTTCAAGTTATTTGAAATTTCCATATTTCTTGAGTTGAGTTTAATGCAATGGCTTTATGGGAACTGAAAATTTGTATTATTTTTTTCTTTTTCTTTCTTTTTTTTAAAAAAAAAAAAATAGAAAACCACCCTTAGTTCTTACAATTTACTCATGCTACATTTAGGGTCAACCAAGAGTCTAAATTTATAAATGTTTGCTCATCATACAAAAATCCCTTCGGTCAGTGGCTGTTGATTTTTATGAGTTGAAAAGATGAAAGATTTGGTACGGTTGTTGAAGCAGATTTGTCAGAGGAACATAATAAATTTGTCATTTGTCATGGTTGGCTTGTCTACAATTCTACGTGTAACTTCTTTTCTTAGCAAAGGAAGTGAGGAAGGCACAACATAATGGCTGAGTGATTGGGATGGTTATGCTACACATCTTGAAATAAGTAGTGATGAGGGTTGAGTTCACTAAGTTTTCGTTAAAAAATAAAAAATTAATAAATTATTTACTAAGTGTGTATATAATTGTGTTTGGTTAATTTTTTAAAGTAATATTTTATATTCTAATTTTTTTCAATTAATTATTTTAAATGATGTAATATTTATTAATTAATTGATAAAATAATATAATTAATTTATTTTAATTTTATTAATTAATTGATAAATACCATATCATTTGAAATATTTATTTGAGATAAAAAATTAAAATGCGTAGTATTATTAAATTTTTTTATATGTAATTACTAAAGTGATTTAATGTAAAGATATCACAAAAAATTATTAATATGTTTGCAGATATCTTTACATTAATTACTGAAGTATGTTAACGTGAGGATATCATAACTAGCTTTTAATGTGTTCGTAGATATTATAAAAAGGGAAAAACATGGCCATCGTATTTCTTATTTTATTAAAAATACATTTTTTTTTTTTACCTATCTTCTTGAAGTTTGTAAAGTATGTCACTTTTTTATTTTTTAATTAACACCATTAAAATTTTTAATAGAATATTGACAAAATGACCACCTTGTCTCTGAAGGTAATAAGGCTATTTAATCTGTAGCTAAATGACACAAAAAAGGATTTCATTTTATAGTTGTTGGGACTAATAATAGCTACAAAATTAGCTATGGAACCTCATCAAACTTACTAATTTAAAGATACTAAATCACTGAAATAAGTACCAAATCACTTAAATAAGTGCATTATCTAATTTGTAGCTCATTTATAGTACAAAATAAGAACTCAGCTCATATAATTATTTTTGAATAACATATCCTCGATCAATAATAAAAAATCTTTAAAAATAATAAATCAAGGACAAAAACAGTTATAATTATCTAAAATATAATTAAAATAATCATACAATCAATTATGAGAAACTTTAAACAATATAGTTTGTTCCCAACAATAAAAAATAGAAACAAAAAATAGTTATGGGAAACTTAAAATTTATAATTTATTCCCATCAATTCAGAATAACTACCAATATTTTATTAAATTTTCTAAGTATAACAGTAAAAAATAAAAAAATGTTACACTTTGTAAAAATTTAAATAATTTAAAAAATATGTCAAATTGACATATTTTTTTTATAAAACACGAAATGGTGAGTAGTCCGTAAATATTTGCCCTTACAATAAATATATTAGTGGGGAAAAGCCCAATTAATGTAAATGAATGTTGGTTGGTGGTTCAATTAGATGTGGATAGGCTTACCAAATACAACACAACACATTATTTTATATTCCTGCAAACTGAAATGAAATCACTCTCTCCTTTACAAGGAAACTGACATCATATCATACTTGATTGAGACGGCCACTTGAACCACTAAAGGTAGCTAACATTTTCCCCATTTTTTCATTTGTACTTTTGTTCTCTTCCTCTTGTTTGTATTCTCTAATTATTTCTGTCACCCTTTTGCTTCATTACATTAGACGCCTAATACAAGGCCTATAGTCAGACACAATACGCCTTTGGCGTATTATTTACTGAGAATCTTAAATAAATACAAATTGGCTCCTAATTAGATGTGTGACAGACCTAAGTTGTCTTCTCTTAAGTCACTTTATAATATAAAAAAAAATTTGATACTTTTCATTAAAAATTTAAATATATACGCAATTATTTTCTTATATATCTTAACATCTTTTTCTTAAAAATAATTAAATCATAATTTGGCTGTATAAAATAACGTTAAAAATATTTTCAATCTAATCACATTTTCGACCGAAAGGCGAATGAATGCCCATCAAAATCAATCAAACTTCCAAATCAAAGAAAATTGACCACGTGATTCGGTGGGGCCCGTGACACTCTACAGTCAACAGCGTACTTAAATACAACAACTTCGCTTTTTTGCCCGCCAAACGCACACGCACACTCTTGAAAGAGAGAGAAAAAAAAAAAACCGAACAGGCCCTCTCTCTTCTCTCCTCCAAAACGACACCGAGTTCGAGTCATCCATTGTTTCAATTCAAAGGAGGAAAAATAAAAAAGAAACGGTATTAAAACGACATGCCATTCGACGAGGCGATCCCGAGGACCTGCGTGGTCCTCAACGGGAGAGGATTCGTCGGGAGATCGCTGGTTTTGCGGCTGTTAGAACTCGGCAACTGCATCGTCCGAGTCACCGATCCGACTCAGTGTCTCCGGCTCGACCACCCCTCCGAGTCCAACTCGCTCCTCTCCGATTCCCTCTCCTCCGGTCGCGCTGAGTATCACCAAGTCGATGTTCGCGATATCTCTCAAATCAAAAAAGGTATACCAAAAATTGTAAATACACTCGTATGTATTTTTAAGTATAAACGTATACGTCATTATGAGTATGCGTATGTTGTTGTATTTTGTGCGTGAACTGGATGCTGTTTGGTTGCCGAGAAAATACGAGAAATGGAGTTTATGAATTGATTATTATTAGTTAAAAATTTATGAGTTGGATTTTTCTTTATTTTTTAAAATGTAAATGCATGCTGTATGTATTTATGAGTTCTTTCCCCCTTTTATGTGTACTGGTTGCTGTGGAAACGTGGAAAAAGGATTTATGAAAAATAAAAAGAGGCTATAAGTAAATAAATGTTGATTATGTTATTGAGGACTATTTGGTTGCTAAGAAATGTTCAAAATAGACATCTACATCTTTTTTAAGAAAAGAAAATGGTATTCTTGTAATTGTCTTTTTGGATTTTATTGTTCAATTTCTGAAAGAGTTTATAACTTGAATATAATTTTGTGTGTTGCATTCACCTTTTGCAGTGCTGGAAGGTGCGAGCACAGTGTTCTATATGGATGCCACTGATCTGAACACGGATGATTTCTATAATTGCTACATGATCATAGTTCAAGGTGAATAGGACATCTCAAAGAAGGAAAGATCTTTTGAGAACTAAACTGAGACATCTTTTAGTGGACTAGTGATTGCTGCGGTTTTAATTCTATTTTCAGGTGCAAAAAATGTTGTCACTGCTTGCCGAGAATGCAAAGTTAGGCGGCTCGTATACAATAGTACCGCAGATGTTGTATTTGATGGTTCACATGATATTCATAACGGAGATGAAACCTTGACGTGTCCCTGGAAAGTAAGTTTGCTAGGTAGAAGGGTTTTCCATGCATCTTGTATGGTATTTCATTTTATCTAATCATCCTTGACTTGTGATGTGTACACAATGCAGTTTCAGGACTTGATGTGTGACCTTAAGGCTCAAGCTGAAGCTCTAGTCCTGTTTGCTAACAATATCGATGGTCTTTTAACATGTGCTCTTCGCCCAAGCAATGTCTTTGGACCAGGAGACAGACAGCTTGTGCCTCTTCTTGTGAATCTAGCCAAACCTGGATGGACTAAGGTTTGATGATGACTCTTCTGTGGTTACTTACCGTTGCTATGTTAAAAAAATCCATAATTTCTGGACTGTAATGGAGATTGAATTAACATTTTAAATGCTGACCGAAATTTGAATGCGATTATAGACGTTTTTGAAATCTTTTTCACATTTATCCCCATGTCTTTCTTTGTACGAACCTTAGTCCATCTAGGTTTATTTTAAATATTGACTAAAGTTTTTTTGAAATCTTTTGAAATAAAGCACTCAAGTCCCCAGCTACAATACAACTTATTTTAGTAATGATTCCTATATATGATGCAGACCTGATCATTATGTGCTCCAGTTTTCTTTTCTTCATGTCTTCAATGTTCAGAAGTTTTAATGTTTGTATCTTTTTGTATTCCTTAGGCATGCCAGAGTTTCATTAGAACTTTTCTGGAGTAACTGGATTTCTCATTTCAGTTTATTATAGGAAGTGGTGAAAATATGTCCGACTTTACCTATGTTGAGAATGTTGCTCATGCTCATGTCTGTGCAGCTGAAGCACTAGATTCACGAATGGTCTCTGTGGCTGGAACGGTACTCTACGATTTGGATTATTTAATTTTTATTTTCATATATCTATTCATAACGAAGTTTTTTTCACTGAATATGTAGGCATTTTTCATCACTAATCTAGAACCCGTCAAGTTCTGGGACTTTTTGTCTGTTATATTGGAAGGCCTGGGATATCAAAGGTAAAGTAATCATTCTGAATTTCTTGAGAGAAGTTGCATACAAGAACTGATGAGTATTAATGGAATTGCAGTTTTGCATTTACAGTTGTCATTTTCGTGGAACATTTGTACTGGGAAAAGTTTAATTTTGTTCTTGTCTTCTTTCCTTCTTCATTTGATTCCAGCAATTCGATATGGTAAAAATAATACAGGAAAAGACATATTGGTATGGGGAATGCACTGTGTTATAATCCATTCACTGGCACACAGAAAACACATTTATACATGCATATATCTCACTGAGTAGAACTAGGTCATTAGACAGTTTGAATTGGACAGATATGAGATTCCAATCATGTTCTTGTTTGGCCTATTTTCTTGATTTTTGATTTTCTTTTTTTCTTTTTTCATGCTGCTGTACTATATGCCAATGCACGGACTAAATCTCATTTCTTTTTTTTCTAACAATATGTTATTAATTTTAAGTTTCTACCTTTTTAATTCTAGACCATTTATTAAACTTCCTACTGGGGTGGTTTGGTATTTTATCCTGCTTGTGAAATGGATCCATGAAAAGTTGGGCCTCAAGACATATAACCATTCCCTATCAGCTTGTTACATTGTTCAATTAGCCTCTCGCACCAGAACCTTTGATAGCATTGCTGCACAAAAACATATCGGATACTCACCAGTTGTCTCCCTGGCAGTAAGTGACTTTTTGATCTGATCTCTTTCTTCTTACATATATTGATTTTTATCATCTGTCTTTTGTTCTCTGTGTTCTTCATTTAATACATTCTTTTATCCTTTCTGATTTCAAAATCCTTAATTTCAGGAAATTGATGAAATCAAGATTTTATAATCCTTAGGCTTTCTGCTAAATTCTTATTATTTTATTCAATTTGGGAACTATTGTCATTATTTGTGGTTATCTCTTGTTTTCGGCTCAATTTTTCACGTTGGCATAGCAAGAGGACCAAGTAGAACTAGATGATCTGACCATGTGACACAAGGTCCACATCTGTAGGGAAAGAAATATCAATAGTCCAATGGAAGGATTTTTGTCTGCCTTCAGTTTTTTGTTTCTTTTTGTCTTCTTCTTTAAAGTTTTGGTTTTATTAGTCTGATGGTGTCAAGGAATTATGGATTCATGGTGCATTTTTTGAAGTTAGTATTTTGTCATATGAAGGCCCAACAAGCAATCATATTGAAGTCGCTCGGTTGTTTTTCTTGGCATGTCCAGTACTTATTTTATGACAATTTAAGAGATAAAATTAGGTGGTTAGGCATCACTTTCTATTGTAGTTGGTTGGGATATTAAAAATACATCCTTGTTGATGTTGGGGAACTTTTTGTTTATTAAGAAATGATAAAGAGTTGAGGAAACAGTTGCCACTCATTTGGGTTCATGCGTGAAGTTCTCACGTTTGTCACTAAAGGTTCAGCTTCAGTCTCTTTGACCATTGCATTGATTTTGCTTCCTTCTACTGTTTACCCCATACACTTTTCTTTCCCCTCATTTTTTCTTTTGTTGGATCTATTATGAGAGCAATCGATTCTATTGCATAGTACGTGGTACTATGCAGGCTGCTTTTCCATTTCCTCTATTTGGAATTTACTAGCATGATTAGCCTAATTATTGCTATGGAAATTTGAGTTGTCTGACATTTTGCTTATGCCTGTGATGATTGTTCATTCTGCAGGAAGGTGTCTCTTCAACCATTCAGTCATTCTCTCATTTAGCCAGGGACTCCTCGTTAGCTTATTCCAGAGACTTCAATGAACAATCAAAAGTGGAGAAGCTACTAGGTGGTGGGAAAGGTTGGAAACTTATAACATTAAACATTTTTTGAAATGGCTTTTTGTTAACTATAACATTAAACATTTTTAGAAATGGCTCAAAAGTTAACCTAAGACAACATATGGCTGTAGATTATGGTCAAAATTCAGTGTTTAGTGGTATTGTGGGATCATTAGCTTAACCTAAGATCTTTTAAAAGTCATCAGCTAATGTTGTGTGACAAACTAAATGGTTGGATATCATACATGATAGACATGGCAAACATTGTTCTAGAGACCCAGTTGGCTGGATTGTCTTGGCTAGCTACTAATCATTTGCTACAGCACATGTTGCTGGTTTTGGCAGAATCAGTTTGTTGTTCTAGGCTTGGTTTTCTGTAATGTCACTGTATCGCTGACAAAGGAAAAAGAAAATTTAATTGGCCCCTTTAAGCACTGAAAGTAAGGCATATTTCTGTGTGTAAGCTACATGGACTATATGCATCAAACTTCACAAAGAATTGTCAGACTGCCGGAAATGATCATCACTGGAGGAGTTATTTTGCAGAACTTGCTTTTAAGTTTAGACATAATTTGTTCGTATGATGTTTCGTATGTGAAAATTACTTTTTCTTGACCTTGATGTATGTCAGTGCAGTTGCGGACATTTTGCTGTGGAGAGATGAGAAGAAAACATTCACATACTTCCTTGTTCTGGTTCTGTTATTTTATTGGTTTTTTCTTTGTGGAAGAACTTTGACCTCATCTGCAGCCAAGCTTCTTTTGCTGGTTTCTGCTGTCCTTTTTGGATACGGCATTTTACCATCAAACATGTAAGTATGGATGGTTATTAAGGCTTAGTATTTCTTCTTTTGTTCCCTTGTGTGTAACTAGCTCTCCAAAATCAGCCATATCCCCTCTTGTTCAACATTTGTTTTATTCACTTCCTAAATTCCTTTCTGAATGTAAGTGGATGTACTTGTTCTTGTTAACTTAATTTTCACTATTATTTTCCCCTTCCCTTTTAGTATGAATGTATGTCAAGGTCTGTACTGGCCTCCATTCCTAATGCCACTAGAGTCCCCTTTTCCATATGGTGGAATTTGTTCTTTCTAATTGCTTGTTAGATTATGCCACTGATGTTTCTTCAGAATTTCTCAGTTCATTGTCCAAAATCTAGAGTGTTTTAGCATAATAATTAACGTGTATTCGATTTTCAAATGAGCCTTCTGTTGATTTTGATGTAGTTATATTGATAAGGTCATTTGTTTCGGAAGATTATTTAGTTCTATTGACTGTTTGCCTTCTCTGTGCAGATTTGGCTCCAATGTTAAGTGCATATCTCCATCTTGTTTTGAACTTTCAGAAACAGTGATAAAAGATTCATTCACAAGAATAGCATTTTTGTGGAACACGGGGTTTCGGAGTGTAAGATTGTTGGCTAAAGGAGATGATTGGAATTACTTCTTCAAGGTATGCAGTGCTTACATTATTCGTCTTCCAAGCAATTTTTATGGTAACCATTTCTTAATAAAGTAAGCAGGAAATCAAGGTTGTTTTGTTTGATAATCACAGTTGTTAGCCTCAGAGTGACATATGCTTAGTCTCTGTTTGCTCTCTGCTCTTGTAACTTTCTTTTCCTGGCCTACACAGTTTGCAGGTTCTCTTTATCTTTTCAAATTGATGTTGCAGTCTTTAACTTGGTCAATCGGCTTAGGTAAGCTACTATTGATCCATTCCTCAGTGGTTTGATTTGATATTCTAACATTTTTCCTTTTTCAAATTGACCTTGTTCGAAATTTAATGCAGCCCTGGTTTTTGCATTCACCGCATTCTTCGTTTATGAGCAATATGAATCGGAAATTGATGGATTAGCAAAATTCGTGTTCAACTATTTGAAAAAATCAAAGGCGTCGTTGATAAGAAATGTACCCGCGCCAGTTGTGTCATTTCTTCATGATTACAGGATCTTGCATGAACATAAAGTGCCTGCTGAGGGGAAGGATCGGAAGCGGCTCCAATGAGGGAATACATGAGAGTTTTTTATTTCAGTTTAGATGCTTGTACATGATTTGTTAGCTTAATTAGTTGCGTGTATCAAATTTATAGCGAGATGGTCGTGTCTCCTAGAAAAGAGAGGGAAAAAAGATGGTGCAAATTCACATAGTGCAAATTCAGGTCTTCTTCTTTCATTAACTCTAACCATCATTAACAAATCTGTGACTTTAAATTCATACTGTTGAAATTCAGAACTTATTATCAAGCTGTTCTCACCTTTTGCTAAGGCTTCTATTTTTCTCTAGTACATGCAATGTTTTTATGAATGCAAAAACAACAAATAAAGTAAATGATTAAACCAATATTGCATACAACCGGGATTGCGAACTCCATTAGAACCGTCCTTTCAAAGTTGATTCTCCTTCACCCAAAGGAAAGTGCTCATGACGATTTCCACATTTTGTCTCTCTTAGCTTCTGAAGTGTAGACAGCACCTCATTCATATTGGGGCGATCCTCAGGATTTGAGGAAGTACAAACCAGGGCAAGTTTAAATAGCTCTTCCAGCACTTGCTGCTGCTCCTGCTCTTCGTAAATACTCAAAATCAGTTTAGGGTCTGAGATTTGACGAACCCCATTGATTCCGTTTGTGACAGCTTTCTCCACAAGTTGACGCAAGCTGATGGGCAACAACCCATTCTCTTCATCCAGTCCTGTTGGCCTCCGTTTTGTTAAGAACTCAATCACCACTATACCAAAGCTGAACACATCTACTTTAGTCGTGACTGTCCTCATATACGCAAACTCTGATAAGAAAGAAGGCGTATATGATCAAATACAAGACTTATAGAAAAATCACTACATGCAACAAGGAAACACTGATGAGCTTGAACGATTTACCTGGTGCCAGGTAGCCGATAGTGCCTTGAAAAGCTGATGATAATGAGGAGAGGTCTTGCAGATGAACATCCAACATTCGAGACGTTCCAAAATCGCTCACATGAGCCTCAAAGTCTCTGTCTAAGAGAATATTGGAAGGCTTCAAGTCACAGTGAACAATGGGGAAGTCATAACCCGAGTGCAAATAATCCAACCCATTGGCTACGGAAATAAGAACATCGATTCTTCTGGGCAGTGTCCACCTTGAGTGATCCACCCCAGGTCCATGTATAACGCTTTCCAAGCTTCCATTTTCCATGTATTCCAGAACCAATGCCTTGAGTTTCCCACTTTCCCAAGCATATCCCAGCACCTTAACCAGATTTCTGTGCTTCAGTTCCTTCAAGGTTTTGGCCTCGCGGTAGAAGCTCTTGTCAGACTCCGTAGAGAATTGATGCAAATTTAGTTTTTTCACTGCTACGATCTGCCCATCTTCCAGTTGACCCTTGTAAACAGTACTCAAACTGCTGTTACCAAGAATGTTGTTTTCACTGAAGGAGCCGGTAGCATTTTCTAATTCTGTTCGACCAAACCTTTTTAGTGTCATTGTGGAAATGAACTCTGGTTCTCGGTTTTCAACCATTTCCGATGTCCTCTTTTTGGCATATCGATCTCGACTGAGTATTAACACCAATAGCACTAGAACTAGAACTAGAACAACAGCAACCGAGCCGCCAAGTACCAACTTTGCCCTATTGGATAAATGGTGGGAGTTTTTCCTTGTTGAGCTGCATGATCTGAGAGTTTTTGTTCCGCATAGAGCTGGGTTTCCAGCTAAACTAGACATGTTAATGCTTCTGAATATGCCAGTTTCAGGAACATGGCCTTCAAGTTGATTGAAAGAAAGGTTCAGTTGCTTCATGGTGGAAAGATTGCCCAGGCTTTCGGGGATGATGCCTGTCAACTTGTTGTAAGAAAGGTCTAGCGAGCTAAGATGCTTCAAATTTGCCAACTCAGGGATTTCACCAACTAAACCATTGTTTGAAAGGTTCAAGCTCATAAGCATATCCATTTGACTAAAAACTTCAGCTGGGATCGCAGCAGAAAGTTTATTTCCTGACAGATCAAGAGAAAACAAATTTCTGCAGCCTTGAAGCAGTTTAGGAATTTTCCCTGAGAGGTTATTGTTTGAAATGTCAATGGCTTGTACCATTTCCAGCTTACCGAGCTCATCTGGAAGACTTCCCTCAAAGAAATTGTATGAGAAGTTCAAATATATTTGTATACTTCCCATACTTGCAATAACGGATCCCGGAACTGATCCTGTTAGATGGTTGTGAGAGAGATCCAGGGTCAAAAGTCGATGAAGGCCCTCCATGCTTCTTGGTATGGACCCGTTAAGATTGTTGCCTTGGAGGTTCAAATGTGAAAGCAGCCATAGTTTTGAGATAGTATTTGGAATTGGACCTGTCAACTTGTTTTGCTGCAAATCAAGATAGGTTAGCTGCTTCAGTTCAAATAGTTTGTCAGGTATAGTACCTTCTAGACGGTTGTGATGCAAAGAGAGACCCTGAAGGTGAGAAAGCTTGGATAAATCTGGTGGAATAAGGCCTGTGAAACTATTTTCAGCAAGAGATAAGGTCATGAGTTGAGTTAGATTGCCAATCTCTGGTGGGATTGGCCCAACAAAGGAATTTGTTAGGATTTTCATAATCTTGAGATTATTGAGCTTTCCAATTCCTGGTTTCAGCAGTCCATTGAAATTGTTCTTACTCAAATCAAGAATTTCAAGATTAGAGCAATTGAAAAGGTCATCGGGGATTTCTCCTGACATCTTATTTGATAACAAAGATAGGAATGTTAGGTTTGGCATCTGTCCTAAACCAGTTGGAATTTTCCCTGTAATCCTATTGTAGGCCACACTTATGGATGCAAGATGGGTACAGTTTGTGATACTAGATGGAATGGTTCCCTCAAGAAGATTGCTACCAATGGTCAGATTTTTCAGGTTATAAAGCAACCCAATGTTTGATGGAAGCTTCCCCGTTAGGGAATTGAAGCTCATTGACAAATATGTTAAATTTGTCAAGTTTGTCAAGGAAGAAGGGATCTCCCCAGTGAACTTATTGGAATGTAGGGTCAATACTCGTAATGAACTCAAAGAACCTAGCTCAAGGGGTAATGTTCCAGTCAACTCATTCTCTGAGAGTCCTAAATGAGTTAAAGATTTCAGCTGGAACAAAGAAACTGGGATTGTGGAATTCAGTCTATTTTGGTATAGACGCATTGATTGTAAGCTAATCAAATTTCCAAGTTCAGAGGGAATGATTCCAGTGAACTGATTTCTGTACAATTCAAGGGCCAGAAGCTTTCTACAATTGCCTAGTTGGGAAGGGATTTTTCCTCCAATGGTATTTTGAAACAACTGAAGGTATTCTAAGTTCGACAGGTTTCCTATTTCTGGAGGTATTGTTCCTGATAACATGTTCTGACTCACATCCAAAGCCTGCAAGGCTTCTAATCTACCCATGGAAACAGGTATTGAACCTACAAGCTTGTTGTCGTATGCTACAAACATTTGAAGGCTGATCAGATTTCCGATGTCATTCGGGATTGTACCAGTGAGATTATTGAAAATGAGACCAAGCGCTAACAAGGAAGTACAGTTACAAATGCTTTCAGGTATGCTTCCGTTCAAGAAGTTATTGCCTAAGTCCATTGCTTGGAGGTTCTGAAGGGATCCTATCTCTGGTGGAATGGAACCCGAAAGAGAATTATAGTACAAAGTTAGTTCAGCAAGCCGGGAGCATTGCCCCAGCTGAGCCGGAATACTCCCGGAGAATGAATTCAAAGTTAAATCAAGAACCTGGAGGGCTGAAAGGTTCCCAAGGAATGGAGATATCTGGCCTCGGAGCTGCTTTTCGATGAGTTTAATGGCAATGACATGGTTTGTGGAAGGGTCACAGGTGATTCCAGACCAGTTGCAGTGATGAATTTGATTTGTGTCGTTCCAATCAGCTAGTGCTCCTAAAGGGTCGTTGGTGATGCCGTTCTTGAAGGCCTTCAAGGCTTCAGTTTCAACTTCTTCTAAGCTTTGTTCTGCAGATGATAATTCAAGAGTGGAAAAGAGAGAAAAAAATATGACTATGATTAAGCTTAAGCTTAAGCTGACTCTCTGAGACTCCATTTGCTAGATGTGAAAGTTTGTGATGAAGAGGGAAATTTATATAGGTATGTTAAATCATATCAAACGGTCCCTTTAATAACAGAATGTTAAGCTAATCACAGGTTCTTTGAACCGTAGGCTGAATTTCTCCTGCACTTCCACTGTGGACTCTTGAGCTCTACACATGATGACAAAGACCTATTGGCCATTATCTAGAAGACTAGAAGAGATACATAACAAAGACCTAGTGGCCATTATCTAGAATAGATACATACCGCCACCGTTTAATATAATTTCATGTGCTCATTACGAAACTATGACTGTCGACTCACAGACATTCCATACTTAATACATTTATAAAATAAACAGCTGTCAGGAGCAATCTTAATCTTGTAGAAGATTGAGCAATTGGGTCACAATTAAATCATATAATTTTAATGCTTGATGCGGCTTTGGGTGATGGGGGTCTTTGACTATGCCAGTTACAAACTTGCAGAGTGTTCCCATGATGATGCAAGTTGCATAAAAAGGCTAGAAAAATTATATGGTTTTTATAACCTAATATCGTGATTTGTTTTATTTTTTATTTTTTCATTTTGGCCTGATTTGTTTGATTGGATTTGAAGCCATTGGTGTGATTTGATTGATGACTTGAAACTTGAAATTGAGTGGAAGGTTTTGAAACAATGGGCTTTTATATTCGTATAAATGAAGATGTTGCAATAAACAAGGGCGGTGGGGTCATTTCAACTATTAAAACACTACTTTCCACACCCTCCGTAATACCGAAAACAACTTCAATATGATTTTTTATCTTCAAATAACTCAGTACCAGGCACCAACCAAAACTCTATTCACTCTTCATTTTTTATTTTCTTGAATTGAGCTGTCATAAACTTGGCAATCTCACAATCAGAAAACACGGTTACAATTGATACCGACATAGAATTGTTAATTTTACATTGAAATGTTAAATCACAGGAGTCAAATTAGGATGGTGTCAAGTGTTGATTCTAATGCATGGACAAAATCCCATTTCTTTTCTGCGATTTTTTGTTTGGTATATTATCCTGCTTGTGAAATGGATCCGTGAAAAGTTGGCCATCAGAACATATGAATTCAAACACAAACACAAGCAAGAACAAAACGGCAGCATTTTGAGCAAGTGATTTAATCTGTTATCAAGTCACGTGAGAAGCTCGTGGTCACCCAAAACCGAAACACCGGACTCAAAAAGCTGCGTTTTGGTCATAACAGATGCAAGCCTTACGCGGCCAGGTCACGTGGCGACTTAAGTGATTTCAAGTTCGTTATAACGGTCTGGACGAGAGGCTGTATAATCTGGGTTTCAAGGTTGTTATGCTGCCGTTGCGTAAAGCCGAACTTTCCAGTTGGTTCAGGGATGATTGCAGAGAATTCTAGTGAGATGCTTGTGAGAGAGAAAGGTTGTTCTTGTGCTCTGTAATCTCAGCTTTGAGTACTTGTAATTTTTTTTTATTGAACCAATCAGTAAACTAGCTCTGGTGGTTTCGGTCGTGGAAGTAGGTCTTGCAAAAGACTGAGCCACGTAATCTTGTGTGATCTCTGCGATTTGGCTTCTGATTTGATTCCTTTCTTGTTCTTAATTCTTTTCTTGAATTATTGAGTTAGTTTTTTATGAGCTAATCAGATTCATCTTTGAGCCTTGGTGCAGCTTGTGTAGATCAAGACAAAGATCTTGGGCAGAGCATCGATCTTGTTAAGTTTGAAAACAGATCAATCTCTATACACCATTCTCTATCCGCATGTTACATCTCGTTCAATTTTAGTCTCTCGCCCCAGAATCTTTGATTGCATTGCTGCACAAAAGCACTGGAAGCTAAGTAAGTTACTTTCCGGTCTGATGTCTTTCTTCAAACACATTCTTGTCTTTTGTTCTATCTGTTCTTCGTTTAATATGCTCTGTTAGCCGTTCTGATTTCAAAATCCTTAATTTCAGGAAATTGATGAAATCAAGATTTTATAATCCTTAGGACTTGTGTTTCATTCTTATTATTTTATTCAATTTGGGAACTAGTGGCATTATTAGGGTATGTTTGGGATTGAAGTTGGGCAGTTGTAACTTTTACTAAGACTAAAGTGTTTAGTAACACTATCTATTGTAGACTTTTAAACTATATTAGTTATGTTAATATGATTTTTCACTTGTATGATTTAAAATATATTATGTTTTTAATAATTTTGTTAAAATTATTATTTAAAAATTAT
This sequence comes from Murraya koenigii, assembly GCA_025617385.1. Lineage (NCBI taxonomy): Eukaryota > Viridiplantae > Streptophyta > Magnoliopsida > Sapindales > Rutaceae > Murraya > Murraya koenigii. The sequence continues at coordinate 37,626,770 of CM046811.1, forward strand.
ATTTGTTATATATTATTAATTTTTATTTTATAATTACAATTTTTTCTACGATGAATCGTAGACTTAAGAATTCATAGCATCTCAATTCCAAACATACACTTAGTGCTTATATCTTGTTTTCGACTGAATTTTTCACGTTCTGCGTAACGAAAAACTGAACTGAAAGCGGACAAAAATCCTTCCATTGGGCAATTGATATTACTTTCCGTACAGATGTGGACCTTGCGTCACATGGTCTGATCATCTAGTTCCACTTGGTTTTATCAATCTTATGGTGGCAAAAGCTGACTGTCCATAGAGGATGGAGGAATTAAGGGTTCATGGTACATTTTTTGAAGTTAGTATCTGTCAAATGAAGGCCCAACAAGCAATCATATTGAAGTGGCTCATTTGTTTTTCTTGGCATGTCCAAAATTTATTTTATGACAGTTTAAGAGATATAATTAGGTGGTTAGGCATCACTTTCTAATGCAGTTGGTTGAGATATTAAAAGTACATCTTTGGTGAGGAATATTTTGTTTATTAAGAGATGATAAGAGTTGAGGAAATTGTTAGAAGAAAAAGATTGGTTGAAGGCTACTTCCATTGTTCTGTTGGAAGGAATGTGTAAGACAGGGTTTTGTTTTCCTATATACAAGTGGTTGAAAGGGAGAGAATTGCCACTCACTTGGGTTTATTTCTTTTGCCTTTCTCTTTTCCAATCCCTTTGCCTTATTTAACCAACTGTGAAAAGATTTCTTAAATTTCCTTCCCAACATTTTCCTTTTCCCCTTTAATCCATATTTTTCTCTCTCCCCCAACTCCTCCTTTTTTTATTCTCTCTCTCTCTTTCTTACTGCCTATTAAGTGCTGAACCATGAGAGCAATCAATTCTAGTGCATAGTAGATGGTTAACTTAATTATCACTATGGAAATTTGAGTTTTCTAACATTTTGTTTATGTTGGTGATATATCCCACCGAGGCACGAACGATCGATCTCCTTTGGTGAGAAGAATGTCTTCCTCATTTTACAGGAATGTGTCTCTTCAACTATTCAGTCTTTCTCTCATTTTGACAAGGACTTATCTTTAGCTTATTCCAGAGACTTTAGTGATCAATCAAAAGTGGAGAATCTACCAGGCAGTGGTAAAGGTTGGAAACTTACAACATTAAGCATTTTTGAAATGGTCTCAAAAGTCAACCTAAGACAACATTTGGCTGTTGAAACACCCCAAACTCACCCAAGAAAACATAAGAGAAATTTGGAATGTAACCTCACATCATCATATTTACCACTATACAACAACAATAATAATAATAATAATAAGCTCTCAAATAGCCCTCTAAAAAAAAAAACATATCTTTAAATACAAATGAACTAGAGTAATCTCAAGGTTCTCAGCAAAACTTCTGTCTTCTATGACCAAAAGCCACATTCCTAATCGATCAGCAAAATGTTAGAGGCGGGAGTGAGTCGATCAACTCGATAAACAAATCCATTCACAATATCAAAACTATTAATCATAATACATTAAACATTATAATAATCACTTTATCATTTGGTATAAGAGATGAATCCATTATAAGCATTTAAATAACCCAACTTTCTAAAACATGTAAACATGAAACATAATTAGCTCATGCCTCGAAGTTTTTTATCATCACTCAAGGTACCGCACTCCATAATGTTCATAACATAACATCATATGTGCACAACATCATCACCATTCAGCTAGCTAGCCATAACATAACATAACATCGTATCATGATTCTCGGACAGTGAGCCAAAACATTTGAATCAATCTCACATACCTTTTCAAAAATAACATTTCAAAGTCTTCAAATAACATTTAATTTTCTCTTTAATTATTTTAACCTTTTGATAAAATCCTTTAAAAAAAACATTTATTTTAAAAATTCATTTGGTTACAAAAACAAACCAATTCTATCTTTACATAGTTTTTATATCTTAAACATATTTATTACATTGTATATCATGCATGAATCTGCTTATCTCGAACCGTAACAACAAAATGAGAACCTCATCCACTATCCCGGACTCATTCACCTCCTAAAATCATAATGTAAATATTCCTATCAGTAACATATCAATCTTGACATCAAAGATAACCTCAAACATCCTTAATCCATAAATACTTATACTAACATAACACTAAACATAGATGTTACCATCCTATACTTACTGATTTTAAACAACCTATACATATGTCGGAAATTCATGAAAATTTACAGAGCTGCTGTGCACAGGTGTGGCATTTCATATAAAAATCCACAAGAATCAACACTAGTGATGAACATTTCCGAAAACTAACTTTTAACCAAAATCAGAAAACTGTCCAGCAATACCAAAACAGAGGTCCATAATTTTGGAAATTCACAAAATATTCATTAAGACCCAAAAAATTCATTTCTCTTGTTTTAATGACAGTAGACATAACCAATAAAGATATATAAAAAATTCAGAATCTATAGACTTATGAAACTAATTTAAAAGTATTATTATTTTGGGTATAACAAACCTGTCCAGAATTTCCAAATCTGCTATTACTCGATTCAAAAATTCATATCTTTGGTTACACATATCCAAAAATAGAAATTCCAGTTTTGACAAACAGAGGAGACAATAAGGAATTTGTATAAAAATTAATAAGGCATATAATGATCACAAAGCAACCCAAACTGACTCCCAATTTAGCCTTTCAAATTCTGAAAAACAGTATTCAGAACTGCAGCACCAAACATTGCTATTTTTATTTATTTTTTATAAAAGGCTAAAAATAAAAAAATATATTTTAAAGAAATTAGACATATAGAAATATTGTAAAACAAATTCCTATAATATATGGCAGCTATTTGAGTTACCAAATAAATTGTAGAATTGAGAACTACTGCTGAAAATTAAAATTTTCCAGCACCAGTACTGTAACTTTGAAAAATCATAACAATTCATGCTTTAAGAATTTTTCAACATGAAACATATCAACTGAAAGCTCAGGAAATCTAGTTTTAAAAAATATAATTAGTTTCACATGAGTCCAGGTAAATCAAATGATATTCAGTGTAATATCCACACTGCTCCAACATCTCAGGATTACTAACAACATACTCTCATCACTTTCAAAAATTAACTATGTGCCAATAATAATTATAAATCAACCAACCAGCAAAACAGAGCATATTTAGGGATTAAACAAACAATACCTCAAGAGTTTAACCTCCCTCTTATAAAAAGCAAAGCCAACCGAAAATAAGGTAAAAGACCCAAGCAAACTTCTTCCAAAATCAAAAGCAAGCAGCACCTTTCTTCCTCTTCTTATTTTCAATGAAAATATTTTCTCCTCTCTCTCCTTTTTTTTTTTGAAGCCGTGAAAGTGCCAAGAAGAATAAGGGTTTTGACTTTTATTGTGGATAAGACATGATTACTATTTTCCTTTTTGTTTTAAACTCTACTTGGGTGACACTTGTAGATATAACAAAAATATAACTTTGTTTTAAAATAAAATAAAAAGAGTAAAAAGGTAAGTAAAATCAAATAATGGGTATTATAGCTGTAGATTTGCAGGGATAAAATCAAGTTTTTCTTAATTTTTTAATTAAAGCTTTTTAGGATCGATCTTATACAACATATAAGAATTAAGTAATCTAGAAATTCATACATTTGATGATATGAGAAGACAAACAATTGAGAGTTATAGATTCATCTCCAAACGATCTTCCAGGTTATGACTCAAGATCTATCAACACTGGACGTGTAGGCGTCTGTTTCACCACTCCTAATTACAACTAGCGTGTCTTAGATATCTTCTGTATTTTTCTCAAAAATCTTGAAAATCTATTCTCCTATCTGTTTTAGAGAAAAATATCCCTTTTATAATATCTTATGAAAAACCCTAATATGTTAAGATTATGATTCCTATTTAAAATATGATTCCTCTTTTAATTTAAATATTTAGATATTTAAATTAAATAATATCTCCCCATAAAAGTAGAGAGAACGTGTAACTAACTAGAGGACTACCTTGTAAAATATCACAAGCTCCCTTTAACACTTAAATATAACATAATAGGCCTTAACAAATATTATAATTATGATTTTTACCTAATATGTCAGTTTTCTTACTTTTAGGTCCAATAATGGTGTTGTCAATTAAATGAGCTAACCCGGAGATCATGTTGGAACATACAATAATGGCTACAATAATTAAATTTGTAATTAAATAAATATAATTATTTAATTCCAATTCTACTCCACTATAAAATTGGAATTGACCTCCATAGTTATATGCTCGAATAATAATTCGCTCAAGCCACATTGATTTCTTTACTGCACAATTCTTTGTACCACATCGTTAATTTAAATTGATATCTTAACTGTCCAATCAATTTAATTACATTTTGTTCCTTGATACTTACTGCTTTTATCTAATGATCATTTTCAACATACTTATTTATATTGACGTACTCTAGTAAGAGAATTCTATGATCAAGAACTAAAAATCCATAAGGAGATGTGTCGTACAAATTCTGTATTGTTAATCTATAATTTCAATACTTGTAATTGCTCCCACCAAATATGAAATTATAACTAACTCAAGATTAAGATTATATTAAATCAATGTCTATAAGATTTAATAAGTCTGACAGTTATTATTAAGTTAATTAAATCTTATATGTGATCCAGTTCAATGTAATCATACTACATTAATAAATTCATACATAATTAAGACAAATCACTCAATGAATTTATTATCGTCTATACCTAAATAAAGTGCCCAACTTTATTTATCAACTGCGAACTTAATTTATTTAATCATAAGATAACTTGTATTTATGTCTTCTGCAAATCTACATGGTAATCGCATACATACATATAATATGATTAAATGGATTTTACTCAAAATATTAATGCAATTTAAGATATCTGAATAAATACCTCAAATATTTTATTAATCAGAAAATCAATATGCTTTAAAGAGCACATAATCCCAATAAGATTATGATCAAAATTTAGTTTTTACTAGTATATGTTGTAGAATCATTAGCTTATCCGAAGACCTTGTAAAATTCAGCGGTTAATATTGTGTGACAAATTAAATGGTTGGATATCAAACATGATAGACACACTAAACATTATTCTAGAGACCTGGTTGGCTGGCTAGCTACTAAAAATTTGCCACAGGTGTTGCTGGTTTTGGTGGAATCAGTCTGCTGTTCTAGGCTTGGTCTTTAATTATATAATAGTATCATAGAAGGAGGAAAAAATTAATTTGGGCTCTTTAAGCACTGAAAAGGCATATTTCTGTCTGGAAGCCAAATGTTCTATAATGCATCGATATTCACAATAGAATAATCAGACTGCTGCAAATGATCATCACTAGCAGAGCTTACTTTGCAGAACCTGCCTTTAAGTTATACATAATCTGTCGTAGGATGTTTCTTATGCAAATATTACTGTGTGTTGACCTTGAAGTATTTCAGTGCAGTTGCGTACATTTTGCTGTGGAGATATGAGAAGAAAAAATTTACGTAATTAAGTACTTCCTTGCTCCGGTTCTGTTATTTTATTGGTTTTTCCTTTGCGGAAGAAGCCATGCTTCTTTTGCTGGTTTCCGCTGTCCTTTTTGGATATGGCATTTTACCATCGAACATTTAAGTAGGGCTGGTCATTAAGGCACTTAGTATTTCTTCCATTGTTCCCTTGTGTGTACTACTTCTCCAAAACAGCCATGTTCCCCTCTTGTTCAACATTTATGTTACTCACTTTTTAAATGTAAATGGATGTACTTGTTCTAGTTAAAAAACTTAATTTTCACTGTTATTTTTCCCCTTCCCTCTTTGTATGCATGTATGTCTAGGTCTGTACTGGCCACCATCCATCACCCCACTAGAGTGCCTTTAGCATATGGTGGAATTTGTTCTTTCTAATTGTTTGTTAGATTATGCCATCAATGTTTCTTCATAATTTCTCAGTTCATTGTCCATAATCTAGTGTATTTTATTTGTCTTCGATTTTCAAATGAGCCTTCTCTTGATTTTGATATAGTTATAACTTTTAAGCTCATTGCTGTCAGAAGATTATTTAGTTCTATTGACTATTTGCCCTTTTCTGTGCAGATTTGGCTTCAATGTTAAGGTGCACATCTCCATCTTGTTTTGAAATTTCAGAAACAACAATAAAAGATTCAATCGCAAGAATAACATTTTTATGGAACACGGGGTTTCGGAGTATGAGATTGGTGGCTAAAGGAGATGATTCGAATAACTTCTTTCAAGATATGCAGTGCAGATTACATTAAAGTTTCCAGAAGTCTTCTTCCAAGCAATTTTTATGGTAACAATTTCTTAATAAATTAAGTAGGAAATCAAGGTATTTTTGTTTGATAATTGCAATTCTTAGCCTCAAAGTGACATGTACTTAATTTCTGTTGAAACAGAAACCAGCAATGAACTGGTTTTGATTCCCCAAGATCCACTCTAGAGTGCCTGGTTTCAAGAACTTCAACTAAAAGCCTAACCTTGATGAAACAGATTGATTAATTGCAAACTTATTAACCAGATCAGCCAAAAACAGAATCAATCATACACACTGCAAAGAAGATTTATAGTGGTTCGGCCATTGACAGACTTATATCCACTGTGAGAAAAAGAAACAAGCTTTCACTAATCTGAGTTCAACAAGATACAAAGCACTTGTGAAAATGTAACTGACTATTTCTCTCTACATAACAGATTACATAACCTTTTATACACGAAAAAATTGATCCAAAAAGAGCCCCCAACAGCCAGCTCACGTTTTCTGTCTTGGTTTGTTGGCAAGCCCAGAAAGTTCCGCGAGTTGAAAACCAAAACGGCAAATATGGCTGCCGGATTAAGTAAGCCATCTTTTAGCCGACATTACATATTCGTCATACAGCTCCCTCAGAGACGACAAGTCACTCTGTCCTCAAAAAATCAAACAACTTGTCAGCCTCCAAATGGCAAAATTGGTAGATGCTACGGACTTAATTGGAAACTCAGGAATTAAAAATGGGTAATCTTCAGTCAAATCCTCTTTTTTAAGAATAAATAAGGGTTTAGAAAGTAAAAAAGAGGATAGGTACAGAGACTCAATGGAAATTATTTTAACAAATAAAGTTGACTACTCTTTTTGGTGAAGAAAAAAGAAAGTAAAATGAATGTTTCTATCGAATATCAAAACTCCATAAAGAATGAAGGATACGGGTATATAGACTATGTATACGCAATGAAAAACTAATTCAAAAATCACAATTAAATTTGCTTTTTTTATGAAAAATAAAAGAATTGCTACGAATCGATTCTAACTTGAAGAAAGAATCGATTATTTTCAGCTCAAATCATTCACTCCACCTTTATGGTCTGATCGATCATTTCTTTTGACTTTTGAAGAACAGATTAATCGGAAGAGAATAAAGATAAAGTCTCATTCTACATGTCAATATCAATACGGACAACAATGAAATTTATAGTAAAAGGAAAATCCGTCGACTTTAGAAATTGTGAGGGTTCAAGTCTCTCTATCCCCACCCCCCAAAAGGCCTACTAACTCCCTAACCATTTCTCATATCTTCTCATTTTTTTGTTAGTGGTTCAAAAGTCGGTACGTTTCTCATCTATCCTAATCTTTTTCATTTTCAAAAAGAAATGGGCAGAATTTTTTTCTCTTATCACAAGACGTATGGTCTATATGATATACGTAGAAATGAACACCTTTGAATAAGAAATTCCTATTTTAATGATTCCCAATCTATATTATTGCTCATATTGAAACTTACAAAGTCTTCTTTTTTATGATTCAAGATAATAAATGAAATTCTCCTCCCAAGACTTTTAATCCCCCTCCCCCCCTCCCTCTTTTTTTTTCTTTTAATTGACATAAATTTAAGTCATCTAATAAGATGAGAATGAAGTGTTGGAAATGGTAGGAATAACTCAGCTGGTAGAGTAGAGGACTGAAAATCCTTATGTCACCAATTCAAATATAGTTCTTGGCATAGGCATATGATTCATATCCATGAGTATCTATTACTACAAATTCAGTAATATGGCTCGCCATACATATTCATTAATAGTATAGATCATGTTACATATATACTTATCTGTCTAGCTAGATGTTTGGGAATAGTCCCTTTTTTTCTTCCTTCCCCTCTCTGTGACCTACTAGAATCTGTCAAAGTGGTGCGCGCGATACAAAGTTCATAATCTAGAACTCTTTAATTTACTTATCCCATTCACAATAATAATAGGAATGAGACTTCAATTCCTCCATTTGATTTAGAAAAGAAACTACAAATATTTTTTGAATATTGGTCAAAATAAAGATTACTTTCTTAGAATTCAATAAACATCTTGTATTTCATAAAAATTTGGAGCAATATAATCCTTACGTAAAGGCAACCATATCCAACTTTTAGGCATTAAGGTACGTTTTAGTTGTGGATAATTATCATAAAAGATTCCCAGCATATCATAAGATTCCTGTTCTTGAAAATTCGCACTTTTCCAAACCCAAAAAATTGATGGAATTTTAGGATTACTCATTGGAACAAATACTTTTATGCATACCTCTTTTGATTGATCTACACCATACTTAGTTCACGTAAGATGATACACACTGGCTAACAATCCATCAGATGCTACATCATAGGCACATTGGGAACGTAGATAATTGTAACCATATATATATATATATATGCAAAATGACAGTAACAGAGTGCTAATCATTGGGCTTTATTTGTAAAGTTTCTATTCCATGGTAATCGAAGCCCAAAGATCTATGAACTAGTCCATGCTTGACTAGCTAAGCAGACAAACGATCATGCATCGTTTTTATCTCTCCCACATTTTTATTTCAATAAAGATTTCACATTTACGATGAATTTTTGGAATTTATGAAGATTAATTCGGTCTTTCTTATTCTGTACAAATGAATTCTTCTGTCTAATTAATGAATTCGAGGGAAGATACTGAGCTTTTGTATTTGAAAAAGTAATCCTTGATCATAATTTTCAATATTTCCAGTATGAGTATTACATATAACACGAAACTTGTGATTAGTAGTAAAAGTAAACGAGCGATTCTCCCATTGCAATCGAATTCGATCCTCATAGATTTTTTGAGATATTTTCCTATGATATTTTATTATAGTAATTGCCTTTAGTTTCGGTCGGCAACCCAGCAAATAAACATCCTTCAAACAGTAGTACTATACGAATCGGTACTGAACATCTCCCCTGTAATTGTACATGCTCCCATAGCAATAATATATGTTGGTTCAGACATTTATTCATATAATCTCACTAAAGAAAAAGCCATTTTCATTGTTACTATACCAACTGTTAAAATTAAGTCTGCCTTTCTAGGGATCGATCTTGGTACCAGCCCATAATGATCAAAATCAAACCGCGAGCTGATTAATGAAGCAAATTCAATGAAACAACAACTAATACCATAAAGAAGCTGCCAGAAGCTGGAGAGTCTTGACCAATTTGAAAGATCTTTTAATGTAGTTGAAATAAATGAATTTGGGGTTGTTCAATCAAGTAAGGAAAATTTAATAGAATTCATAATTCTTTCAATGATATTTTTTTTTTGTTTTTTTACTTTTTTGTTATTGTTTGAATATTCAGATACTAAGACCAATCTAATCTTCTTTTCGCCATGCATAAACTAAACCAACAATTAGGATAAGCATGAATATGAAATCTTCTATAAATACGGGTACCCTCAATACATCAAAACTCATTGCCCATGGACAAAGAAAAACAATTTCAACATAAAAAACAACAACAACTAGAGCACATATATAATACCGGCTTCAAAATTGTAATGAAGCATCACCCATTGGTTCGAAACCCGATTCATAACTAGAGAGTTTCTTTGGCCCTTTGTTAATCAGGGTTAAAACTATGGAAATTAGAAATGCCAAAATTGGAATAACTCTTGATATTAATAGAAATACCCATAAAATATCATATTTGTAAAGTAGAAACATAGCCAAACTTCTATGAATGTGGAAAATAGACCAAATTTGTCAATTTAATTGGAATTCATTGTCAAGTCATTGAAAATTAGTTAATCAAAACAACAATTCATTTTAATCGAACCGCAAAGTTTTATTTGTTTGTTGTGATGTCTCGTTTTAAGATTTCTCAATTGGAATCCAATTGTCATTACACTTTCTTTGATTTTATTTCAATGTAGTATAAATCTTTTATACAAACAAAACTTTTTTTTGTTCATCGCGCTTCGGACTTGTCTAAATCAAAGGAAGACAAAAGAAAATTATAATTTTTGTTTTGAATTTCAAATTCGAATCTTCGAAATTCAATCGATTTTTATTATATTCTCAATATATAGAATATTTTCTGTTTCTGAATTATGTTTATGAAAACATATTCGTTTTTCAAACACTGAGGTGTCAACAAATATAGTAATTCATTCATATATCCATACGACTTATCTTACTATTCCATTTGAGTTGGGTTACGTTGGCGTCTCCCCGAATTCGTATGCCTCTGCAAATTCACCAAAAGTGGGTGAGTATACCAAAGAAAGAAAGTATCAATAATTCTTTGATTGTGATGGGAACATGAAAAGGGCAAAACCATATGGAATTCCCATATGGAGATTATTAATTATTGAAGAAAGAAAAATGAGTTTGTTTAGCCGAATCTGAAATTCTAAAAAAAAAAATAGCAATTAAATCCATTGAAATGCGCTTGTGCTTTCAGTTTGATGTTCTGCTTGGAATGATTTGATTCCAATGATTTTGGGAATGATTTGATTCCAATGAACCATAAGCAACTCCTAGCTACTAGTTACAAACAACAAAAATACAATGAATAGCAAAATGAAAACTATACAATTTTTGTGTTTTTGTATTTTTATTTTCATTATTATTTGATATTAGTATAACGCTATATGGACTCGAACCATAGACCTTCTCGATAAAACAAATCGAACTAATTTTTACCAAAATGATTTGAACTGTTTCAAAGACCCTACATGCATTTTTTTTTTTTTTACATTGGGCTCTTTCATATAGAAATATCAGTTAGTCTACTTATTTTTTTCTTGATAGAAAAATAAGAAAATGGCTCCATGTGCTCCAATGCATTATTTGGATTTGGATATAGGAGCACTCCCAAAGTATTTCAAAGAAGGGTTATCTTGACGTAGGTCTGCTTCTAGCCTAGATCAACGAAATGGAGTCTTTATCATCTTGATTAAAGAATCACATATTAAACTTCATATGCCTTGAAATTTATAAAACGAAAAGAGAATTTTTGAGGTCTTTATACTCATTATGCCTAGCATTGAATAGATTTACATTATCAATCTCACAAATTGATGATGAACTCTATTTAGTTCCTAAAAAAAAAACCCGAATCAGACCGATCCATTTGTCAGGCTATTGTTCTCTTGTTTAGTTCCCTACAAGCCACAGAGTCAAACATTAATTTCTCAAAAAGATCAATTCTTTTGATTGCATGATGGACTCCTCTGAAAAATAATTTCCTTTTGCTCTACGCTCTGGAACTTTTTTTCTTGGTGAAAACTTAGCTTTACACCACATTGAAATTGATCTTCTTATTCCTCAGTAATTCAATTTGATATTATAACATTTTTCCTTCTTCAAGTTAACCTCGTTCGGAATTTAATGCAGCTCTTATTTTTACATTTATTGCACTCTTCATTTACAAGCAATATGATTTGGAAATTGATGGATTAGCAAAATTCGTGTTCAACTATTTGAAAAAATCAAAGGCGTTGTGTCATAAAGCGCCCGTTGAGGGAAAGGATCTGAAACGGCTCCAATGAATGAATACATTAGAGCTTCTTTTACATACATGATTAGAACTGCTTGTACATACATAATTTGTAGCAAGATGGTCATGTCCCCGAGGAAGAGGGAAAAAAAAGATTGGGGATATATTACCATATTCACTTAGTGGAAATTCATGTCCTTTTCTTTTCATGAACACTTAACACTAATCATCATTAACACATTTGTGATTGTAAAACACATACTGTTGCTGAATTCGGAATTTGCTACCAAAATTCGAAATTTGCTAGCTGTTGAAATATTGACTTGAATATGGAAAATTCAAAGTGACAACAAATTGCACATGAAAGTTGTTGACAAAGTGTACATGTTTTTTGAAATTTGATTGCAAATCCTCACATGGTCTTCGGCTATTATGAATGGTCGGCAATAATGCTTGAATTTGTCAATATTGTTGATTTTGGTTGCACTTTATTCAAAGACTTTTTGGAGATAAGAACTACATGCATGCACGATCTTTAGCTATAAATACTAAGCCAATTGTTCATTTTAAAATCATCCCACAATTGAGAGCAATTGCAAGTGAAGTAATTGAGAGAGTTAAGAGAGAGCTTCCAATTAAGTGCTAGGAGAATTCTCACTTGTTAGTAAAATTATCTTCCAGTCTTTGCTCGTTGATGTAGGCTTTACACCGAACCACGTAAATTATTGTGTTAATTTTCTTTGCAATTATTTACACCACATTTAAGTTTCTCTAGAAGTCACAGTTATCATAAATTGGTAATCTGCTACGCTTTCGCACAAGAATTGGCATTAGAACCGAAGGTTCGTACTTGGGGTATACAGTACTGTTTATATATATGATACTGTTTATGTATATAATACTATATACAGATACGGTATTGTTTATAGTGGTAGACATGACATTTTTACTTGGAGAACGGTCTATTATAAGTAGTGTGTATTTTTGCATGTCTAGGAAAGTTCTGTCAACAAGACGATAAGAGTCTAAGGAGTCTGGGTTTTAAGTGGGACTATTGTGATCCCTCCATTCTCCTGAAAACTTTCCTAGTGCATTTATTCACGCGAAATAAACATCATAGAGACTATTTTTCAAGTGTGAATAGTTATTGAAGGCACTGATTATTTGAGATTGAGAAGGATGGCAAAAGCTTCGTCGTCGTCTTCATCAGCAAGGACTATTGTGACTAATGCAAAGTTTGAAGTGGAGAAATTCGATGGTACCAATAATTTTGGTATGTGGCAATATGAGGTGTTGGATATCTTATGTGAGCAAGAGCTAGATCTCGCTCTAGAAGAAAAGCCTGATAAGATGGATGACAAGGAGTGGACAAAAATCAATAGACAGGCATGTAGTACTATTTGCCTATGTCTGGCTAAAGATCAGAAGTACTCTGTCATGAGGGAGACATCAGCAAAGAAATTGTGAAAGATACTAGAAGAAAAATAAATGAAGAAAAGCTTTAAAAACAGGCTTTATATGAAAAAGAAACTCTATCGATTCACGTATGCACCTGGTATGTCGATGAGTGACAATGTGAACTCATTCAACAAAATATTAGCTGATTTGCTAAATTTAGATGAAAAATTTGAAGATGAAGATAAGGCATTATTGCTGTTAAATTCACTTCCTCATGAATATGACCATCTCACCACCACTTTACTTCATAGGAAGGATAGTGTCACATTTGATATTGTATGTAGTACACTGTATAATGCTGAGACCAGAAAGAAAGATAGAAATGATCACAGAGATACAGTTGCAGAAGTATTGACAGCTAGAGGTCGTTCACAAAGCCGCAAACCTCGAAAAATGGGACAAGTCTAAAGGTAGGCCTGAAAAAGATGAATGTGTTTTTTGTCGCGAGAATGGGCATTGGAAAAAGAATTGTCCTAAGTTTCAAAAGGGCAAGGCTATTTCTGATGCATGTATAGCAGAGCATTATGAGAAGTCAGAATTTAGTCCGATTGATATGACATTGACATGTCAATCAGATAAGTGGATTTTAGATTTGGGTTGTACTTATTATATGTGTCCTAACAAGGGCTGGTTTTCTAGCTTCAAGGAGTTAGATGGTGGAGTTATTTTTATAGGCAATGATAATGCTTGTAAAACCATGGGAATAGGTTCAATCCAATTGAAGAATCATGATGGCTCAATCCAAGTCTTGACAGAAGTTCGCTATGTACCAAGCTTAAAGAAAAATTTCATCTCATTAGGAGTCTTAGAATGTAAAGAGCTTACAATCACTATCAGAGATAGATTCTTGAAGGTAGTAGCTGTTGCACTGACGATGATGAAAGGTACAAGAAGAAATAACTTGTACTATTTCCAAGAGGGTACAATTATTAGATCAGCATCAACAGTTTCAAGAAAGGATACAGATTCAGAGACAACCAAGTTGTGGCATATGCGTTTGGGACATGCTGGTGAAAAAACTTTGTAAACTTTGATTAAGCGAGGGTTATTGAAAGGTGTAAATTCTTGCAAATTAGAATTTTGTGAACATTGTGTTCTGAAAAATATGGGTATATTTGATGAGGAATAAAAATGAAGTTTTGAATATATTTCTGAAATGGAAGAAGATGGTTGAGACTCAGACTGGTCGAAAGGTCAAAATACTTCGCTCAGATAATGGTGGTGAGTACAAGAATGATCCATTTTTACAAGTATACCGAGATGAGGGCATTGTGTGACACTTCATTGTTCAAGATACACTACAACAGAATGGGGTGGTAGAATGAATGAATCGAACTATAATAGATAAAGTTTGGTGTATGTTGTCCAATGCTGGATTGGGTAAGGAATTTTGGGCTGTGGCTGTTTATGCGTGCCATCTAATTAATCGTTTACCATCAGCTAAAATTGAGGGCAAAACACCTATAGAAATGTGGACTGGTAAACCTGCTACTGATTATGATACTTTACATGTCTTTGATTCCACTGCTTATTATCATGTAAAGGAATCTAAATTAGACTCAAGAGCGAAGAAAACATTGTTCATGGGTATAACTGGTAGAGTAAAAGGATACTGTTTATGGTGTCCAGATATGAAGAAGCGCATTTTCAGCAGAAATGTGACTTTTGATGAATCAGTTATGTTAAAACAAAAAGATTCATAAAAGGATGACAACACCAGTGGTACTCCGCAGTAGGTGAAGCTTCATAATATTAAAGATGATCGAGCTAGTGTTGAAGAGATAGATGATTCTCAATCGACCAAAGATGAAAAAGAAGTTCTGACCCAAGAACCTTTAGAGCAACAAGATTCAATTGCATATAGAAGGTCACGAAGAGAGATTCGTAGACCTGTTCGCTTTGTTGATATGCTGGCCTATGCACTTCCAATTGTAGATAGTAATATTCCTTCCACTTACAGAGAAGCAGTAAGTAGCCTTGAAAATGTACAATAGAAGCAAGCAATGAATGAAGAAATGCAGTCTCTTTATAAAAATAGAACTTGGGAGTTAGTTACACTGCCAAAGACAAAAAGGCAATTGGGTGCAAATGGGTATATGCAAAAAAGAAAGGATTTCCTCTTAAGGATAAAATTCGATACAAGGCTAGATTGGTAGCAAAAGGTTACGCTCAGAAAGAAGTAATAAACTACAATGAGGTATTTTTTTCAATTGTGAAACATTCGTCTATTCGGATTTTACTAGCCATTATTGCGCAATATGATCTTGAGCTAGTTCAACTTGATGTAAAAACCGCGTTCTTATACGATGATTTGGATAAGAAAATCTACATGACTCAACCAGATGGATTTAGATTTGCTGAAAAAGAAAATTAGGCTTGCAAACTGATAAAGTCGCTTTATGGATTGAAACAATCTCCAAGACAGTGGTAAAAATGATTTGATTGGTTTATGAAAGGGTAAAGGTACACAAGAAATAAATTTGATCATTGTGTGTATTTTCGTAAACTACAAGAAGGATCTTTCATATATTTACTTTTATATATCGATGATATGCTAATAGTATCTAAGAGCAAAGATGAGATTAAGAAGTTGAAAACTCAACTCAATCAAGAATTTGATATGAAAGATCTAGGTGAAGTTAAGAAGATTCTTGGCATGGAGATATGCAGATATAGAGCTCGTGGTAAAGTCAGCTTGTCTCAGAAGCAATATTTGAAAAATGTACTACAACAGTTTGGTATAAATGATCAAACAAAACCTGTAAGTACTCCATTGGCTTCTCATTTTAAGCTTTCTGTACAATTATCTTCTTCAACGGATGAGGAACAAGAATACATGTTACAAGTTCCGTATTCAAATATAGTTAGTAGCTTGATGTATGCAATGGTGTGTACAAGACCTAACATTTCACAAGCAGTTAGTATGGTGAGCAGATATATGCATAATCCTGGTAAAGGATATTAGCAAGCTATGAAATGAATTTTACGGTACATTCAGAAAACCGTTGATGTTGGTTTACTGTTTAAGCGAAATGACACACTTGGTTAAAGTGTGATTGGATAAGTTGATTTTGATTATGCCGGTGATATAGACAAATGACGGTCAACTACCGGATATGTATTTACTCTTGCTAGAGGGCCAATTAGTTGAAAGTTTATACTACAGTCTACAGTTGCACTGTTAACCACAGAAGTCGAGTATATGGCAATTACGGAGGCTATTAAAGAGGCTGTTTGGTTATAAGGTTTGCTTGGAAACTTGGGATTGGTCTAGGAGCATGTTAACTTGTATTATGACAGTCAAAATACTATTCACTTAAAAAAGAATCAAGTTTATCATGCGCGTACGAAGCATATTGACGTACGATTTCACTTTGTACGGGAATTTATTGATGAGGAGAAGATTCTTCTTCAGAAAATCAAGATTGCAGAGAATCCTGCAGATATATTGACCAAAGTGGTGACAACGATCAAATTTGAGTATTGTCTAAACTTGGTTAATATTCTGTAAGTTTAAAACAGTAAGAAAGGTAGAGATTGGAGGATCATTTAATATATAAGGGACTTTAGTAATATTCAAGTCAATGTGAGATTTGTTGAAATATTGACTTGAATATAGAAAATTCAAAGTGACAATAAATTGCACATGCAAGTTGTTGACAAAGTGTGCATGTTTTTTGAAATTTGGTTACAAATCCTCACTTGGTCTTCTATTATTATGAATGGTCGGCAATCATGCTTGAATTTGTCAACATTGTTGATTGTAGTTGTACTTTATTCAAAGACTTTTTGGAACTAAAAACTACATGCATGCACGATCTTTGGCTATAAATACTAAGCCAATTATTCATTTTAAAATCATCCCATAATTGAGAGTAATTGCAAGTGAAACAATTGAGAGAGTTAAGAGAGAGCTTCTAATTGAGTATTAGGAGAATTTATTTGAGTGTATTGGGGTATTAGGTTTTTTTGTGAGTTTTTCCAATTTGTAAATTCTCACTTGTTAGTAAAATTATCTTCCAGTCTTTGCTGTGGATGTAGGCTTTACGCCGAACCATGTAAATTATTATGTCAATTTTCTTTGTAATTATTTACACCATATTTAAGTTTCTTCAAAAGTCACAATCACCATAATAAATTAATAATCTGCTCAACCCGCGCTTCCGGACAACACTACCAAGCTTTTTCCACCTTTTGCTCAAGTTTCTCTTTTTCAGTCTTCTCATTTCCTTTTTTCTCAAAGTAGTTAGGTTATCAAAAGCTTAAAAAACAGAAAAATTGCAGCTTGTTATTCTACGTGTAAAGTTTTTAGGAATACGTAAATAAATAAATAGACTAAGAGAGAACGATGACCGGCAAAAACCCATTGTTAATGCCTGAGCTTTTCTAATGAACTTCAAGACAACTGTCCTTTTAAAAGCGTTGTAGTGTTTGATTCTGCTTCATTGAAAGGAAAATCTTCATCACGGCTTCCATTTCTTGTCTCTCTTAACTTCTGAAGTGTGGACAGCACCACATTCATATTGGGACGATCCTCAGGATTCGAGGAAGTACAAACCAGGGCTAGTTTAAATAGCTCTTCCAATACTTGCTGCTGCTCCTGCTCTTCATAACTACCCAAAGCCAGTTTAGGGTCTGTGATTTGACGAACCCCATTGATTCCATTTGCAACAGCTTTCTCCACAAGTTGACGCAAGCTGATAGGCAACAACCCATTCTCTTCATCCAGTCCTGTTGGCCTCCGTTTTGTTAAGAACTCAATCACCACTATACCAAAGCTGAACACATCTACTTTAGTCGTGACTGTCCTCATATACGCAAACTCTGATCAGAAAGAACGCGTATACGATCAAATACAAGACTTATAGAAAAATCACTACATGCAACAGGAAAGCATTGATGAGCTTGAAAGATTTACCTGGTGCCAAGTAGCCGATAGTGCCTTGAAAAGCTGATGATAATGAGGAGAGGTCTTGCAGATGAACATCCAACATTCGAGACGTTCCAAAATCGCTCACATGAGCCTCAAAGTCTCTGTCTAAGAGAATATTGGAAGGCTTCAAGTCGCAGTGAACAATGGGGAAGTCATAACTCGAATGCAAATAATCCAACCCATTGGCTACGGAAATAAGAACATTGATTCTTTTGGGCAGTGTCCACCTTGAGTGATCCACCTCAGGTCCATGTATTACGCTTTCCAAGCTTCCATTTTCCATGTATTCCAGAACCAATGCCTTGAGTTTCCCACTTTCCCAAGCATATCCCAGCACCTTAACCAGATTCCTGTGCTTCAGTTCCTTCAAGGTTTTGGCCTCGCGGTAGAAGCTCTTGTCAGACTCCGTAGAGAATTGATGCAAATTTAGTTTTTTCACTGCTACGATCTGCCCATCTTCCAGTTGACCCTTGTAAACAGTACTCAAACTGCTGTTACCAAGAATGTTGTTTTCACTGAAGGAGTCGGTAGCATTTTCTAATTCTGTTCGATCAAACCTTTTTAGTGTCATTGCGGAAATGAACTCTGGTTCTTGGTTTTCAACCATTTCTGATTTCCTCTTTTTGGCATATCGATCTCGACTGCGTATTAACACCAATAGCACTAGAACTAGAACTAGAACAACAGCAACCGAGCTGCCAAGTACCAACTTTGTCCTCTTGGATAAATGGTGGGATTTTTTCTTTGTTGATCTGCATATTCTGAGAGTTTTTGTTCCACAGAGAGCTGGGTTTCCATCCAAACTAGACATGTTAATGCTTCTGAATATACCAGTCTCAGGAACATGGCCTTCTAGTTGGTTGAAAGAAAGGTTCAGTTGTTTCAAGGACGAAAGATTGGCCAGGCTTTCGGGGATTATGCCAGTCAACTTGTTGTGAGAAAGGTCTAACGAGCTAAGATGCTTCAAATTTGCCAACTCTTCAGGGATTTCGCCATCTAAACCATTTTTTGAAAGGTTCAAGCTCATAAGCATATCCATTTGACTAAAAACTTCAGCTGGGATCGCAGCAGAAAGTTTATTTCCTGACAGATCAAGAGAGAACAAATTTCTGCAGCCTTGAAGCAGTTTAGGAATTTTCCCTGAGAGATTATTGTTTGAAATGTCAATGGCTTGTACCATTCCCAGCTTACCGAGCTCATCTGGAATACTTCCCTCCAAGAAATTGTATGAGAAGTTCAAATATATTTGTAAACTCCCCATACTTGCAATCATAGATCCTGGAACTGATCCTGTTAAATGGTTGTGAGAGAGATCCAGGGTCAAAAGTTGATGAAGACGCTCCATGCTTATCGGTATGGACCCGTTAAGATTGTTGCCTTGGAGGTTCAAGTATGAAAGCAGCCCAAGTTTTGAGATAGCATTTGGAATTGGACCTGTCAACTTGTTTTGCTGCAAATCAAGATAGGTTAGCTGCTTCAATTCAAATAGTCTGTCAGGTATTGCACCTTCTAGATGGTTGTGATGCAAAGAGAGTCCCTGAAGGTGAGAAAGCTTGGATAAATCTGGTGGAATAAGACCTGTGAAACTATTTTCACCAAGAGAAAATGTCATGAGTTGAGTTAGATTGCCAATCTCTGGTGGGATTGGCCCAACAAAGGAATTTGTTAGGATTTTCATAATCTTGAGATTATTGAGCTTTCCAATTCCTGGTTTCAGCAGTCCATTGAAATTGTTCTTACTCAAATCAAGAATTTCAAGATTAGAGCAATTGAAAAGGTCATCAGGGATTTCTCCTGACATCTTATTTGATAACAAAGATAGGAATGTTAGGTTTGGCATCTGTCCTAAACCAGTTGGAATTTTCCCTGTAATCCTATTGTAGGCCACACTTATGGATGCAAGATGGGTACAGTTTGTGATACTAGATGGAATGGTTCCCTCAAGAAAATTGCTGCCAATGGTCAGATTTTTCAGGTTATAAAGCAACCCAATATTTGATGGAAGCTTCCCTGTTAGGGAATTGAAGCTCATTGACAAATATGTTAAATTTGTCAAGTTTGTCAAGGAAGAAGGGATCTCCCCAGTGAACTTATTGGAATGTAGGGTCAATACTCGTAATGACCTTAAAGATCCTAGTTCAATGGGTAATGTTCCAGTCAAATCATTCTCGGAGAGTCCTAAACGAGTTAAAGATTTCAGCTGGAACAAAGAAACTGGGATTGTGGAATTCAATCTATTTTGGTATAGATGCATTGATTGTAAGCTAATCAATTTTCCAAGCTCAGAGGGAATGCTTCCTTTGAAATGATTGGTATACAATTCAAGGGTGAGAAGCTTTCTACAATTGCCTAGTTGGGACGGGATTTCTCCTCCAATGGAATTTTGAAACAACTGAAGGTATTCTAAGTTTGACAGGTTTCCTATTTCTGGAGGTATTGTTCCTGATAACATGTTCTGACTCACATCTAAAGCTTGCAAGGCTTCTAATCTACCCATGGAAACAGGAATTGAACCTACAAGCTTGTTGTGGTACGCTACAAACATTTGAAGGCTTATCAAATTTCCTATGTTTTTTGGGATTGTGCCTGTGAGATTGTTGAAAATGAGACCAAGAACTAACAAGGAAGTACAGTTGCAAATGGTTTCAGGTATGCTTCCATTCAGGAAGTTATTACCTAAGTCCATTCCTTGCAGATTCTGAAGGGATCCTATTTCTGGTGGAATGGAACCCGAAAGAGAATTATAGTAGAGAGTTAGTTCAGCAAGCTGGGAGCATTGCCCAAGCTGAGCTGGAATGCTCCCGGAGAATGAATTCAAAGATAAATCAAGAACCTGGCAGGCTGAAAGGTTGCCGAGGAATGGAGTTATCTCGCCCTGGAGCTGCTTGTCGACAAGTTTAATGGCGATGACATGATTTGAGGAAGTGCCACAGGTGATTCCAGACCAGTTGCAGTGATGATTTGTGTCTTTCCAATCAGCAAGAACTCCTAATGGATCATTGGTGATACCATTCTTGAATGCCTTTAAGGCTTCAGTTTCAACTTCTTCAAAGCTTTGTTCTGCGGATGATACAACAGGGAAAAAGAGATAACAAAATAAGACTATGATTGAGCTGAAGCTGACTCTTTTAGACTCCATTAAAGAAAAAAAAAAGTTTTGATCCTGATGTGAAAAGTTTGTAATAAATGGGGAACGTTATATAGAAATCTTAGTCACATCAAACGGTCCAATAATAAAGGAACATGCATTTTGAAGCTTTGCTGAATTTCTCCTACTCTTACTATTGACTTCTGAGATCTGTATACATAAACAACAATAGAAAAATAGCTTATTGGCAATTATCTGGCGATAAGTACTCCCCCGGCTACGATAACTTCGCGTGCTCATATGAAACTATCAACTCAGAGATTCTCTCAACATTTACATAATTAAACAAGTGTTAGTAGCAATCTTAATCTTGTTTAAGATTGAGCAATTGGGTCATAATTAAATCATGTAAGTTTAATGCTTTAGTGGGTTTGCGTGATGGGGTCTTTCACTATTCCAGTTACAGTCATACATTGTGTTCCATTGGATTGATGTGCAAGTTGCAAAAGAAAGGCTAATAAAATGATGGGTTGATTATGACTTGTACTTTTAGTTGGTAATGCTCACGTGTTTAGGAGGGGGCCCATTTTATGATTATTCATTTAGATATGATTGGATTTGTGACAGCTCCGTGTGATTGACCTTGAGTGTGGATGATGGATTCATGAACTTGAGGGGAAGCCTTTGAATCAATAGGCCAACCTGTACTGACCCTCTTCTGTTTGACAAAAGGTCTGGGTGAACTTGACATGAACCTCTAACGTGTGAGAAAATATTCAATGGTGAAAATATTGCACCCCAACGTGTAAAATTAGGTGCTATTTTTTCACTTACATTTTAAATACCATGCATTCTGTCAATTTGTTACTTGGGCGAGGAATTAGTTTCTTGTTTACTCTCTGCCTGTACAAGAATTTTAACAAGAAATTGGGCAATGAAGGAACCCCATGATTGTTTCTTTCAAGAGTATTCAAGAAATTGTTTCATTCAAAGAGACTTTTATAACACCTTTTATACCAATGATATACGCATCCAGTGTAACCAGGCATATGACAAGCAGTATGTTCCCCTAATTAGTGTAAGGTTGGGGCTATAATAAATTGAAATAATGTTAGTTTAATGTAAATTATAATATAAAATATTAAAGTATATAATACATGCTACTATGTTAAATTTAATGCACATACAATTTCCGGTAATCTGAGAAAATAAGTTTTCCAGTGAATTTTTATAGCAACTCCTTGGTCATTTTCAATTTTCTACAGTTTGCTTCCTTCTAATTAACCTGAAAATCAATTTCTAACCCTCTATTACTTTGAATTTCCAGTTATGCCCTTTATATATTAAAAGCCGAAAACTCTTTATATCTCGTCATTTAGCGACTCTCTCCAATTTTCACAGCTGCTACTGCCGATTCATCTCAGACTCAGAGGTAAAAGTTGTGTGATTTGACATGGTTATTTCTTCTTGTTGTGTTGGATGCCATTTGCTCTTCGGTTGAATGAATTAAAATGGATGCTCATCTTCTGTTTGACAAAATGTCTAAATGAATTTGCCACCCTGAACCCCAACTGTTTGAAAAAAGGTTCAAGTGAATAATTAGGTGCTATTTGTATTCGTGCTCAATGTTTTCTCTTTGCAGAGGCGCAGGGGACCAGATCGACATAAAGATGATAAGTTTACGCAATTCCGTTGGGTTGTTATCTAATGTCAGTCAGCGGCTTATTCAGACCATTTCGGTGAGTTCAGTTCGTCGTTGCTTATCTGTCAATCTTTCTCATTTGGGTCCCAGAGTTTTTAGGGTAATCTAAGTAAGCAGCATACCTAGCAATGTATCCTAATCCTTTGGAATGAAAGCAACGACGAGTAAATAGACAATATTTTACAAGAGAAATTTTAGTATAGAGTAGAATTTTAATTTTTAAATATCTCTTTTTGTTCTCGCAGAAAATAGATGGAATTATGGGAATGACTGATTAATTTGTTGCACTACTTCATATAAAAGTAGGTTTTATGGAATAGGAAACTGTATGATAATTTATCCTCTATGGTGTCTTTCAATTCCATCTAGAAAATAGTTTTCGGATTTTGATTTCTTTTTGCCTTCCCTGGGAAGAAAATTTGTTATGAATGGAGCAAATTCGTATAAGCACTTTACTTTTGAGAAGAAAAAAGGCCTTTGTTATTAAGATGTGAGAGTTCTCTATGCTAATTGAACATTATTTTCACTTATTTATCGGACACAACATCAGATTAATTGGAGATTTAAGAAATTTCAGGTTCTAAATATTTGTAAATTTAGTCATCAGTGATCGAGTTTGTTGTCTTGTGCATTAATTTGGCGGCAATGTTTTCTCCTTGATCTCATTGCCAAATTGATTTTTTTGCAAAGCTGAAGTCGAGTTTTGTTACTAGTTTTTGGTGTCTCAAATGATTTATAAAAATTTATTTGCATTGATACCTAGTGGAGGCATATGGATGAAACTGTTAAGTGTCATATTGTATTCTGCAGTTTCATGGTCTACGGGTGCAAGGTCTTCGTGTTGGAAACACAGAGATTCCAAATGACAAGAGACTTGAAACCTCTCTACAGCATGTTTATGGAATTGGGCGCTCAAGGGCTCACCAAATTCTCTGTGACCTAAACATCGGGAACAAACTCACCAAGGAATTAACTGGAGTGGAACTTAATTCTCTTCGTGAGGAAGTTTCCAGATACTTGACTGGAGAAGATTTGGTAGCTTTTTCTTCGACTTGTCTACATTATATCCTGAGATTTTTCTTTCCATATTCAAATTTGCTTTTGCATGTTTCAGAGGCGATGCATTAAAAATGATATAGGGAGATTGGTTGACATCCAATGCTACAGAGGGATTAGACATAGTCAGGGGTTGCCTTGCCGAGGACAGCGAACCAGCACCAATGCCAGGACCCGTAAGGGTAAAAGAGTTGCAATTCCAGGGAAGAAGAAACCCACTCGGTAAACTTTTTGGCTGTTGTTTGTGATGTGTAAGAGAGTATTGTGAATTATTTTTTCGATACAAATAAGTTTTAGGACAAATACAACTAGTTTTCGGTTAATTTTTGTCTATTTAATCTTTCTTTGGAAGTGTCCTTGTGACCTTTTCGCTCTTTTGACGTTATGGAAAAGAGATGCAACTCCATTGTAAATGGGCAACTCCATTGGTTCTGATTTCTCTATTTTTTTTTTTAATTTGGCTTCTCCTACCTGTATTGTACCACCTTGACTTGTTACGATTTCTCTTCTTTTTTTTTTTCTTTGTAAGAAAATATCGCTTCTCCTACCTACATCGAATAGAATTTGTTCATGAAATTCGAATTTATTCATGAAAACATTGTATTTTGCCTCGAATTCAACACGTGAGGCAATAATTTGAGAACAAATTTGTCGGGTATTTTTATGTTGTGATTAGTGAAATATTAATAAAGGATATAAAGTAACAAGAAACATAAAGATTGGTTCTCGTAAATATATATGTTTAATGTAAAAAATGAAACCAACCAGTAAGGAAAATCTAATTTTATTAGATTACATGCTTATTCTTGTATTCACACTGAATTCACAAATACAAAATCTCTTCAATGTCATTTATTGATCAGTACCTAAATTATGGTTGGTTAACAAATTTGTAGGAAAAATCAAACAGTGAAGGAACTAGATCATTAGAATAACTGCATTTTTCATAATCTCTTTCAAATACCACTCCTTTTACCAACCATTTTGGAAGGATTAAGAAAAACCAAGCAAGGTTCGAAAAATAGCAGCAACCTTCACTTTCGATCTTCTCATATTTTAACTCTTGCCACATAAAAAAGGAAGCCTAATCCATCTCACCTTCTAATCGAAGCCTGTGTCTACTGATTCTTCTTTCGCTTGGAAGCAGTAGCAGGAAATTTAGGATCATGATTGGAACTTCTAATAATAAAAAGAAGCGTCTCAACAAGCATGCCACAAACCAATCCAAGGATGCCTCCTGCAGCACTCTGAAAATCAAGGTTGAGTTTATCAATCTCATCAACATATATATGGCAAAAGAAACAATTTTAACCATCAGGAATAGATAGAAGTAAACTTATATTTAAGAAAGTCTTCAAAAAGGTACCATGGCAGTGCTGTGGCCAAACAATGCTCTGAATGCAAAATACCCGACCAAATAGCCAGTAAACATTATAAGTACAACATGTAGACCTGCAGAATATGAAAAATAGTTTATACAAGCTTGAGCATCTAAACCAAAATGTAAAACTTACAAAAGAAGATTTTGAAAATACATAATAGTGAAAAAAGTAAACATGAGGCTCAATGGCATAAATATAGTAACACAAATTATACACCCAGCATAATTTGGAAGTGCATGGCTAGTGCTAGGCGAGTGCAATTGACTGATTTCTTCAATAAGGTCTTGAATACCAAAAACTTAATAACTGCAGGAGAAAAATTGAAAAATAATTAATTCCTATCGACGAGGACAAAGGTGATATTAAAAGTCATACACAAAATAGGCATAAAGCCTGTGGGGCAGAGCCACTTTAGAAGAGCATAACTGAAAACAAATTGAGGTATTATGCAAGAATATACTGGTGTAAAAAATAGTGTAGCATAAACCAATCAAAGTCTAAAACTTAATTAGAAACCACAAAGTAAGAGAAACAAGGAATAAAAAGAGACAAGACACAACAGTTTTCCCAATTGGTCTACTCAGATGGAAGTATGAAAAAGGTTTTCACCCTCGATCAACAAAGTAAAATGGACAAGATTCTTCTACCTGTAATCTCTCCCACTAGATAGATCTCTACTGGCTCTCAGAATTATACCCTATAGAGATAGGATCACTCTTTTGCAGAGGCTTTATACTGGGATTTTCTCTAAATCCCCGGATGAATTTCCAATATATACCAAGCAAGCTCAGTCTGCACACAAGGATTTGTCCAAATTTCAATAGTCACTACATTTTTCCTCCCAATATGGGTTAAAAGCTGGTAGTGGAGCAGTGTCTACATTTAGCTTTCAAGGTGGCTCAAGCGGCGAAATTCATGAAGATGGAGATCGATAAATTTTGGGTCATGTTGTAGGAGAAAGAGTATAAACTTAGGCAAGTTATGGGGAGATGTTGCAAAAGAATAGAATGTCCGTCCCTAATTCACATGGTTAAGGTAAACTTTTAATATTTTTTGTTGCCTGTCATATTGTTAAAGCTGAAATTGATATTTTAGCCCCTACCCGCTGCAAGATTTGAACTCAGATATCCAACCAAAGAAAGCTGCTTGAAACACTCAGCCGAGCCCTTTAGGGCAATTAAACGCCCCAAAAAAAAAAAAGTAGTTAGCCTCATTTGTTATTAGTTCAGTCACACAATGTCTGAAAACCAATCTTCACATACATAAATGATACCTCCACAATCATCCTCCTATTCTATCAAACTTGCATTGTTCATCTAGTTTGATGCCGTAGCCTCAAACAAACTCCGGTAATTAAAACTAGCTGGATTGCAAGAGCATGTAGACATGCTTATAAGATAAAACTAACTATCCAAATGAATGAATTAAAGATAAACTAAAATAAATTATTTAAAATCTAAAAAAAAAATTACCAAAACCAAGCTGATCCTTGTAAGAAGAGAAGGGTTCAGTAGCATCGTTCTTGGGCAATATATCCTTAACAAGCTCTCGATACTCATCCCTCTCCGCTCTTTCCGCTAGCTTCCTTAATCTCGCCTTCAGTTCTTCACTCTTCAACAAATAGACATTATTATCAATCAACAAGGGCATCGAAATTTATTAATTAATTAATTTTGTCAGCAACCAAACAGAAACAGATTGTTGTTGTCATTATTCATTATTATTCATCACCTTCTCCCTTGGCTTGGGGCTGGTGAAGACGAACTCAGAGCCGGAGAAGAGGCGAAACAAGTCGGGTCGGATTGAAGGGCGATATCCGACCCATATTTGTCGGATTGACTTGTATGGAACTTTGTTTAAAGAGGAGAGATTCAAAGCAGTTTCTCGCAATTCTCGTGGTAATTGAACGTCTTCTGAAGCGGAGAGAAGAAAAGATCGAATGGATTCGTTGTTTGAAATTATGAGTCCGGATGAGTTCTCCTGCGGGCTTTCCGATTCGGATCCCATGCTGATGGATCTTGGATCTTGTTCTTCTCACTAAACTCTGCAGGCATATAAAGAAGCTTCTGATAACTTTGAGAATGCTCAAGAATTGGTCTATTCGGGTTCGGCTTGGTTGTTCCAAAAAAAAGAAAAAAAACCGAACCCAAGCTTATCTCGAACCCAAACCGAAGAAATAATAAAAACTTTAAATTGAATTTTCAAATTATAACTTATTAAAAAATAAATAGTGGTAAAGGTTAATATTACTGGATGATATATTTTTAAAAAATATTAAAAAAAATAACAGAATTTAAAAAATAGGTAGACATATGACAAATTTTTAATTTTTTTATTAATTTTAATAAAATTAATTGTCTTTTAGTGAAAGGATGCTTATGTTCCTGTGACTTTGTTTAAATATTAATACTAATGTCATCTGAGTTGAGTGACACATATTTTAATATTTATTACACATGTAACAATTATTTAAAAATATTTTTATAAGTGACAAACCATTAACTTTCATCATTAACTCTAACAAAAGTGGTTAGTTAATTAAAAAATGCTACTTCTACCTCTACTCACTAATTTTTAATTTTTTTATAAAAATATAAATTAAGTCTAAATTTAAAATTTTTTGAGGCTATATCAAACTAATATTTAAAAAAAATCTCGTTAAATCAAATTGATCTTTTATCATAAAAGAAAAAATAAATTTCTCATGAATCATGAAGTATTATATAAATCCAATATTTTTTTATCTCATCATAATTAATTTTTCAAATATGAGACTTAAATCTTCAAGAATCTAATAGGATGGCTTAGTAAGCATTTATTCTTTCAAAATCCTATTCATTGCGGCCACTCTATCTGCCCACTCCAGTGATAACAAAACT
The DNA here is from genome assembly GCA_025617385.1 of Murraya koenigii. Taxonomy (NCBI): domain Eukaryota; kingdom Viridiplantae; phylum Streptophyta; class Magnoliopsida; order Sapindales; family Rutaceae; genus Murraya; species Murraya koenigii. The sequence goes on from CM046811.1 coordinate 37,655,058, forward strand.
ATCCAACATATTTTTAACAAAGTTTTATCAATATCTTTCTCTCATGTTCTCTATTAATCATAACATTTTTCTATTGTTAGAGTAACGGCATAACTTAATTATTTGTCACCTGAAAGAATATTTTTGTAACAATTGTCACATGTATGATAGATGTCGAAACATGTATTATCAAAGTGACATTAATCATTTATTTTTTATTATTTATATCAATTATTTCTATTTTGCCCTTACACGGTTAAAATTAACAAAAAAGTTAATGATTTATCATATATCTACTTAATGTTAAAAATTCCATCACTTTTTTTTTTATATTTGTTAAAAAATATATCACTCAGGTGACACTAACCCTAGTGATAATAACATTGTAAATTTTAGAAATAATGGTGCAGATTCAGCTGCAAGCAGTCGTTGTCCCAACTTCTTCTCTTATAGAAATTGTTAGCTAAAAATAATAATTGATTTTATGCCGATCAGTTATTTCTCATAAATTAATACCTTTGGTTTATTTTTTAGTATTTGGTTCAGTTTAGATTATAGATCCGATTTGATTTCATTTTGGTTTGGACATTTTTTATGATTTGGTTTAATTTTGTTTAGTTTTAATGGGCTTATTTTATATAAACTAATGTGACATGATTAAATTGGTTTGATTAAAGATTCTTTGGTTCACATGATTAGTTTTTATTATTTTATATATTTTATTTTAATCAATGAGTTAATGTCAAATTAATTTGTACAAAATAAGTTTATATAATAATTTATGAATATATCATGAATCGTAAGAAAAAGAGATTAGTAATCATACCACATCAGTTTGTACATACTTATTTATATAAGATAATTATAACTCTATGATTACTTTTTTGAAAATCTTTTTTCATAATATGCCCGCAGGAAAAGAAAATAGTGTTTCATATGTAGAGAGGTTCATAGCAATCGGAAATTTTATAAATTTGAAAAAGAAAATGGGAGAAAAGAGAAGGTAATTCTTGATGTAAGGAAAAAAATGTTGATTAAAGCAATAATATTTGGGTGGAGGGTTTTTTTTTTTTTTTCTATGGGGATCGAACCCACGAATTTGGGTGGAGGTTATTTTTTAGATTTCATATGGTGTATAGAGTAAAATCTTGCTATTTAAATTTTAGTAATAGGCTTATTAAGAAAAAGGGAATTAGTGAGTGAAGGGGTTGGAATTTTACCTTCACAAGTATTTGTAGCTAAGGGAGAACTTGCAACGCTCTTGGACCTTGACTCCGGCAAAGTGGGTATATAAAAAAGATATTCTGACGCCAAGTTAGTATTTGATTTAAGTTTAAAGAAAGAAAAAAGATGAAGAATGTGAGCTTTCTCTCTCTAGAATGAACAATAATATTTTAGCCAAGAGACCTTTTTCTCATAGGAAGGGTCTCTATTTATAGATTATGAGTGACGTGAAATTTAGAGTTTTACTTTAAATTCCTTTCGTAATGACACGTGTCACCCATTATTATTATGCACGTAAATGTAAATTAGACAATAAGAAAACAAATACATTTATTTCGTACCTACACATTTCCCCATTTTGGGTGTGGCTTCCTCAGGTTAATAGATTACGGAAATAATTTCCTCTTCTATCATCTTAATTCCTACAGAATATTTCTAGTGATAATTTTCCTTAAATATCTTCTTTTCTCAAGAATATGTGGGATATTTTGGTGCTTCTAAAGTATTGCACACACTGAGTAATCTAATGGGTTCAAATTATCCTACCATTTAGATTAATAAGGTTAGTTTTCTTTTTATTTGATTTATTAATAAGGTTAATTTAGGATAAATGCTTGTTTTTAATCCCTATATTTTGATTTAAATATTTATTTACTCTATTTATTTTGAAAAATATTTCAAGGCACTGTTGTTCTTAAATATACTACACTCTTACTCTTACTTTTTCTTTGCTTTTATAATAATACCCTCGCTACAATACTCTTGACGTTGATTAATTTATCTATTAAAAAATTAATTAGTAAACTAACCAATAATTATTTATTAGTAAATTAACCAATATAAATAAAAATAAAAGAATTAATATTTTCCGTGCATTTACAACAATCTTGCTAAATATTATTTTTAAATAAATTAATACAGTCAACTTTAAACAATATTTAATACCCGTACAACTATCTTACTAATTAATTATTTATAAATTAATTAATTCACAAAAGTAATCCTAAAAGACAAATAATAACAAAAAAAATTACATTAACTTTTATTTTACTTTTAAGAGTTATTTGATAAATAATTTTCTTTTCTTTCCTTTAATATCTCTAAGAATATTATCGCAAAGTATCAATGTCTTGAGGCGTTTTTTTAAAATATAAGGACTTAAAGACTACTTAACTAAATATACAGTGATTCTAAAAAAAAAAAAAACATAAGGACTAAATAGTTTGGCCACTAAAAAAAATTTTTTTCAATTTTTTTTGTCCAATAATAATCACACATGCAAAGATATTACATTTATATTTTTAATTATTATAAGCTACAAATTTCTCACACAGTTATTATTATTATTATTGAGAAGGAGATTCTCACAAGTTCAATTCCCATTTGGACTTTTAGTGCAATTCCCATTTAGACTATTAGGCTTTGTTTGGTGTATTAGATTAGATTAAAAACACTTAATTATATATAATATTATGTTGTGCTTAGTGCAATACTGGATTGGATTATAAATGATTATGTCTTGTGTTTGGTATATCATGAGATTGACTAATAACTAATAACATGTCTTATATATTAATTTATGAAAATTATACTAGATTTATTTTATAATGACATGGAATATAGCCTAACTTAAATCAATAATTATTGATAAATAATAAAAAAATGCAAAATCTTCCCTTAATTTTTTTATATATATTTAACATGTTATATTTTTTAAACTTACATTTTTTTAATTATATCATCATAAACATAATAAGAATATCATCAACAAAACTATTTTCTCTCTCCAATCCTATGAATAGTTGGGGATAAAATTATTACTTAGAAAATGTAATCCCAGGGTTCCCCATGGAATGAAATTTCGTCACTATTAAGGATTAAATGATGGGCTCATTATTATTATCATACCTCTACTTTTTTCACACCAAACATGATATAAGGATTATTTTATACTAAAATTATCCAATCCTATGATATATGACTACAACCAAACAGGTCCTTAGTGTATATTGAAGAACACGGTTAGAGTCGGTTCAACCATATTATAATTAGGTAGCATTTTTTTTTATTTAAAATTTGAAAGAGTTTGATTTTTTTTTTAAATCTTAATGAACTTTAATATAAATATTTAAATGACATTTTTTTTAATATCTTAATATATGTGGCATCTTGTTTACTTTTATAAATAAAAGACATCTTAAATATAATTATTTGATATTTACGTTCTTGTAAATTAAAATAAAAAAATGGATTAGATCTTATAGCTTAGGAAATAAATATATTTTGTAGAGGTATTTTTGAAATATAAACTTCTCATTCAAATATTTTTTACATTTATATTTTTAATTATGACAAGCTACAAATTTATACAATTTAAAATTCACTAAAAGTTTATATACATTGATTTTTTAGTATAGTGTAGAAGTTTCTCAAGCTTTAGCTTGAAAATTGATATTTCTCACACAGTTGTTATTATTATTATTATTATTGAGGAGGAGATTCTCACAGAGTTACTAAAATTGAGAAAAGTTAAATTCCCATTTGGACTTTTAGTGCAATTTATATTTGGACTTTTAGTGCGATTCCCATTTAGACAATTTGTGTACATTGAAGAACATGGGCTATCATTAGAAACGAAGTCCAGTTCAACAATATTATAATTAAGTAGTATTTTTTTTTATTTAAAAATTTGAATAAATTTAAATTTTTCTGAAATTTTAATGAATTTGAATATATATATATATCTGAATAATTTTTTTAATATTTGAATATAAGTGATATTTTATTTGCTTTTATAAATAAAAGACATCTTAAATATAGTAATTTAATATTTACATTTTTGTAAATTAAAATAAAAAGAGGATTAGATTAGATCTTATAGTTTAGGAAATAAATATATTTTGTACAGATATTTTTTAAATATAAACTTCTTATTTAAATATTTTTTTATTCAGATAAAAATTATAAAAATTATTTTTCTATTTAGATGTAAATATCTGAAAATCAGACATAAATTATAAAAAATAAACAAATAAAAAAATTTATAAAAAAAAATTCAAACTTTAAACGTTTAATAAATAATCCCCTGGTTTTACTATAACCCTAGACATATAGATTCTATAGTATAACTCAGAGGTCTGCCAAACATAACTGCCCGTATAAAATTTAGAGAAGCTCAAAACTTTCTTCGGAACTCTCATCATATGTCAAAAATATCTCTTACCACTAAATAAAAAGGCTTAGTTTACACTATTCCACACAATTTTAGGATAAATTTTGATTTACTTTCTATTTAAAATGACACTTTTCAATTTCCTCTCGAAGGTTTTCAAAACATAAATTTACTCTCAATTATTGTTAAAAAGACTAAAAAAAAAAGTCAATGCACCTTTATTTATCATCAATTTTTAAATAAAAATATAAATAAATTAATATTTTTATACATTTAAAATATGAAATTAAAAATTACCGTTTTGAGTGGGGTTAATTTTATACTTTAGTTCTCTTATTTAACACATAATAATATTAAGAATTTTAGTATTTAAATTTAATTTAATCTTAATATTATATTTTATAAATTATTTAATTATTATTTAATGAATAAATATCACTATTAATTAAAATTAAAATAGTGATTTAAATATTCGTTTGCCTACCGTCACTTATTTGGCACGAACAGACGTTTAGCACGAAAGCATCAGAGCAGACGATCACTACTGTTAAAGCTGAAAATTTCGCCAGAAATGATCGCGTTTACTTAGGTAGACTTTGAAGTCAATCGAATACTTTATTGGCGTGGCAAGAACAAGTCCTTGCTTTCGTTGATTAATTTCACCGCCGCCTCTTTTGAAAATTAAAGACTCTTGTATACTAAAAGTCAATTGTTCTGCAGCTGTGCATAGAGTTATTACTATTACCCTTTTAAGACAGTCTCGATTCTAAAATTGGAAAAAATAACAAAATTAATAAATAAGAAGAAAAAAAATCGTCATTGCTTCCCGGGGAAAGAACAAGAAAATCCAACGGAACTCCATCCTATATGACCGGCGTAATGTTGTAACCTCGCGGTATCTCCGTTGATATTCCGGAATCAAATCTTTTATCAATTTTGTTTTTTTATTGCTTAATTCCCAACATTAATTTAACCATACTTTACTCGATTACTTAATAATATTGAATTATTGATCAATTTAATATTTAAAAGAGCTCATATGATATTGAACAAATTAATATTTATAACAGCTCATTGCATACGTATATAATTAAAGATATAATCAAATTATATATATATTCAATAAATTAAAATCATTGTGAGGTTAAAATGTTATTAGTGCTTTAATTTGTTGCAAAAATAGTTATTATTTGGTCTAATTGAAAGAAAAGTATATCAATGTATTATAAAATTATCACTAGTATTAGAAACTTACAAAATGGCATATAGCGTCAATTTACAACATTTTCATTTATAATTTCATGGTTTATTTACTTAACAATCATATTTTGTCTTTTTATTTTCATTACATCAAATTATTTAAATCTATCACCTTCGCTATCAATAAAATAATAACGAATTTCATAAATTTTTTTATGGAACAATTTTAATGATTTATAATATAAACTTACTTGTTACACTGTTGTTGTTTCTTTTACCGATATTCATACAAGTGTTTGTAATAAATTTATAAATTAGCCCAGGGTGATTAATAGTTGATTTTTCATTTTTTCAATACACTACATTTCGTGTTTGTTTATTATTATTATTTTTGACTTGGTCCCCGTTTGAGGTCTTTTATCGGAAGGAGACAATATAAGTAGCTACCTCGGTGCATTCATTTATCACACCGATCGATCACTGAGCTCAAACCTTAAATTGTTCGAAAATGTATGTGGCCGTTTTGCTGGTTACTCTTCTTCTTGTGAAAATAAGTCATTGGGTTTATACTTGGGCGAACCCCAAGTGCAATGGCAAACTGCCGCCCGGTTCAATGGGTTTGCCGATCATCGGAGAGACAATCCAGTTTTTCACTCCCTATTCATTATACGAAACCCAACCCTTCATTAAAAAAAGAATGGCTCGGTAACCTCTTGATCAAATATATTACATTAATTATATTATATTATATTATATATACATATAACTTTCGTTTAATTAAATTTGTGGGGTTTGTTTCAGATATGGATCTGTGTTTCGAACAAATATAGTTGGGCAGAAGGTGATTGTATCGACAGATCCTGTGACGAATTATAGCATTATGAACACTGAAAATAAGTCACTTTTATTTTGGTGTACTGATGGTTTAAGTCATATATTCGGAAATGAAAACTTCCTCTCACAACATGGTAGCGTCCACAAGTACCTGAGAGGCTTGGTTTTGCATCTTACTGGCCGTGAAATCCTGAGGCAAAAATTCCTCCACGAAATTGATCAAACAACTCGCACACATCTACACTCATGGGCTACCTCTCCAGGCACTGTCAATGTCCGCGACGCCTGTGCAGAAGTAAGCTGGCTAGCTGTATATAACTATTTCAAATAGACCAGGTTTCCGTGATCAACACTGCTTGTTCTGAGCACTGAATCAACAGTCAGGATTTATACAACTCGTGACCGTTGATTCAGTACTCACAAAGCATTTCACAATTGATTTACCGGAAAAAAAAAATTAATTGCTTTTTACTGCATATATGCTGGCAGATGATATTTGAGTCTTGTGCCAAGAAGCTAATAAGTTATGATGAAAGCAAATATTCAAAGAAACTCCGACAGAATTACAGAGCTTTCAAGTTGGGTATCGTCTCATTTCCTATGTACTTTCCAGGATTCGCTTTCTATGAATGTATTAAGGTACAAGCCGGCTACTATATATATATATATATATATATATTTTTCAATGTAATTAATGCCATAAATGACCGAATTAATTAATGATTTTTTTTAATAATTATTTATATAGGGACGTAAGAATATTCGTAAGGTGATTGAGGACATTTACCAAGAGAGGAAAGCTTCGAAAGTGCCAGGCCATGATTTCTTGGATCGTGTACTTGAAGAAGTAGAGAAAGAAAACGCAGTATTGAATGATTCTAACGCTATTGACTTGCTCTTTGTGCTTGTCTTCGCTGCTTTCGAAACTGTCTCTCAATCCATCACCTTAATCACTAAGTATCTTACTGATCATCCTCAAGTGCTAGCAGAACTAACGGTGCGTATGTGCCGCGTGTTAATTATTTATAGAGAATTTGAATCCTGTGCTGAGCCGAGCTGTTGATTTATAGGTTAAAATTCACTTAATAAATTTGTTTGTGTCATATTTCAGGAAGAGCACGAGGGAATTATTAGCCGTCGAGATGATGAGAATTCTGAAGTTACATGGGAAGAATATAAATCGATGACTTTCACACATATGGTGAGTTAACTAACTAATTAGGATTAATAATTGATTAATCTGAAGACCGTATTATATTGATTTTTTTTTTTTATATTAATTAATTCTGGTGGTTGATTTTAAATTTTTTAATTTGTTTTTTAATGTATTGTATTACAGGTTATTAATGAAATTGTTCGACTGGCAAATATCGTACCAGTCACTTTCAGGAAAGTCCTGAAAGATATGGAATTAGACGGTAAGTTAATAATAAAATATAATATATATGTACATATAACCTTGGAATTAATGCTAAAAGAATTATGAATAATTGTCACTATTAAATACAGGGTATACAATTCCAGCAGGCTGGGTGATAATGATGGTTCTTCCGCTTGTTCATTTTGATCCTGATAAATATGAGGATCCTCTTGCATTCAATCCATGGCGTTGGAAGGTGGTTTATTTACTTGCAAATTTAATATTTATTTCCACATAAATAAACAGCTCTGTGCTTATCAGCTGTGACTAACGTATTCTAAGGATACTGTATCCCATAACCTAGTCACCGTTTAGATAATCAGATTTTGTTGATTTTTATTGAGTTTTTAATCCATTCACCAAGTTTCGGAACATGGTAATATGATGAAACCATTCTTCTATTTTTAATGGATTGGCCATATTATTATTATACGATAGGGTAAAGAAATGCATACTGGGACAAAGACTTTCATGGGTTTTGGTGGTGGTGTGAGACTTTGCGCTGGAGCCGATTTTGCCAAGGTTCATTTGGCCGTTTATATTCATTACTTGGTCACAAATTACAGGTAATTAATTAATAGAAAATATACATAAATGTACTCATTAGTCTTGTATGATAAATAACTACTGAAAGGTTACTTTGATGACGATGACCTAATCATTAATAAGGTTTATTTTATGTGACTAAATATATACAATTATCAGGTGGTCTCTGGTCAAAGGAGGGGAGGTCTTTAAGCAGCCGGGTCTCAAATTTCCAAATGGACTGCACATCAAGATTGCTGACAAGCACATGATTTAAAAAAAAATCTAGCCAGCTACCACATGCAATAAAAAAGATTATCTGTTTAGAAAATACTATATTGCTAGTGGCTAGATTGTGTATCAATTTGTGTTATCATGACAATAAATAATAATACAAGAGCTTTTCAATTTCTACACGGTACGTTATCTAAAGAAACCAAAGTGAAGTGCTCGTTAATTCGTTTTTCATTTTGCATGCTTCAAGAAGTTAATTATTATATTCTAAGTTATATAGATGCAAACTGACCAAATCGTGACCGATCATACGGTACCTGACCACCAATGAGCGTTTGGCTCAGTGAAAAAATATTTACTCTCATGTATTTGTGAGATCAGTATTTAAACCTCCATAAAAATAATTATAAAGATTTAGTGTTTTTTTTAATTATAAAATAATTGAGTAATAGTAATTTTTTTTTTTACTAAATATAAATGACGTTATTTAAATATTAGAGAGTATAAAAATCTAAATTAATTTAAGTAATAATCTCATATAATCAAAAAAAATATTACATGACCGACAAAAATACTATATTGGTCAAGAAAATTTTGAGGTGCAGTTCCCTAAATAATTGCATAAATATTGATTTTCAGACAGAAAAATTTGACAAAATATTAACAGTACTTGCAGGATCTTATACGAAATAGATGCAATTTGGTACCTGTATTTGGGAGAAAGAAATTATGGTAAATCAAGCTAATAAACCAGAGGATAGTTTGGGTGCTGACTAAATAATTTAAGTCAAAATAACATTTATGCTTAAATGATCAAAGTAATCTTTATATTTGTTTTTGGGGATGTTTCAAAATCTTGAAAAATTGTTCCAACAATCACATAATTTAATTTGGTTTTGCTTTTAAATCATGCGTGTATTCTTACTTATGCTTTTCAACTGATATTCTTCGCAGCCAGAATTTTACAATAAAAGCTTTGATTTCGTCTTCTTTCTCTTTACCATTGTTTGTCTTCTTAAGCCTTGCTACTCTTTGTTTTCTTATCCACTACTTTTGCTTTCGGCCTGATGCTCTCGTATGCACTTGCCCATGTGAACACAAATGATTGATTTTGATTTGAAATCTTTTGCCATTCCATGTGTTTGCACTTTTTTCATGTTATAGACAAAGCTTATCTATGGCTGTTGCTATAAAATATCTTCAATATATCCGATAACAATCATCGTTATTGGATTGTGCTAAATAGCAATCGATTCTTAGTAGTTTTTTTTATCTTTCTTGTTATATTATGGTTCTATTTTTTATTTTTTTCATTTTTTAAAAATCCACTGATACTTTAATAATTTGATAAATTTATAAGAAAATAATTTTTTAAAAATTATCATTTTATAAAATCCAATCAATACATAAATTAATAATTAATCAATTTAAAACTAAATATATATGTTATGCCTATAATTTTTTTTTTGTTTTACTAACATAATGCTTCATGCATTTCAGATGAAAAAATAAATGTTGTGTTTTATGTGTTATGTTAAGAAAAATGAGAAAGAAATTAACTTAGGGTATATTTGAGATTGATGTTCGATAGTTGTACTTTTTAAGTTACAGCATTAAAGTGTTTGGTAAACACTACCTACTGTACCTTAGAAGCTATATTTATATAATTTTTCACTTGTATGATGTAAAATTTATTATATCTTTAATAATTTTATCAAAATTATTATTTAAAAATTATATTTACTATATATTATTAACTTTTATTTTATAATAACAATTTTTTTTTTCACGACAACTGTAGCTTTTAAGTTACAATATCTCAATTTCAAACGTACATTTACTATATTACTTATAAAAAAATCTTTTTTAATGGGTTATAATACATTTGTGATTTAGTTAAAAGATTATTAAGTAATTGATTAACTCAATTAATTAATCAAGATCAAGTAAAATATTATACTATTTCCATACCTCAATAATTTTTTGAACTATGATCGTGATATTATTTTCATAAATTATTAAATTTATTTTTTGGATAAATCAATAATTAATAATTCATTAATATACTAATATTCATTAAATTAATAATTTTCTATGATCCCAAAATTGTTAATTTACCGAAATTCTATGGTATACAAATGTGCATGATAGATGAAAAGAAATTACACATTGATAAAAAGGAATTACACTTTTTCTTTTTAACTTCGAATTTCGACATTCCAATCTATTTTTACGCCTTCAATTATTGACGGTTGGTTTATTATTTATCCCTAGCCGGCTTAAAAGACGAGTATACACAACATTCACAGCATGACAAGAAGATTAGATCCAGATGAGAGAGAGCCAACAAAGGGAAATAGAAAATGAAAACAAAAAGTCTTGATTTTCTCATCTCTAAACAGCTCTGCAATCGATCTGGTGCACTCACTCTAATTTCTGAGGAATTACTTTCTTTTATTGTTTTACTTTTCTGCAATCTTTTTGTTTTCTGCTGTGGTCATCCGCTGTTGAACTTCTGTTTTAAATCTTTGCTGATCTAGCTAGTCAAGAACCAATTTCATAGTTTGATTGTTGTTTAGCTTTACTTGTATAATAATAATAATAATAATAGATTAAAACTGAAACCCATCACTGCTGATGGCGATGTAGCAAAGAAGCGATGTTAGATGATATTTTCGATATATGATTGGGGTTATGGGATGGGTGGAGTGGGAAAAAATTAAGTCAGTAAAAGAAGTGGCAAGGCGAGCTATGGATGATAAGTTGGAACGATTATTGCTGAAGAAACATTGACACAATATTAGAAACATAATTGAAGAAAAAATTGCTCATGATTTAGGCTTGGAATCTGATCAGATTGTATTTAGAAGAGCTGGTCGGAGTGAAGAAACATTATGTTTTTTCTGGTAGGTTGTTGGTGATTCAACAAAATTTTCTTTCATTTGCATTTTGATTGAATTGATTCAAGCAAATATTTTGTATGCGCATTTGGCTGCAGTTAATGTGCTGGTTTATCACTTGCAGATAAAACAATTGCAAAAGAACTTAAAATTAAGAGTTCTCGGAGGATGCCTAGAATCGGTTAATGCAAGATAATTCAAGGAATTGATGCAAATGTGTATTCTTCCATAGAATTGAGAATTACAGCTTGTTGGAAAGTAAGGAAGCAAAATAAATGTTAATGCTCCATGTTCTACAAATTGATAGTATTCAAATATCTAGTGATGGCTTGATAAAGTATGGGATAAGGTTTGGGTTTTTACAAATATTTACACATTGGAAGCAACAAGGAATAATTTGCATGCACTGTTGATAATCTCAAAAGCTAAAGATTGTCTAAAATGCATGACATCATTTGTGGGTGTCATTCAATAGAACAGACAATTGAAGAGACAAGCTCTAAATGCACTAATTCCATGGTCGACAAGGTCCCCTATGTTGGCTTAATTTTCTTGATTAACCCAGCAGAACCTTTGTTGACTATCAAGAATAAAAACTTTCTACCCAAGAGTTCATATTTCAGAATGGCTGGTGTTAAAAAGTTTATATTTATATGAATGTGAAAGACTGAAATTATTATTTGCGACTTCAAAATTTCAGAGCAAGGACACCCACCGGCCCTGTTCTCACTTGATCATAATAAGGTATGAAATCAAATGAAACCTTGCTATTTGTACAAATAGTTGTCTTGTATAGTTGTATTGGAGGGTAACATTCATTTGCTTTCTGCTATACACACACTAAGTAGATTACAATATTGTAAGAGCTAGTAGATTGTTGCAAATCCCTATCAAATTAGTTAATGCATGTTTATTGGTGTATATAGGGAACAATACTCAAGCTTGGCAGGTGGGCCGAGTCTGAATAAATCCATCATTACAGCTTATAGCCATTTTGCAGCTGGTTGTTTTGTAGCTCGTTTTTCATTTTGAAGAGCAAGATGATTGAAACATCTGTCACATTAGATCCCTACATTCCTTACTGAGGAATATTGTAGGAATAACTGCTTGTCCATCATCTTTCATGAGTGAATGTAATCTGAAATCAACTAGTAGCTGAGCTTAATGAGCTGCGCATTGGTTATATGCATAAATGATAATTGTGCTTATTCAGTATGTAAAAAGTCTATTCTTACTGTTGGAGCTAGATCTTACAGCAATTAGTGGTGTAAGAGCAATTAGTGGTGTAAGATATCACATAATGATAGATAGTAAAATCAAAAGACAACTAACATATTAAAAGTAATAATGTCCAAGACTATCTCTGTTTCTGATGAGACTTCAGTAACGGAAGAGTAAAATGCAACACTGTTTGTGGGCAATATAATTTTGCTCATGCAAAATGACCAACTTCATTCAATGCATCGTAACCTGAACGGGTTCATTCAAACACTATGGCGAAGCTATTCAGTACTGGTTGATGATGAATGACAAATCATCTTGATCACTAAACTCCGATAGCGTATACCTGATATTTTTCTGGCCGATATTTTTAGATGAATCATCATGATCATTTGAATCTGACAATGTACAAACCCGATCACTGGTATTGTTCATAGCATCTATAATGTCTTGACCAGTCTAGATCCTCCAAGGATGCATAATCGAATTCATCATGATCATTTGACTTTGATGGTGGTGTACAAACCCGATCGTTGGTGTTGTTGATAACTAATAAATTAAGATGATCTATTTCGTGCGCCATTCTAGATCCTCCAAAAAACCTTCCAACATATTCCTGAGCATATTCAGGAAGTCCAGTAATTCTGTCAAGGTCAATCAGCTCCAAATTCTTGAGTTTGAGCGCGCTAAATTTCTCAATCATAACCATATTCATGCTTAATTCACCAGCCCATGCATTCTGCTGAAAGCTAATTTGATTACATAATTAAGTGGAGCAAGTTTGGCTCAAAAGCCGCATGGCAATCCTCTGTAATACAGGATAATGTTCACCACAGCACTCCCACCATTTCCCTACACATTTGCACAATAGACACACACAATTAACGTGTCAAAATATTAGGGGTTGAAGACTTGGAAGTCCACATTTTTTTTTAGCTCAGGATTATAAACTCAAGAGAGTTGGCAAGAAACGAAAAAAAAAAAACTAAAATATCAGCTGAAAAATGGGTAAATGGAAGTAAAATCAATAAAACTTACACGATGGACTGTATTTAACATTTTCAATGTTGTTGCAGTGAACAAATCTGAGGCTTTCATGAGGTAAGAGTTGCACTTGGTTTGATAAAGCTTCCTGTTCTACATTGGGAACAAATAACCCTTTTTCATTTCAGAGTCTTCGCAAAACTTCTGACTACACATGTAAGCGGGGTTCAGAAAGGCTGCAAGTACATGTATTGGTCGGATTATGCTACTTCTCCAGCCATTAAACACCTTTCTTATCCTCTTCACACCATCTAAATGCTGTTTAAATGCCTCTTCTGCCCTCTTCATTGCTTCATAAAAATATCCTAAAGTTGATCCGTATCCATTTATGGGTTCAAGAACTTGAAACAGTGGCTACAAAACTTGCACCACATTTCTCCCATTACTCCAAAATTCTGTAGAATGAATAGCTTTATGCACAGCATCAAGTACACGATTTTCACTACTCGACCCTTCCTGTACACAAGCTGAGCAATCAGTTGGCAGCTGCAATGCTCGTAATTCCTCTTCAGCTACCAAAATTGAGTTAAGCATAAATAATTCGACGGAGATCGTAGCCAGGCTACCGCGATAATATTCCTTTGTTCTTGTGTGCTTCTTTCTTGGGATCAGAGCTGTATCATTTCTGTACAAAAATTTGAATATCAGTTTTGCTAACTGAGTAGTCTTATGAATCCAGGGAACATAAAGGTATACGAGTAGCAAAAGTGCCCCAAGTTCACCATCAGCACATTTGGATGGGGGCATCCATGGGTATTCCATGATAATCATCTCCACAACTGTATTGAAAAAGTGTCCTTTGAACTCAGCAAAATGGTCCACCATAGAATCATCACTTTCATCAAGGGTGGCCTGAACAACGTGCTTGGGCACCAAAGATTCAATCATAGAACATATGCTATCTATAAAATGATGAAATGACATCCCGAACTGTAATTTTATCTGCACAGACCAAGCCACCAGGGGTGTATGCGAAAAAGTTCATGCGCACAACTTTTGAATTTTTCACTGCACTACCTTTGACATGATCAGTGAACAGCCTGTTGTATTAAAAAATTTCTTGACATTTGCAACGTATTCCTCAATTTCATTGTTGACACAGAGGAATTGTGATTTGAGAGCTGAATAACTTGGTAATATGTTACTAGGCCCAATTTCTGCAATGCTCTTCAGCAAGCGACCAAAAAATGTGCAAAGCACTCTGACTGTCACAAAACACAGTAATTTTCTCTTGTTTGTGCTTGAACCCCTCAAGTAACCTTTTTATCCAAATAGCTTCCTTGCATGCTTGCGTAGCTGCCATGTATTCTACTTCTGTCTTAAATAAAGCCACAACAGTCTGTAGTTTTGAAACCCAGCTTACAGCTCCACCCGCAAGTGTAAACACATAGCCAGTAGTAGATTTTTTTTTATCAAGGTCACCTGTGAAATCTGAATCCACGTAGCCTCTGATAGTAAATTATGACCCTCCATAACATAATGCAACATCTGATGTTCCTCTGATGTATCTTAGAATCATCTTTACTATTTGCCAATGTTCTCTACCAAGATTCACAGTCAACTAACTGCTCCCACCATGTATCGACTAACTGCTCCCACAGTTTATGCAATGTCTGGTCTTGTACAAATCATAGCGAACATCAAACTTCCCACTGTTGATGCATATGGTACTCGAGACATCTTTTTCCTCTCTGCTTCATTGCTAGGACACATACTTGAGGATAACTTGAAATTAACAGGAAGTGGGGTAGAAATTGGCTTACAATCTTGCATGTTGAAGCCTCGCAAAATTTTCTTCAAGTAATTCTTCTGTGAAAGCCACATCTTCTTGTTATTTCTGTCTCGGTGAATTTACATCCCTAGAATCTTGTTTGCTGGTCCCAAGTCCTTCATTTCAAACTCCCTAGCCAACTGTGCCTTTAATTCTTGGACTTGATCTTTGTTGGGGCTTGCGACCAATATGTCATCCACATACAACAACAAAATGATAAAATCATTATCCTCAAATCTCTTGTAATAAGCACAATGGTCTGAACTGAGTCTGTTATATCCAAGACTCATGATGAAAGAATCAATCTCTTATACCAACACCTCGGCTCCTGTTTGAGACCGTATAGAGATTTGTTCAATCTGCAAACCAAGTTCTCCTTATCTATATCAGTAAAATCTTCTGGTTAGAGCATATAAATCTCTTCTTCAAGTTCTCTATGAAGAAATGCAGTATTCACATCTAACTATTCTAGATGTAGGTTAAATGTAGTACACATTGCCAAGACTACTCTGACTGTCGTGAGTCGAACTACTGAAGAAAATATCTCATTGAAGTCAATACCTTCTTTCTGAGCATATCCCTTTACCACCAATCTTGCACGATACCGCTCCACTTGATTATTGCCATCACGTTTGATCTTGTAGACCAATTTGTTTTCAATGACTTTTCTTTCATATGGCAGTGGCACAAGTTCCCATGTCTTTTTTTGTGTAGAACTTCAATTTCTTCCTGCATTACTACTATCCACAAAGTAACATCTGAGCTGTTTAAAGCTTCATGGAAAGTTGATGGCTCTCCATCCTCTGTTAAAAGACAATATGCAATATTGATATCTGTAACAGATTCTGAGTGCCAAGTTGGTGATCGTCTCTCTCGAGTTGACCGACGAATTTCTAGAGCCTCAGACTTGACTGGTTCTTGTTCCTCGTGTTTTGGTGCTCCTTCAGAAGACTTTGAATCTTCCTGATTATTTTCTATATATACCGGTGTAGTCTCTAACTTTTCTTTCACAGTACTATTATCCCCATCTTTCTTTTGCAGTTAATCTTCTACAAAGACAACATCTCTGCTAATGACAATTTTGTGGGCACTGGGATCCCACAGATGATACCCCTTTACACCATCAGCATACCCCAAAAAGATACACCTCATAGATTTTGAATTTAACTTTATTCTTTCTTAGGCATTATACATTACATATACAGGACTTCCAAATGTATGTAAATGACAGTAATCAGCTGGCTTACCTGTCCACATCTCTATCGGCGTCTTCAACTCAATAGCTGTTGATGGAGACCAATTTACCATATAACAGGCAGTTTTGGCTGCTTCAGTCCAAAATGAGTTAAGTAGACCAGCAGTCTTCAACATAGCTCTTATCCTCTCTATAAGAATTCTGTTCATCCGCTCCGCCACTCCATTTTGTTGAGGAGTGTATGCTGCTGTAAACTATCTCTGAATACCTTTTTGCTTACAGTATACAAGAAATGCACTAACTGTATACTCTCCACCATTATCTGTTCTTAAGAACTTGATCATTTTCCTAGATTCAAGTTCAACCCGCGCTTTGAATTCCTTGAATACTGGAAACACATCTGACTTTTTCTTGATTGGATACACCCAACATCTCTTGAAGTAATCATCAATAAAAGTAACGAAGTACTTTGCACCTCCTTGGAATAAATCCGGTGTTTCCCAAACATCAGAATGAACTAAGTCGAGAATGCATTTACTTCTAGTATGGATCTGCTACATTTCAATCTATGCTGCTTACTTATAACACAATACTCACAAAATGGTAAACTTACCGATTTGAGTCCCGGAAGCAGCTTTTACTCAGAGAGAATCTTTAAACCTTATTCGACATGTGACCAAGTCTGAGATGCCACATCAGTTTCCTGTAGTGTTTCTCCTTGAAGCATGAATAGATTCGCACTGATCTTTTCTGCCTTAATTAATACAAGCGCTCCTCTGACAATTTTTATCATCACATTTTTAATATGGACTTTGCACCCAAGACTATCTATTTGTCTCAAAGACAATAGATTTTTCTTCAAGCCTTTAATATATCGTACCTCCTGAATTGTGCGAACTGTACCATCATACATTTTTATTTTGACAGTACCAATATCGGCGATCTCCAAGGCATGGTCATCACCCATGTATACAGATCCTCCTGAAATTGGTTCATATGTGTGGAACCATTCTCTCCGAGAGGTCATGTGCCATGTTGCTCCTGAGTTTATAAGTCAGGCGTTAGCTAACCACTTTCTGTCTTCTGTAATAGCTGCTGCCTCACTATAGAGAATTTCGCCATCATCCGAAGTACTAGCCACACAATTCTGAGCATTTGATGACTCAAGTGCTTTATTCTCTCTACTCTTCTGATTGCTCTAACACTCTTTCTTCACATGCCCTTTCTTGCCACAATTATAGCATTTCACATTCTTCTTACTTATGAATTTTGATATACCATGATTGTAATTTCCATTAGGGCCACGTTCTGTTGATCTCCCTCTCATCACCAATAGCACTTCTGCTTGCTGCGAACTTGCTGTGGAATCTACATCAGTGACCGATCATATCAACACATTGAAGACTCTATTTTCGTAACTCACAACGTTGGGTCACAAAATAGAGGAAAATGAACGTGCGGAGTTTCTACTTCAAAGTCTACTAGATTTGTATGATCAACTCATCATCAATCTGGCGAACAATAATCCGATGGACAGTCTAGTTTTTGATGATGTTGCATGTCTATCTTCCTTGGTCTTGCGCCTGCTTTTCTCATTTAAGATGGAGGCTGCAACATCATCGAAAACTAGACTGTCCGTCAAATTATTGTTCGCCAGATTGATGATGAGTTAATCATACAAATCTAGTAGACTTTGAAGTAGAAGCTCCGCACATTCATTTTCCTTTATTTTGTGACCCAACGTTGTGAGTTACGAAAATAGAGTCTTCAATGTGTTGATATGATCGGTCACTGATGTAGATTCCGCTATGCGAAGAGTATAGAGTCTCCTCTTTAAAAAAAATCTTATTGTGCATCGACTTAGCCTCGTACAATTTTGTGAGAGTATCCTATATTTCCTTTGCTGTCTTTTTCTCTGCCACACTGGATAACACCTCATCTACAAGTGCTAAGTGTAGATCAGCAATTACATTACCGTCTATCTTGTTCCACTTGGCATCATCAGTTATCTCCATGGGTCTTTCTCCAATTGCTGCCAAACAATTGTTTTTTCTCAGAATAACTTTCATCTTCATTATTTTTTCTCAATCTCGTATTTTACCGCCATTATTTTCACCACGAACTACCTTTGTTAGGATTGGCTCTCACTGTTTCACGTGAACAGTACCGTATATATGAATGGTAACCGTGTACATGAACAGTAACTATATACGTGAACTGTAACCTCACATAAACAGTAACCTGATTAAAAAAATTGCAACCAAGGCTCTGATACTACTGTTAGGAAATTTATGGGTGAAGTAGGGTCACAACTAAAATGAAATTGGAAGAAAATGAAGAACAAGCACAAAACTAGGACACCAGAAATTACGTGGTTCGGCTTACAGCTTATATCAACGAGAAAAGACAGAAGGAAATAATTTTACTATACTGGAAAAATAATAACTTCTCTCTAATAATAGGAGAGAATAATTATACTCTCTTTATAACTAGAAGAAAATTATTCTCACTTCCCAATACCCCAATTACACCCAATACTAAGAGCACTTATTTAACTCTCAAAATTCTCTCTAATACAAAAGGAAATAAATTTTCTGGGATGATTGAAATGAGGGAAGAGGCTCTTTTTTTATAGCCACATTTTGGCTGTTGTTCATGCCTATTTTATTTATTATTTATTTATTATTTTTTTTTCTAAACTATTCAACACGATACCACAAAAAATGGCGGGTCGTGTTAAAAGGTTAACACCTCCCATCTAGAAGGGCGGTGCCAACCAAACCAACTTTGACATGTGTGTGTGTGTGCTGCGTGAAAATGTTTGCCTGAGGAAACTTTAGACTTACGAATCGATTCTTAGTTGGAAGCCCAATTGAAGAGAGAATGCCAATGAAGAACTTGTAAGCAGTTATCTTTATCTCTTAGAAGCCTATTTTTATTTCTGATTTTATGACAAATACAGAGACTTTGTATGCTGCAGGTTGTCACTTGTATGTAAGGCATTGGTAATGCAACCAAGCGTCGGCATGGCTTGCTTGGCCTAAGGCGGTGACACAGTTCCTGTACTGAACATCCGCACCTTATCTTGGACGTGTCTGTTTGGTAAGAGTTTTGGGAATGTCATTAAAACTAAAAATAAAACGAATATAGAATGATCTTTGTATATATATATATATATATATATATATTGAGATTCAAAAAACATAGATTTCAATATATTATAAAATAAAATATAATTTATTGAAGTCAGTGTTTATTTTTTATCTTTTAGAACAACACAAATATGCTAAACTTTTAATATAACACGACTACATCCCTGCCATTGACACTTATCTAACACAATCTTTTCAACATACAAATATACAATTGTCTTGCAAAAAAGTAGGTCAATATTTTGGTAGACTATAACTCCAAAAAGGGAAATATTATTTTTATGTAAGATCATAATGAACCAAGTAATAATCAATGACGAAGAAACATCACAAAAACATCAAATCTTGAATAAACTAATTAACAATAAAATTGAGGGCTCGCCGTGCATTTGTATGCTATAGGGAGGTTTACTTGTCTTATAGTTTAGTTGTTTAAGATTACGACTGGTGGCTGTCAAAGAAGATTGGTGTCGCAAATGAAAAGGTTACAAATGTTGAATTTGATAAGCCAAAAATGTTGAATTTGAGGTTGGTAATGCCGTAATTTGTAGCCCACAATTATTGACATTTTAAGCATTGCAAGGTTATAAATTAGAGTGTAGAGGAAGAGCTTGGTATCTCATTCTTCAATCCAATTACTTGTGAGAGAAAGAAAGAGAGCTGAGTTTAAAAGTTTAAGAGCTTATATTATAAAACTCTTTAGAGTTTAGTAAGCAAAAGATTAGATGTATTTGGGATTTGAGTGAGAAAATTAAATATAAGAGTGTAGATGTAATAATTTTCACATAGTAAATTTTTGTTGTTGTTGTCTATTGATAACGACCGTGGTTTTTCTCTAGATTTATAATTTTTCACGTAAATCTTATGTTGTGCGTATGATATTATTCTCTACTTATCTTTTCTATTAATTTGTTGCTTAATATATATATTTAGAGTGATTTTGGGAGGAAGCTCAATTTCCTAACAAGCACAACTCAAATACTAACAGCAGCAACCATATTGAAGTGTTCTTTTATAATCGTTCAATTATAGAAAAGTTCAGTATAACTTTTTAAAGAAGCATTAGATCAACACATGCTATCATAAGAGGTATTCCATCATCACAAATTTGGAAAATATTGGATTATATAGTTAAAATCTTGCCAATGTGATACTCAACTATTACGTTTTATACGTAACACACTATATTATTTTAGATCGACACAGGTTAAAGCATCTTTTTTTTTTTTTGTTCCCCTGACTCATCTTGCGACTTCTTTAATTATAATAATTTTTCCTGCTCCTCCCATTCGATAAACCTAATGTTGACCTTATCATTTCTTAACAACTCTATAATTGAAATACTAGCTAAACAACCTCAAAGGGAGTGAATTGAGATTATAAAAATTATTACTAAATTAATTTTAGATATACTTCAATTAACACAATTAAATATAAAAGGATAAAGCTTAATGTGGTAAAAGATAAAGAGTAAGGGATAGAGAGATGCAAACACGTGATTTTTAAGTGGTTGGGCCAATCTTGCCTACGGCTACGCCTCCAAACTCACTAGACTTAAGGATTTTACTAAGCGTGGCTCCAAGGCTTCAACTATGCTTACACTTGACTTCCAAAAGTGTCAATGGACCTTTACAACAAGATATTATCCTCAATCTTTTAACCCAAGTGTATCTCAACACTTATAATCTTTTAACTTTGTGTTTACAAGTAGAAGTTACAAATCAACTTCTTACATGTAATATAATTGATTATAAGATGAATACTCAATGCGTGTATCAAAAGATTACAAGAAATTTAACTCAATTTGCTCTTGAATGCTCATTGATAAATGTTGTTGTCCAACTCTTTATTTGGATTTGAATGATTTCTTTTATAGTTGGAGCTGAAAACTAGTCGTTATAAACTTTTTGAGTCTTAATAGTTCACCGTTTTGACTTAAACAAGTTACAATTAGGTTTTATTTCAAATAGTCGGTTAGCCATTTATATATTATCGAATTACCGTTAAGATGTATCAAAATGTGCTGCTACTCTATGGACCTACCTGCTAACTTTGTTGTCGGTTAGCCATTAATGTTGAACAAGATATGCTGCTCTCTAGACATTATCGGCGATCTACTAACTTTGTTGTCTGTTAGCTACTAAGCTATAATGCCAAATAGTTTGCTGCAGTGACAACTTTATAAAATTTATAATTTTACCCTAATTTGTCCAAAAACTATATTGCAGCACAAAAACATCATATACATTTTCAAATAAGTCTATTTCAAAATTTTAAACAATATTAGATGATTTCAAAGTTTTCAATTTATTCTAAAAACTTGAAATACAACCAATTTAAAATATTTTCAAATTGAATCAATTCAAAACATATTTATTATTATTAAAATCATAATTATGAAAGTCTATATGCTAATAGTAATAGCCTATAAGGCCATAACGCTGTCTTTTGTTACTTATACCCCCTCATAAACACTAGTTACGTCCTTCTGAATCAACATGAAGGTAGGAATTGGAGCTAAAGTTGCCTTTTTTGGTGAGATTATTATGACCATAAAACAAATTTGTTGCTGCTTGACATCTTGTTGCTTAACTTATATGACACACTGTGATAATTTAGAGAAAAAATTAGGCCAAATGATGTATAACATCAGTTAGTAACATTATTAATTTCTGTTAAATAAATAATGAAATGAAAAACTAATAACAAATTATGAAATGCATTTGAAGAAACAGATAATGGTTTATTCCATCCAACAAATAAGGAAATTGTGGCTAATAAATTAAAACAACATATATACTGATCAGAAATATCAAAGATAATGGCAATTTCATAATAGAACAATCTAAATCAATATAAATTTTCTCTAAGTTTATTAAGCATTCACTGTTACATAATCTTTGTTACCTGATGTAAGAATCAAATGTCAAAAAACAACAAAATTAACAGGCAAATCCTCCAAACAAGAAAATAAACAGATAGTTACTCAAAAAATAATAAAGATTAATAAACAAAAATAAATCATGGTAAAATTTAGTGTCATTTTTGTAGAAAAATTTTATTTCTTTCTTGTTTTGTTTTGATTAAGATCAATGCTTTTGAGTTTTCAAATAAGAGGTGGGGTGCTCTAGTTAGGACACTAAGAATGAAATGATAAGTTTGTGTAGAAGTAGGGGTTTTTGTAAGATGCCATTGTTCTACTATAAATAATAAATCAAATAAAGAATTTTTTTTTCCTTTATTAGGAATGGGTGATTTCTAGGGGTGGGCACCAACCAACATTACTCATGAAACCGTCCTAACCTACATGATTTTTTGTAGGGTTGGGTTGGGTTGAAAGCCAACCTAAATATATAATATATATAAAGACATATATTATATCTTTTTGATATTTTATACAAAAATTAAAATATATAAATGTAAATAAAAAAATGATAAGCAAGCCCTTCACAACAACCCAACTTTCTCAATCATAGAACCTTAAACACAAATTCCTCTAGTTCAAAATATAGTGACTTGCACATAGAACACAACACAACATCACAACTCGCAAGCCTTTTTGAATAGCAGTCCAACCACACAAGTTCTTACTTCTTTCTTATTTACTAATTTATTATTGCCGTTTTGAAACAAATTAGTCAATTTTTATTATTAAGAGGTTAAGCACAACCGATTTGATACTCTAAAATATTTTTTAATGAAACAAATTGGCCAAATTTTTGTTGTTAAGGTGTTAAGCTCAATCGAATTTTTCTTTCTTTCTTTCTTTCTCTTTTTTTTTTTTTATAGAAAGCTCAACTAGATTAGCATAAATATAATAATTATTGTTACTATCTTTGGGAAAAAAGCTTTTTAACAAAAATTAGATGGGCATTGTTTTGTTTCTGCAGCAATATTTTCAGCAAATCTTTTTACCAAGTCATGTTCTCTAATTCACATATACTTTTTGTCTTAGATACCTTTTTTTTCATAAAATTTTTCTAATCATACCTTTTTGTTGTAGCATCCAAATATGGTTAAAGGTATTAGATACCTTTAGGAAGTTGCTTTGACCACTGTTAGTTATTTTCCTCAATATTTGTTAATTACTAATAACATAATAACTATTTCTTATGTCCTGAATTTTTTCCTTATAGATGACCTCCAAAACTTAAAGTACAATTGATAGTTCTACTAATACAAATACGGACAATAAAAGAGGTGGGAAGGTTTCACTAGTATGGCAACATTACACAAAATTTGAGAATGGTAGAAAATGTAAGTGTAACTATTATTCTAAAGTATATGCGCGTCATTCTAGATTTTTTGGAACCCATACTTTATGGAATCACTTAAAAGTATGCAAAGTCTATGATAAAGTTGATTTAAACAAAAAACCTTAGCGTACAAGGATAAGACAACTAGTGGTAGTAGTAATCTTATACTAATTTTTTGTAGCAAAGAGGACCTTAGAAAAGATGCATTGAGATGATAATTATTGATGAATTGCCCTATAGTTTTGTTCATAAAGAAGGGAATCAGAAATTTATGAGCAAAGCTTGTCCAAATTTGATTTTTTTTTTTAAAGGAGAATTACTGTTAGAAATCCTATTTTAAAGAAAAAAAATGGGGAAAAAAAAGGTTGGGCCATCTGAACTTTGAAATTTGGTGAATGCAAGTATGTTGAACAAACTTTTCGAGAATTTTTATGAAATTAAAAAAAAATAATTAGTGCTTCTTTGTCTATTATGTTGCATTTGTATTTTCATGAGATGCATTTTATTAAGTCAAATTTAAAAGAATTGATGCTAAGTAAAGGTTCTTATTTGATGCATTGGCCGATAAGATGAAAGAAAAGTACGACAAATGTTGTTGTTGTTGTTGTTGTTGTGTTTGATTTGCGTTATAAATTGAGTTTTGAGAAATTTTGTTTTGAAGAGTTGTATGATGAAAATGTTGTGTGCGACCTCATAAAAGTGAATAATGGTTATTGTCTTCTTTGTATTATTTTTATCAAATATTTCTTTGTATTATTTTTACACATATAATGACCCTATATGTGATAGTAGTAGCCAAAGCTAATCCTCTAATGTTGTCGTTTTTCCATCGGAATTGGAGAAAAGAAATGACATTGTTGAGTATAGATTAGCTAAGTGGAAAAACTTTCAAAATAGAAAAAGAAGCAACTAAAGGAGGATAATTAGAGTTGAAAAATGAAGTATGAAGTGGACAAATATTTATTCGATAACAGTGAAAATTGTTTTGATGATTCATTTGATTGTGAAACTATTGAATGTAAATAGTGAGAAATATAAAATTTTGTCTAATGTAGCCAAAGATACACTTGCAATCCTAATATCTTATAGTTGCTTATGAGTCTACATTAAGTATAGAATGGCACATTCTTAATCCATTTCGAGCATCTTTGTGTCCCAAAATAGTGGAAAGCTTGATATGCGGGAAAAATTGACTTCGTTCTTCTCGTATTGTTGTAGAAGAGTATACTCGTACACCTTCTGTTAAAGATATGACATTTTACAAATCAATTACATTGGGTAAATATTAGTATTATGATTTTATTTTTATTATGTTTGTTTTTTTTTCCTTGTATTTATTTGTTATAACATATATGACTAATATTTTCATTATTATTTTTTTGTAGAGTCAAGATTGGCATCAGATGTTGATATCATTAATTTATACTAATATGAATTTTCATACCATTAATTTAGGCTTTAATGTTTTGTGTTAAAAAATACTTTGAATTTTTAGACTTATTTTTTTTCCATTAGCTATGAACTAATAATTTGATTGTTAGAATTTAAAATGTGGGATTTGTTGTAAGAATTTTAATAGTTTTTAATTTTTTAAATTTATTTATTTATTTTTGTACATTATTAAGTTGGACTATAAAAATAAGTCTTTTTTAAAAGCTCAACCCATAATTCTGCGAGTGGGGTTGGGTTAAATTTTTTTAACTCGTTCTATATACCAGTTGGGTTGAGTTGTATACCAACTCGACCCTTGCCAACCTCTAGTGATTTCTCTAAGTCTTATTAATATGGGTGTTTGATAAATCTAGATTGTGTTATAATAGATTTATGAAACAATCTCGATGGATTTTTATTGCAAATATCAGTCGATTTCTAATTGTAATATATAGCATAAACAAAAACAAAAACAAAATAAACAAATGGATCCTTTCTAAAATTACTTTTGAAATATTTATGAAAATATAGTGAGACAAATTAGTTTAGTGCAACAGTTAGTGAGACATGTGCCTGTCGCACTAAGCCAGCATGTCTCACTAAATTTGGATTTTATTTTTACTTAAATTTTCTATTGTTTTTAATAATTTATTTTTTATTTCTCAACCCAAACTAATTATTTTAAGATATTACATTGTTTTATGAATGAAAAATAACAATATTTTTAACAAAATTATATTAATTTCGAATTTAAATGTTAAACTTAATATATTAAATATTGATATTATTTATAAAATTACACAAACCTTAATAAACTTTTTAATTATGGATTATATCTTCGGTTATATATTACAGGATTCAATGATTTGTTGATAGTGATTAACTTAATGATTTATTGAGACTGTTAAAGGTGTTGAGAGTGTGATATTTTTTTTTTTAAAGTATTTTTAATAGTGGCATTAATTTATAAATTTGATGAAAGTAATAGAGTAATTTGGTCCAAAAATATTGTATTTGGCTAGTTATGATATAAACAAGTTTGAGAGATTAAATTTAAAATATAAAAAATTATGTGGTCAATCTTGTAAATTTCTTGGCTGTAAGCAAGTTAAAATTAAAAATTTACATTTAGCCCATCAATTTTTACATAACTTTATTAAAGCCTAATAAGTTTTATTGTTTAAATATTATGACTCAATGTTGGCCTCTTCAATTTGATAAATTTTATGTAGATTATAATTTTTATATTATGGCCCAATTAAACTAAAAATATAAAATCCTAGTACCGTCACTGACCTCGAGTATATTTGAGATTGAGGTTGGGTAGTTGTAACTTTTAAATTATAATACTAAAGTATTTAGTAAATACTAACTGCTATAGTTTAAAAGTAATATTAATATGATTTTTCATTTGTATGATATAAAATATATTATATTTTTAATAATTTTTTCAAAATTATATTTATTACATATTATTAATTTTTATTTTATAATTACAGTTTTTTTCACAACAGCTGTAACTTAAAAGGTACAGTACCTCAATTCCAAACATACTCCTCATCAGTGCACGGATAGCTATCTCACGAGCAAATGTTTAGGTTCAACTTCAACGAAAGGAAAAAAAGGAAAAGAATAAAAAACTAAGCACCTAAAGACATTTATTTATAGACCAAGAAATACAAGATTGCCTACTTCAATTCATTAAGGGATTATAGAATGTACATCTAATATATTGTTTACAGTTGGTGAAAGGTAACATTACATTAACAATAGGTAATAAACTCAATTAACACCTACTATATAAAAAGTTATCATTGGTGACATATCTCTTAGGATACAAACTATAACTGGTAATATACCTGTTAATATAGGAACTAGGTATCATTATTATGAAGTAATATAATTACTCAAAATATTATAAATTTATAATATGTATAAGAAGTTGAGTTCATACTTGTCATTTATTAAGAGTGGACTTCACCATCTCTCAAGTTACACAACAAGTATGTGCCATATTTTCTAGCGTTACGAAATGATAGTTTACGAATCCTACTACATTAAGTTACTCTCCGTGTTGTCATTAAACGATATTTTAGTCTAGTTGTCGTAGTCTTTTTACTTTATTTTCAAGATTTACCATAAAATTTGATGAAGTTAACAAGTATAAACCTCACTGTATATTGTTATCAAATGGTGGTTGATGCCCCACTATTTTTAAATTTACTCTTATTGTATTTAATAGTAGTAAGAAGTCGGGTTCACAATTATCGTATATAAAGTAATGGGTCCCACTAAATCAAACGTTAGATTTACATCGATAGTCAATGTAGACCCCACTTTCTACCGTTACAAAATGATATTTAATAGATCCCACCTCTCTTAAATTACTCTCCATATTATAGTCGAAAACAAATTTTGGTCGAGTTGTCGAAGCCTCTTTTTTTCTCTCTTTCCAAAGTTTACTTTGAAATCTAATGATGTGAGAATCATTAATGTATGCAAGAAGTACTTTGAAATTTAAATGATGTGACAATTATTACTGTATACAACAAGCACATAATTCTTATTTGAGTGATGATAGAGCTATAAATAATATTTAAAATTATTTTGTATAAATGAATGTGGTGACGTGGCACTCACGCATTCGCAATTGCACGCACTGTAGAAGAGAGTAACCGTACAAAGAAACAACATCTCAAACAAACAGACCCTATCTATTTCCTTCATTTTTAACCTTCCCCGTACTATATAAACCCCTCACCATCTTCTAGTTTTTACAATCTCTCTCGCTCACTCATTTTTTAAATTTCAATTTCTAGGGTTTCTCTCCCTCTCACATCTTTCTACATGCGTAGTGTAATTAACGTACTTGCGTAGTGTAATTAACGTTGTGGATTTCCTCTGCTAATAAAATTCAAATTCAATCAATCTCGAACCCTAATTTCTCCGGCAATTCGTTCGTTCAATCAAATCAATGGCGCCGCCGCCGAGTAAGTTCAACAGAGCGTACGACGACAAGGAGGCGCCGCCGTCCAGCAATCTGTGGGTTGGAAACTTGTCGGCCGACACGACCGACGCGGATCTGAAGGAGCTATTCGCGAAATTTGGCGCTTTGGATAAAGTGACGACGTACTCGTCGCGGAGCTTTGCGTTTGTTTACTACAAGCGCGTGGAGGATGCCAAAGCCGCCAAAGACGCGCTCCAGGGAACCGACTTCTGTGGGAACCCGATCAAGATCGAGTTTGCTCGACCGGTTTGTTCTAATTTCTACGATTTAATTATTATTTTATTATTTGTAGATTTTTGTATTTGTATAATAATTTGTTTGACACTGACGTTTTATGTGATTTTTGTCCCCAACTTTTTATTGCCGAGAAGAAACTTATTTCAACAAAATTATTATTTTATACGAAAAACAATTTCGGCCGGAAAATTTAGGAGCGATATAAGTTGAAATTGAACCCAATTATTTGTCTGATAATTTGGTATAGATTCAACAAGACGGATAAGATTTCATAATTCATTTTGATTAAATATAAATGATTTCCAAACATTAATAATGGCAGCTTGAGAAATTTTGTTTCACTAATTAACATTAAACAGTTCTGATCACAAATGTAATTGGTATCATTCCTAGTAATTTAGATTAAGCTTGGGGATTTTTCCTATAGGTAATGACACACCATTGAAATTGGCCACATTGAAGCACTTAACCAGACCTCAAGAACAAACGAACATATTTATGGGATCTGCCAAACGTTTTATGCAGTTGTGTTGCTTTTGTCACAGCATCTGCCTACATCATTTGATGGGATTGTACAACATTAGATAAGGATTTCACTTTTAAAGCCTGCAAAAGACCCTATTATATATAATACTGGGAGAGTATAATAGAAGCCTCCTTTCTTTCTGATTCTTCCTAGCATTTTGGAATTCGACAATTGTTGAGGAATTGGGCAATTGGATCCCACATGCTGCTTCAAAATGAATGGGTTTACAAACAGTATTTGATGACTAAAGATCAAGGGCCAATTTGGGATTTTTGCACCTCGGATTGAGCTATATCCTTTCAACACAACTTTTTTTTTTTAAATGTTTTGGAAAAAAATACATTTAGAAATAGTTCCCTCACTTGACAAAATTTGAAAAGAGGTCAAGCTCTTGTAACCTTAAATCAAGAACGAGTGTGGAAATGTTTTAACTAATCATTTTTATAATTTAAGTGGATTTTAATTGTATTTACCCAAACATCCAAAAGAAATAAGGTGTCATTAATGTTACTTGCTGATTATTTTGAGAGACTAAGCTAACAAAATCAATAATAACCGCAATGAAACATATATTTGAAATTGAGCTAGAAGAAATTGAAAAACAATAACCTGTCATATTTGCTTGTTAATTTTGATTGATGGAATGTATTTTTCTTCAACTATATTCCATCACATAAGATACTATAGTTTGGATTATATTATTCTTGAAGAAGATGAAACTATTTATTTTAGTAAGATGGTTCAAATTATTTTTGTGGATTTGTAGTCCCACCAATCCTTGTACATATTTATTATATATATAATCTTTTGTTTTTCAGCCCAAAAAAAAAGTTATATTTTAACTAAATATTTTCTTTACTTCTAAAGTTAATAAAATTTTACAGTGGGTTAGGGTGTTTGCATTTGGACTTTTTATTTGTGGAAAATATTAGGATTTTGGATTAGTTGATTCTTAGAATCAACATCTGAAATGTTGATATTTTCTGCATATAAGACCTGCTTTGTGAAGGGTTGATAGTCCCCTAAAGTGATTTTTGACATATTTTATTACTATTGTTGAGCTTTAGTTGTTGAAATTTGCCTCTGGAATGTTTTATCGCGATAGCAATCTCAGATGGAGCTAAATAAGCAGTAAAGAAAATAGAAAGCAAATGATGTTTCCTCAATGATTCCTCGCGATATAAGAAAATTGAGTAAAAATGCATCCCGTTTTGTCAAATTGAAGCTTAATGATGTTTTACTGTGGATTTGTTTTGTTGTCTATTGGCTTTTCAGAGTTTTGTAAAGTCATGCTATTTGCTTCATGCTGAATTGTTAGTTAAAATTGTTTCTAGATCAAAAGGTGAAATTGAATTTATGTCCAGGTGCAGATTGGGCTATTCTATTGTTGAAATCATTTTGCATTCAGTAATCTTAACTTATTTTAGTAGTAAATAAAGAATCTAAAGCTAATCTCAAAGCAGACAAAAATAGGTTTGGTTTGGTGTTTAGTATTGGGATTATATTGTCTATAGGTTTGTTTTGGTGTTTAGTATTGGAATTATATTGTCTATGTTTTTTACTTTCTTGAGCTTTTCATTCAATTTGATAGTTTTTATTCCTATCAGATGTATTCATTTACGTGCAATATTCTGGAGTGGTGGTTCAATGTTAAGCTTGTTATAAGGGGTTGCTTCTAATTCTTGTTTGCAGGCCAAGCCTTCTAAGCATCTATGGGTGGGTGGAATTAGCCCAACTGTTTCAAAAGAAGAATTGGAAGAGGAATTTCTCAAGTTTGGTAATATTGAAGACTTCAAGTTCCTTAAAGATGGCAATACTGCCTTTGTTGAATATTCAAGACTGGAAGACGCGGCTCAAGCTTTGAAAAACATGAATGGTAGGCAAATAGGTGGGGAACAGTTACGTGTTGATTTCCTTCGATCACAACCCTCAAGAAGAGTAAGTCTATATGTTCATAATTTCAATTTTTCACAGGGCAGATATTTTTTGTTTATGATTATTTATCTTGATAGTTAAGTCCTATGAGAGCAATCATCAAGTGATAGAAAGCTGAAAAGTGGTAAATCAGTCTTACAAGCATAGCATTTGCCTCACTATGCCCTGAAGCAACTATTATTTTTCAAAAATAAATTACAAAAACTTGTTGATAACTAGAGGACATGATTGATTTATGATTCTCAATGATGGAGTTGGTCTTGAATAAATTCTTCTATTCAATATGTGCTAAGTTCACAGGAGCATTAGAAAGGAATTAAGCTTTATTTTCATGTTGTCGTATATGCATCTGTCTGTTTTTCTATTGTCCTCTTGAACTTTGGGGAACTTTGGTTCAGAAAGACTTCCAGTGTTTGTAAATATATATCTTTTCCTCATTCTGAAATGGATTTACATTTTATTTTGCTATTTTTCAGGAACAGTGGCCTAATTCCAATGATGCAAGGGATGGTCCAATTCTTGGTAGGGGCACTGGTTTTTCTGATAATCATTCGGCTTATAAAAGAACAGTGAGTCTCAATCTTTGACTTGTGCTTATTCGATATTGCAAAATGATCCATCATTTTGGATATTATCACTGGCATTGAGTGATAAGCATTATACAACTATTCCACGCACATTGCATGTGTGGCAGGCTGAGCCATTTAAATGCTTAGTGCTTCAAGCAGCTGTATGTTAAAGAAATGAATATAGAAATTAGTTATTTCTTTGGTTCGGTTAGATTATGCTTTAATAAATTGTTATTATTTTGCAGCATCCTCAGTCTTCAGTGGGACGAAATAGAGATGGTCCACCGAGTAAGATTTTATGGGTAGGTTACCCACCATCTGTTCAGATGGATGAGCAAATGCTTCACAATGCAATGATACTATTTGGCGAGATTGAGAGAATAAAGAGTTATCCTCCGAGAAATTACTCTTTTGTGGAATTTAGAAGTGTGGATGAAGCCCGGCGTGCTAAGGAGGGTTTGCAAGGTCGGCTGTTCAATGATCCTAGAATTACGATTATGTTTTCAAGTAGTGAGCTGGCACCTGGAAAAGACTACTCTGGTTCTTATTCTGGAACTAAAGGGCCAAGATCAGAGATGTTTTTTGGTGAACAGATAAGATCTTCACAGATGGATATGCTTGGTCCTAATCAGCCAATGCAGCCTAATAATTTTGCTGGACATTTGCAACCAGCTGACATTCGTGGACCAAGTATGCCGATGAGGTCTTTTGGTGCTCATGGTGGTCATGAATCCCTGCTTTCAGGTTCAGACTTTAAGGATTTGCATAATATGCAAGACCCTAATGCCAAAAATTTGGATCCAAACTGGAGAAGGCCATCGCCCTCACCTGGGATACATACTTCTCCTGCTCCGGGTATTAGGCAATCATTGAATCATGCATCAGGTTCATGGGATGTATATGATGCAAACCAATTTCAACGTGATTCTAAACGTTTGAGGGTAGATGGTTCTATGCCCATTGACGATGCTAGTTTCCCTTCAAGAAATATTGATGATCATGGGCTTGGGTTGGATCAGTCATATGGGCTTGGTTCAATAACTGGTGGAGCTGCTTCTGGTGCATTTGTGAACGTTCAAGGGAGGAACCGTCTTAGTCCAGTGGCTGCAAAGGCGACAGTCGGTGGATTTGGTCGAAATCCTATTGATAATGACTGTATTTGGCGCGGCATTATTGCGAAGGGTGGTACACCAGTTTGTCGTGCTCGATGTGTTCCTATTGGGAAAAGGATAGAGAGTGAGCTGTGAGTATAGTTCCCTTTACTTGAGTTACTTCTGATTTATGATATATTGTTATAATTATGGTTAAATATGTGGAGTTATTTCTGGTTTCGTTTCATTGAAATGTTTCTTGTTCTTTTTCTTTTTACCATGTGGGCTTATTTTCAGTTTTGGATCCTTTTGATTCTGTGCATTGCATGTCATGGATTACCCAATGAATCTTTAGACATGACACTAATGCTGTCATATCCTTTTAAATTAAAATGTTTCTTCTTCGTCATCTTCTTTATATTATTTAGTTTATTTAGTTTCATATGGAACATACAAATTTTATTTTGAAAACATGAAGAACAGTTGGGATTTCCCCTGCAATCCTTCATTGTTTCCCCTTTATTAGTAAGGTTGATTGGTTCAAAACCTCGTCTCCCGGGTCCTTCCTTTGACCCTCCTGAACTGCAGTCCTCGATCCCTGTACCGACGACTTCAGGACATTGAGATTCCCCTGTAGGTAAACATTCCAATATACCCAGTGAGATGCCAAAGTGAACCATGGCCCACGAGGGCAAGAAAAACTGCACAATAGATTCTAACTGCCTGAACAAAGTAAAACCCACCAGCTTCTCTATTTCCCAATTGAGAAGTGTACTATGTCGAACTTTTTTCTTGTTCATACACGCTAACCTTATTGCCTTTTGTTCCTGAATTAGATGTTCATTTGGCAAATACTGAATATAATAAATTTCTATATGTTTTTCTGCATCATTATTTAAAGATTCTTATATTTTATTTCACTGTGGCTATTATTATTTGAGAACTGTTAGTTTATTGATTATTTCTTTTCATTAAAACAACCTAGTCTTCCCACTATAATTAAATTGGTGTTACCAACTAATATTTTGTTGTTCCTCATTGTATGTTTGGGTTTCTGTTTTGCAGTCCTGAAGTTGTTAATTGCTCAGCCAGGACAGGATTAGATATGCTAGCAAAACACTATGCTGAGGCTATAGGGTTTGACATAGTTTTCTTCTTGCCAGACAGCGAAGATGATTTTGCTTCCTATACTGAGTTCCTTCGCTACCTGGGTTCAAAGAACCGTGCAGGTGTTGCAAAGTTTGATGATGGGACAACCTTATTCTTGGTGCCGCCATCAGATTTCTTGTCAAAAGTGTTGAAAGTTGTGGGGCCAGAACGTCTATATGGTGTTGTGCTGAAGTTGCCTCAACAAGCAATGCTTCCACCACAAACTGTTGATAAACAGAACATTCCACCACCTCATGCTGAGTATGGTTTAACCCGCCCAAAGGAGGAACATGTTTTGCCAGTGGAGTATAAGAGGTTTTCACATGATGACTCAAAGGTTCAATCAAAAATGCATTTCCCACATGCTAGGGAGCCCCTTATAGCGCAGTCAAGTTCGATGGATTATGGGTCAAATAATGCTGCAGCTGTCTCCCAAGCTGGAGTCAATTTAACTCCTGAACTTATTGCTACTCTAACTTCGTTAATTCCTGCAACAAAGTCGGCAGAAGTTGCTCAGCCTGCTTCTGGCACGTCATCGGTCAGGCCTTTGTTAGCCGAACCTCATGTTCAGTCTATTGAACAATTAGGGAATCAGTACAATCCTCAAGCTCAATCCTTGACTCATCATTATGCCTCTATGTCTAGCACTCCTAGCCATTCTGCACAAATGCTCCTTGGGAACAATCAATTTCAGGAGTCCACTGCCAGCTTGTCCCAGCAGGGCATGGTGTATTCTAGGCCATTGCCTAATTTTTCAGTTGCTCCTCAATCTGCTTCTGTTGCTGTTTCACCTTCAGTGAATCAGCAGTATCAATTTGCAGCTCCTCCCAATACTCAAAAAGGGTATGGAATGGTGCAGGGAACAGAGGCTTCCACATTATATGGTTCATCTGTTTTTCAGCAGCCTAACAATCCTGCTGCTGTGTCAAATCAACTTAATCTTTCGCATTCACAAAATGTCATGACGGTATCAGCGGACAAATTGAATTTGGAGCATCCCAATCATGCCCAGCAGCTTCAGTCTGTGCTCGCTGGAGCTGGTCAGGGGACATCTGATGGAGAGGTCGATAAGAATCAACGATACCAGTCTACACTACAGTTTGCCGCCAACCTTCTGCTACAGATACAGCAGCAGCAGCAAACAAATTCTCCATCAGGACGAGGGACTGGAAATCAGCAATAAGAATTCCCTATCTAGGTAATTATTTCTAACATGGCTAATTATGTTGAGTACATTGCCTTTATAGGAAAATAGTCGCTTAGTGTGGCAAATTGGCTTATTTAGGAGACCCGTTTGGATTTGTTTTTGCATCAAGATGAAACATGATAGATTTGTTTGTTGGTTGTTTTGTTCGTTGTTCACTGTTTGTTAGTGTTTTATCTCATCGTTTTAGTGTCTTCTTTAGGTTAACTAAAATGCATTCTATATGGTGTTCTGTCTGTGTATGGTTTGTAAAAGCCTTTTTATGAAGTAAATCAATTGTGGAATTTATGTCTACTTTCATATTCCTCCAAATGAATGGTAGTACTGGGTTTTTAAGCGTATTTGGGATTAAAGTGTTTATAAAGAAAGAACTGATTTCTAATTCTCTTCAGAAGTTCTTAGTTATTGAAGTCTTTAGACAATAATCATCTAGAGTCTGATCCAAAGCTTTCTTTCAAGGTTATTAGGGGTTTGCATTAATGATATGCTTTAGGAATTTGCAAGGAATGCTGCTAAGAGACTGGTTATGTCAGTCAATATAGATAATAATAACCAAAAGACATGCTGATTGTTGAACTCTAATTACTTCTTATGATGATAGTTTGGAGTTTTCTTATTATGCATAAATGCAATTTTTTCTTGGCATCTGCTATATAACACGATTCTTTATGCAATGTTTTCTTGGTATATGCTGTATAACACGATTCTTTATGCAATGTTTTCTTGGCATCTGCTATATAACACGATTCTTACTGGTACTTCTTGTCTATTCACTTATTCTTTTATTGCTGCATCTGGTATTAACATGTCTGCTTATTGCTGCTAACATGTTATTTAGTAGTGTGGATATCATTATGCGTTGTCTGCACTGCATATTCTTATGGTAATATGATTCTTTGCAATTGGTTTTGAGATTATATCTGATGTTAGTCCTTAGCTAACACGTAGTGCAGCTTAATATTGTATGTCTGTGGAGCTATCTTCCTTGAAGTTAGCTTATTTATTACTGACCTTTAGGGGGGAACCTTCTTAATTTTTTGTGCTATTGTAACTATTGTGAGTTGTAACTGAACCTTGTATGATAAGTTTTTCTCAATTGAAAAATCATTTGAGATTCATAATGTACTTGTTTCTTGCAAGTATGTAAAGAGAACTGCTACCAATGGGTCATAGCTGTTAAAAATAACCCAAAATTAGTCTCAACAACTTAAGCTCGTGGTGCTAAATTCTCGAAAGTGTAATATGTCAAACTTAGAAGGCTTAAGCTGTTGCTTGCTTGTGCAATAGGCTCTTGATACCATTGAATTCTGGTTTCATCTAGACACGGGGTTAAGGACTTTATCCTATTGGTTGGCACTTGGTGAGGTACTGCTTAGACAGAGCACCTATCCTAGTTGCCAAGGTCAAACTTGTACTAGACAGTATTAAAGGTCAAATAACCAACGTAAATTGATCTGCTAACCTAATTGGAGTTGATATGTTATGTAGATATATCGCAACACACATCAAAGAAACAATCTTACCTAACACAGTGCGGAACTATCTTAAGTTGGTCACCACAAAAAGCTGGTAAATCATTTACACTGCCCAGTTAGTTGTGTTGTGCTTCCCTATCATCACTTTACAGAACTCTTGAAACAAATCTAATACCTGGTAGTTTCATAGTAAATTTTACTGAAAACAGAAAAGTGAAGGCGGCAGCTAAATATGAGCTGTTATTGTGATTTTGATAAGTGAAACTAACAAGTGAACTGGAAATGTGTTTTAGTTCTGTTCGTTGAGCCTCGTTCTTTTTATACTACAATTCTTTTCTTTTCATACTACAATTCTTTTCTTTTCGTTAAAAAATGGTTCGATTAGAACCCTTTGACATCAGTATCAAAAGGGTTGATTACAGACTTTGAACATCTGCTTAAAATGTCACTCAGGAGTTGTTATTCAATTTGACGAGAGAATCGTTAAAAACCTTTTTAACATCACAAAACTTTTGCTTGTTGGATGTTGTGTTATATGGTTATCAAACATGGGTGAACCTAATGGAAAACATGCATGATGAAGTGCAGAAAGAAAACACTGCTTCACCCAAAAGTAATTTTATCAGAATTTATGAATATATCCCGTTATTATGCTCAAGAGTATAATGTTAATATTTTGAATGACACGATGTTTCTCGAGACGGTTTCTGGGAACTTATTAATATTCAATTATGCAATTAGGCCGTGTTTTATTTGAGGGCGACTGCGAGTATGGAAAGACCATGTCCTAGGTCTGAACAGTTTCTGTCGAAGTTGTTATCCTAATTTCTTTGTCAATGCTTCCGTGAATTGGTTTTTGTCAGAGCAGTTAGTGCTATTACTGGAAGAACGAAAATACAAATAGGAAACACTATGGGAAAACGCTTTCAAAGTTTCAATTATGTGGCAGTTATCTGATACTCTGCCGTCACGAGTGAAGTGATCATTTGTACAAGTCCATATGATTTCTTGAACGTCTGAAGAATCAATCGTGGATGCTTATGTATGATCAGAACATCCAAACGGTCACTTAATCAATGGAGGGTTAGAGAAAAAAAAAAAACATAATAATAATATAACAACAAAACCTTTCCGTTTGTTCTTGT
Source organism: Murraya koenigii (assembly GCA_025617385.1). NCBI lineage: Eukaryota > Viridiplantae > Streptophyta > Magnoliopsida > Sapindales > Rutaceae > Murraya > Murraya koenigii. The sequence continues at coordinate 37,692,954 of CM046811.1, forward strand.
TCGGGTTGGTAGCAGATTCCCTCTTTTCTACTATATATATATATTTTTAATCTGGAATCAAAACGTTGCTGGTAAGATTATTTTTAGACATAAGTCAGACCTTGGATAAAGATTTTTTTATATAGAGTGCACTACTTTTGGACAATGGACAAACCTTGGATGAGATTTGTCACAATTCTTAATGAATGTTGGCACCTTTGATAATACATATCCGGAGTTACATTAAAATAAAAACTGGGTTTTTGACCTTAAACACGAGCTAACGAGATTTGATGTCTCCAATTCTGTGTAGGTAGTTGGGCTATCGTTTTCATTTTCGTTTTCGTTTTCCCATTTCAAAAGTGGACGTTGAAGTGCAAGATATATGAAGACGAAAAGTCTCATCGGGTTTTGGATCGGATGAAATGAAGAGGAGCTCTTTTTGGTTCTTTTTCAATATGGCCTTGAGGGAATGTACATATCATTCTTTTTTACCATTTTTTTTTTAACTTATTTTGTAAATATGCTTGCTTTAGTAAAAAAATATCGGATCAAATGACCGCAAATTGTTGATTTTCGTTAGCATAGTCTTTCTTTCTACTAATTAAATCCAAATAAAGTTTTCTTTCTGATTAGAAAACATAATCCAAACTGACAAAGCTATAGCATGAGACAACAGGAAAAAAAATAAAAAAAACCACAAATTCTGATTAATATAATGTGAAAGATACTGCAAACTAGGTTGTGACTCCATTTTTTTTTTTTTTTTGGGTGTGCTGATCTGAATAACTCGAATGTAGCAAATAAAGTGTAGCAGATTGCTTTTACATAATTCTGGTGAAAACAAAAATAATAAAAAGTTGTATCCAACTTCCTAAATAAGAACAAAATATTTAACAAGCTTCTTTATATATATATATATATATATATATATATATATATATATATATATATATATATATATATATATATATATATATATATACACACACACACACACACAATTACACAATTTACATGACTACGAACATAACTTAGAAATTTATAATTTAATTTTATATTAGGTAAAAATTTAAATGGTAATTAGTGGTTAATACATAAAAATATAAAGAGGAGAGAATTCTAATATGATACATCTACTCGGTTCCATTTTGTTATTTTAAGTTACAAAAATTACATTTTCATTCTTGAAAAAAAAAAAAGGTGAGAAAAACAAAAATACTATAACTAAACTAAATGGTTAAGTGTCAGGCTTGGGCTCAAGACCGAACAAAAGAAACCACATAAAACAAAGTAACAACGTCAAAGGTTATCACTTAAGTCTGATGTGTGTATGAAGCTATATGCTCTTTGTCTTTGTCATCTTCATCCTATAAATCTCTCACTCGACCGACACAACAGCAATATTCACCTGAACTGAGCGAAGGAAGAGGCCCAAAAAAAAAAAAAAAAAAGTTATGGAGAGTGTTGGCGATTTGGCTTTGAACATAATACTATCAAAGCTGGGGCCAAAAGACACGGCCATAGTGGCATGCCTCAGCAAAAGATTTAAAGCTGCTGCCTCTGAAGAGTGTCTCTGGTCCAAATTTTGCTCCGATGATCTTGATCTTGCTTCCCCTCTTGACCCTCTTGGAAACCCTGCTCCTTCTTTCAAGGTTTTGCTTTTGCCATATCTATAAGCTATATTGTGTGTTTCATGTGGGTTCTGTTCATGGGCTTTTTTTATTCTATTTGTTTTGAATTTTATGATGATGGGTTTTTTGTTTATGTGCTGAAATGATGATCTGTCGGGAAAAGAAGTTATATTTTCACATATGGGTGTTTTTTTTTTTTTATGTTTTGATTCTGTTTATATGATTTCTTGATTTTCTTAGTAAAGATTTAGATAGGAAGGAAGATTTTGGTGAAAATTTTGATGAAAAATGCTGAATTTTGGGGTAAAATAGTTATTTTTGTTTTACTTCTCCGTCCTAAGATATTGGTTATTTGCTGTGATTCGTGAAGATGGGATATGTGGCTTTTGATGAACTTGAGAGAGATTTTTCGACTGTATAAATATATTTCTCTGTTCTTAAGACTAAATAAATTACTTTCTGGTAATATTGAATTTCAATTAATATATATATATATATATATATATATATATATATATATATATATATATATTGTTTGAAATTGGCATACTGACTGAGTGCTCTCTTACAATATTTTCCCAGGCAGCTTATCAGATATGGTGGGAAGCTTTTGGCATGTATCCATGGCCTCTTGTGAAACGAGTCAAAAGATGTTGGGATAGACTTAAAAATTGGTTGACGGAAAATTTCCCAGAGTCTAAGGCTACACTTCGTAAGGGTGCAACAGAAGCAGATATTCAAGAGCTGGAAAAAAGTTTGAAAGTTAAGCTGCCTGTCCCGACGAGGATTCTCTATCGTTTTTGTGATGGTCAAGAATGCCCGACTGATGAGTTTGAATGTGTAAGTTTAATGGGCCTCATTGGTGGATACACTTTTTATGGGCATCTGGTTAATGTGTACTTGGCATCTTTGAGTGACATTATCATGGAAACAAAGGAGATCAGACGCTACTTGGATTTCCCTGGCAGATCTAACTATGTTGTTGTGGCCTGTTCTTCCACATATAGTGAAAAGTTTTTCTTCCTCAATTGTACCAATGGCCAACTATATGTTGGTACCAAGAATCTTCTCTCAGATGGAGAAATGATTCCATGTGTACCAAATGCACTGATAAACTTGGGGCATGGCTTTAACAGTGATCAACAGCAGGATGCCATGCTGCTATGGTTAGAAGAACATGGCCGTCGCTTAAATAGTGGTATTATCAAACTTCGTGAAGAAGAATATTTCAAAGGTATTAATCTGTTTCCTGAGGAACCTCCCCTCTGTCCGATTGCTGTAACCAACGGTGTGAAGGTAATTTACTCTAGCGACTTGCATTGGCTGATAGATTTGCCAGTTTTATTGTGTGGGGGTTGTGGGGTGGTTGGATGGGAACCTTGGTAAGGTGAACAGCTATTTATTATGGCCAATGCATCCGTGCGGCCCATTTGACCATCAATTAAAATAGGAATTCCAAATGCCTACGTTCTCATACATGCTCTTCTTCCTTGTGTGAAGAAAAAATAGTAATCTTCTCTTGTTTCAGCACCGTATCGAAGTTTTGGGGATTTTTTCTTTTGTACTTTTTGGTGCACATATTGTAATTGTGTATGCTTGTAGCATTACATATATGTATACTCACACACAAAACTGCATCTGCAAATTGTCTAATTTGGTTGCTCAAGGTTAAAGTGAAATCCATTGCAATTTGAAGTATGTTGTCTGGTTGCTAAATGAACATTTCCGGTTTCCTTCCTTTCTTGTTAGGTGCTCTGTAATGGGATTTTAATTACATAAATTTAAATGCCTTTTGAAAACAAGTCATTTATTCTCTGCTAATATTGACTAGCTTTCTTGGTGGCTTATGAGTTCTCAATGGCAGCAGGTCTAAACTTTTGATTCTCCATTGCAGCAAAACTAATTTTTTTAAAATTTACATTTTGTTGGTATATTTTAGAAGCTGTATATATGTTTTTTGGAAGCGTAGGAATTCCCTTGCTTTAAATAATATTTTCATCCCTTTCATGCTTAATGATGTTACTTTATTAATATTCTGTCCTGATACTGTCGTCTTAGTCCTTACTATAAGAAATCTAATAAAATGATTATCTACATCAGATTCGTGCCTCTGCTGTATTTATTCCGGAGTTGGCTGACCCTGAAAGTGATTCTGAGAAGTACTTGTTTGCTTATTCAATTCGCATGTCTCTACTGCCCGAAGGATGCATTATAAATGGAATGACTTTTAGCACTTGTCAACTGCAACGTAGGCACTGGTTAATCCATGCTAATAACGTTGTCGTATCCAATGTTAGTGGAGAAGCTGTGATTGGAATGGTATGGCTCAAGTTGATTGTTTTTATTTTTCACCCCTTGTTGTTCTCCCTGTAGATATCCACTGCAAGCTTTTGTCGCCAGTATCGCTGATATAGAAACGTTTGAGTGACATGATTATTTCGTGAAACTTTTCATGTCATTTGGGACCTTGGTATGATTAAGAAAAGCTTCACATAAAATTTAAGGCTTATCCTTTTCAACAAATGAATAAAATTTAAAGGCTTATCTTTTTAACGAACGAATAAAAGTACTTGACCTTTATGCCTGCATAAAAAGTGTTGGAAACCTCATTCTTCTCTTGTATGTTTGCAGTATCCGCTTTTGCATCCAGGTCAGAAAGAATTTTTTTATCAGAGTTGCGCAACTCTACCAGCTTCTCCAGGCTTTATCAGAGGTTCTTTAACGTTTGTCCCTGGCAGGTACTCAATCTAAATCCTTTGTACTAATCTTCCTGATAATCCCGGCTTTCATGAGCCAATTTAAGAGTTTGCAGCTTTTCCCTATGTTTATTCGAAGAGTGCATAGTTCATTTCAATGCTATTGCTAACATGATAACATATCTTTGTCCAGATTGGCTGAACCGAAAGGCAGTCCATTTGAAGTAGAAGTGGCAGAGTTCCCCCTCCAGCGGCCGGACTACATATTCTGAAAACCATTTACATGGTTGTTAAATGTTTGTCATCAATAAGTAAATGAACAATAAAATTATCAGCATTTGTGAACTTAGCTCAATTATGACTAGCCCAATGACGATCAGAAGGTGGCAAACTGGAGGAAGCAGGTGTTACATCTAGAAGCCTGGACTGTGTAACTGCAGACACCTTGCTTTTTCAGCTTCACTGGACCGTCGTCCAACATCTGGCCACTGCTCTGGGCCTCTGCCATCCAATGGTTTGGAGTGAAGGTCCAGGTAGCAGCTGAGAGCTTTTTGTATAAATTTGTGCACTTTGTAGCTGGGTTAGAAATCACTGCTCGCGTTCTTGCTCGGATTCTTTATCTTTAAACTTTTGAGCAAGGTTCTTTATCTTTGTTATATTGCCTTTTGTGAAATATTGATAATGGTTTTGTATATTTTTCTATATGAATGCCTCTTGTAATGCTATTATAGCATTTACATGGTATTACAGCATGTGGTTAATGATTATGTAATTCCAAAGACACCCAACCCTTGATGCCTCAGAATTTTGATTCTTTGGCTTTTCTTTGGTTGCAAGAAACCCTTGTGGGGGACAATTTAGGCGGGAGTAAACGTTAATTACATTATATATGAATTCCGAATTATGCCATGCTAATTTAAGTAAATAATTTCAAATTAAATGAGGATAAATATCAAATACTGTTTCTTAATATCTATTAGCTCCTTCGTTAACATCTAATTTAAGTATTTGTTACTATGTAATTTACGGATTATAATCTTCTTTTAATTTTTTTTTTAGTTTTTTTTTTTTTTAATGATTGATTAAATATGTATATTCATTGAAAAAATTAACTTAATTATAACATACTTGACCAATCATTAGAAAAAATTAATTTAATTATTATATACTTGGTCAATCATTAAAAAATTAAGAAAGAATTTTTATTTGTAATTTATATTTGATTTTGAGTAAGGCATAATCTTTGTACTAGATTTAGTGCAATTAATTACTTTCTTTATTTACCAACGGCAATATCTTATCTACATTAACAATAATATGCATAACAAATTCAAAAAATAAAAAATAAAGGGTAGAAGATAATAAACCAATCAGAAAGTAGCTTATACCTACACTTGAGATATACACAAGGATTCCCACCATGATAAAAAGTCCCGCGCATATGCCATCTGGCCCACCTCGTTCCACATGTCGTGCTCCTCATAGTTTTACCGAAGACGCGTTGGCCTTTAATTCAATCCCAACATTCCAACGAGTTTTTTTATCAGTCAAGTCTTTAAAAGTTCAGTTTTTTTATATCCTTTTTTCTAAGCAAACGTATTTCTTACATTTTATCTATTTTATCTACCAGTTGAAGATTCTGGGCAGAACCAAATGCCTGACAGCTTTTTCTGCATTGAAAAATTATGATAATTCATTTCTTTAACTACTCGAAGGTTTTGCGACATAGCTTCTACCTCATTTATAACAAGAATGCATGTAGAATTTGTTATGTGATTGATGGTTGAAGTAGGCATATAAGTAAAGTGAAATTGATAAATACTGATTAAACATTAAAATTTACGTGATTTAATTTTTAACTTATATTTACGGATAAAAATAAAAAAATATTTTATTAATAAAAATAAATTACATTGTATTCTAATTTTTAATTATTATACAAGAGCTGGGACACAAAAATAACAGTAATAATATGTCACTTTCTCCCACTAACTCAATAAATCTTCCAAAAATCAAAAGTTATAACTAAGCACGTGCAATTGTTCGCCATTTGCGTGCACGTGTTCAACAGAATTTAGAAGCAATAAAATGTTCAACAAGGTCATATATTGAATTCATAAATCATGTATTTATTTGGGGGCAATGTCAATTAGTTTCTTCTGTTGCGTACCATATGATATGAAGAGATGTAAGCTTCCTTAAGATTTTTAATTCACTTGAGAACTTGTCAGGCATTTTTTATTAAACAGAACATTTTTTTCCTGTGAATGCGTTAGTTTGTTGGAATTGCTCTGTGCATGTGAAATTGCCATAAAAAGATTTCTGCATCATTAAAGATGTTGCTAAAACTTCTTTCTTCTCTAATACTGAAAATAATAAATTTCTGTAGGTTTGTCTGCTTCATTATTTAAAGATTCTTTTATTTTAACAATGGTTTCTTTTCAATGAAACAACATAGTCTTCCCACTATAATTAAATAGTTGTTACCAACTTACTTTTTGTTGTTCCTCATTGTATGTTTGGGTATCTGTTTTGCAGTCCTGAAGTTGTTAATTGCTAGCAAAACACTATGCTGAGCCTATAGGGTTTGACATAGTTTTCTTCTTGCCGGACAGCGAAGATGATTTTGCTTCCTATACTGAGTTCCTTCGCTACCTGGGTTCAAAGAACCGTGCAGGTGTTGCAAAGTTTGATGATGGGACAACCTTATTCTTGGTGCCGCCATCAGATTTCTTGTCAAAAGTGTTGAAAGTTGTGGGAGGCAGAACGTCCATGTGGTGTTGTGCTGAAGTTGCCTCAACAAGCAATGCTTCCACCACAAGCTGTTGATAAACAAAACATTCCACCACCACCTCATGCTGAGTATAGTTTAACCCGCCCAAAGGAGGAACATGTTTTGCCAGTGGACTGCAACATGGTTTCACATGATGACTTAAAGTTCGATCAAAAATGCATTTTCCGCATGCTAGTGATACCCTTATAGTGCATTCAAGTTCCATGGATTATGGGTCAAATAAGGCAGCAGCTGTCTCCCAAGCTGGAGTCAATTTAACGCCTGAACTTATTGCTACTCTAACTTTGCTTATTCCTGCAACAAAGTCAAGTCAGAAGTTGCTCAGCCTGCTTCTAGCTTGTCATCAGTCAGGTCTTTGTTAGCCGAGCCTCATGTTCAGTCTATTGAACAATTGAGGAATCATTACAATCCTCAAGCTCAACCTGTTGATGTTGTTTTCTGCTCGTTCCCGGATGATACTGTAGACTTCGGCTCGCTTGTTACTCGAGCAGGGTTTCCTTGCTGGTTCTTGTCTTTTTCCTCTTATTGGAACGGTGATGAACTCCGACCTGCGTCCACAGAAAAAAAATGTGAGGGGTTGCAGAGTGTTTTTCCGACAAAAACCTTCCGACGCTCAAGTCAGTGATCGAGTTGATTCTTTTGGTATCCCCTTTAATTTGAGAAATCGGAAAAATAGAAGGTTATGAGAGGTAAAGAGAGAAAATCCCTTTTTCGGATAAAAAAATTGGAGTTGATATTAATATTTTATGAAAAAAAAAGAATCAAAATTAAAAAATTCAAATCCTTTTACTTTGTCCCTCGTCTGGTATTTATCCTCTTGTTTTATTGCTCCCCTTTGTTTGGATGCCCACCTCTGTATTAATTGCGTCTGTGCCTTTTTGATAACTAGGGGTTGCTGCGGCACAACTTGAGGGCGTGAGATGTCTGGCGGGTATGGGTTCCTGTGACCCAATAATGGTGCCTTGTAGGTCTGTGTTTAATGATGATACTGTGGAGACGTGTGCCAGTCATCAGTTACAGTGACAAAACCCTACGGCGTGAGGTGCCTACTAGGCATCGATCATCGTGACAAGTTGTCGGGAGGAGGGGTTGTCATGTTTAAGTCAGCTCTGCCCAAGCTTTGATTCTCTCTGCCCATGGTGTTTTTGGAGACATGATTGGATCCGGCTCATTGGTTCGAGGATCTCGAGCAAGATGGGAAGATCAGGGCTCGATCAGCCCTGGAGCACTTGACCTCGACCAGCTTTAATAGCTAGTAAGGGTATCTTCATGCTAGCGATTACGTCTTCTTCTCTAACTGGATCAACCTCGAGGGGGTCTGCTCGGTATTGCCCAAACACCAGTCCTCCAATTTCTAATATTTAGAGTGAAACGAAATAAGACTGGAAACTTCTTGTTCGAGTAGGTTTCCCCACCCCTTTTTACCTTCTCATACTGAGCTATCTGCCATTTCCGTTACTCCGCATTTGATGCGAGACGCATGGGTAGATCTGGGCCGTTAATTTGAATTTTGAAGAGGCGATTACTTGAATGGCTTTACTGTATTTTTTTTTTTTTGGACTTGTACTCTCTAGCAATGTAATAAAAAACATATTTCTCACTTTGGCTTCGTACTTTTAATCTGTTTCCCAAAATTCTCCATGGGATAAATTTCCTGCTGGCTTAGGACCATTCCTATATAATTCTGACTATGGTTTATCTCTGCTCGTCTTGCCAAACATGTCATCAATTGGACCAGTCTCCTATGACTCTTGTATGTTTTTCCTTAACCCAAAACAGAATTTAAGTCTTGAGACCGCGGTATCTTTCCATACAAGCTCGTTGTGTTCGAGCTCATCCTAGCTTTGTCTGTCTTTTTGTCTTTGCTCGAAGTTAGACTTTACGGCTTCGTCGTTTAGCTTCGTTCGTGAGCTTATTTTTCTCGAGCCTTTACTTGACTATGCTTGGCACCGTCTCGTCTTAAGCTAGGCTTTGAGACTTACGGCCTTTGTATTTCTTCGAGAGATTATTCTGTTGGAGCCTTCACTTGGCTATGCTTGGCACCGTCTCACCTTAAGTTAGGCTTTTAAGACTTACGGCCTTTGCATTTCTTTGCGAGCTTATTCTGCTCGAGCCTTCACTTGGCTATGCTTGGCACCGTCTTGCCTTAAGCTAGGCTTTGAGACTTACGGCCTTTGCATTTCTTCGCGAGCTTATTCTGCTCGAGCCTTTACTTGGCTATGCTTGGCACCGTCTCGCCTTAAGCTAGGCTTTGAGACTTACGGCCTTTGTATTTCTTCGAGAGATTATTCTGCTGGAGCCTTCACTTGGCTATGCTTGGCACCGTCTCGCCTTAAGCTAGGCTTTTAAGACTTACGACCTTTGCATTTCTTTGCGAGCTTATTCTGCTCGAGCCTTCACTTGGCTATGCTTAACACCGTCTCGCCTTAAGCTAGGCTTTGAGACTTACGGCCTTTGTATTTCTTCGCGAGCTTATTCTGCTCGAGCCTTCACTTGGCTATGCTTGGCACCGTCTCGCCTTAAGATAGTCTTTGAGACTTACGGCCTTTGTATTTCTTCGCGAGCTTATTCTGCTCGAGCCTTCACTTGGCTATGCTTGGCACCGTCTTGCCTTAAGATAGTCTTTGAGACTTACTGCCTTTGCATTTCTTCGTGAGCTTATTCTGCTCAAGCCTTCACTTGGCTATGCTTGGCACCGTTTCACTTTAAGCTAGGCTTTAAGACTTACTGCTTTTGCATTTCTTCGTGAGCTTATTCTACTCGAGCCTTCACTTGGCTATGCTTGGCACCGTCTCGCCTTAAGCTAAGCTTTGAGACTTACGGCCTTTGCATTTCTTCGCGAGCTTATTCTGCTCGAGTTTTCAGTTGGCTATGCTTGGCACCATCTCGAGTCTTCACTTGGCTATGCTTGGCACCGTCTCGCCTTAAGCTTGGCTTTGAGACTTACGGCCTTTGCATATTTTTAGAGCTTTATCTACTCAAATAAGTTTTGGCAAACTCCGGCTTTTTGTCTCGCCTCGAGGGGACTTGGAGACTTTAAGCCTTTCTATTTGCCTCAGAGTATTTTCAAAAAATATTTTAAAACTGGTTACCTATTCGTTCTTTGTTTAGTTGAGCTCACTTAGGCGAGTTTTCTTATTTTTATCTTACCTCGAGTAGGTTTTGAGTCTTCAAGTCTTCTAACCATTTACTAACTTGAGCAACTTCATGCAACTCTTATCAGTTTAAGGTCTTATGCCTTGCCTATAGATAGATTCTAAGCTTCTAACCTTTTGCTAACTGAAGTAACTTTAAGCTGCTCTTATTAGTTCAAGGTTTCATGGCTTTCAATCTCTGTACTTGCTCTAGGAGAAATTTGACAAGAAGTGAAAAATAAAGAATGGATTTCTATTGTATCCATTTTATTCAAAGTTATTTATGTACTATAATTTAGTCATAAAAGATTGAAGCAAGACTAAAACTGTAATGCACATGCTACTAATTTATAGACTAATTTTCTAGTCAATCATATTGAACCGATGAATTAATCAAGGTCCGCATTCATGTCTATACATGATACCGTTATGATGCTAAACTACCGAGTTTTTTTTTTTTTTTTTGATATTCCAAAATGGATTCAGATATGCTACTATAGGCAATAATTAAATTGCTTCGATTCATGCACAGTAATATTTTACGTTTTGTCTATACATAAATACATAGAGACAAAGGTTGACTTTTTGTATCGTTTTCCACAGACGGCGCCAAAATATTGATGTTGTTTTCTGCTCGTTCCCAGATGATGCTGTAGACTTCGGCTCGCTCGTTACTCGAGCAGGGTTTCCTTGCTGGTTCTTGTCTTTTTCCTCTTACTGGAACGGTGATGAACTCTGACCTGCGTCCACAGAAGAAAATTGTCAGGGGTCACCGGGTGTTTTTCCAGCGAAAACCCTCCGACTCTCAAGTCAGTGATCGGGTTGATTCTTTTGGTATCCCCCTTTAATTTGAAAGATCGAAAAAAATAAAAGGTTGTGAGAGATAAAGAGAAAAAATCCCTTTTTCGGATAAAAATGTTGGAGTTGATATTAATATTTTATGAAAAAAGAAGAATCAGAATAAAAAAATTCGAATCCCTTTACTTTGTCCCTCGTCTGGTATTTATCCTTTTATTTTCCCACCCCCCTTTGCTTGAACGGTCACCTCCGCATTAATTGCGTATGTGCCTTCTTGACAACTAGGGGTTACTGCGGCACAACTTGGGGGCGTGGGATGTCAGGCGGGTATGGGTTCCTGTGACCCAATGATGGTGCCGTGTAGGTCTGTATTTAATGATGATACTGTGGGGGCGTGTGCTGGTCATCGGTTACAGTGACAAAATCCTACAGCGTGGGGTGCCTGCCAGGCATCGATCGTCGTGACAAGTTGTCGGGAGGATGGGTCGTCATGTTTAAGTCTGCTCTGCTCGAGTTTTGATTCTCTCTGCCCATGGTGTTTTTGGTGACATGACTGGATCCTGCTCGGTGGTTCGAGGATCTCGAGCAGGATTGGAAGATTAGGGCTCGACCAGCCCTAGAGCACTTGATCTCGACCAGCTTTGATAGCTAGTAAGGGTATCTTTGTACTAACAATTAGGTCTTCTGCTCTGCCTGGGTTGACCTCGAGGGGGTCTGCTCGGTATTGCCCAAACACAACCCTTGACTCATCATTATGCCTCCATGTCTAGCACTCCTAGCCATTCTGCACAAATGCCCCTTGGGAACAATCAATTTCAGGAGTCCACTGCCAGCTTGTCCAAGCAGGGCATGGTGTATTCTAATGCCATTGACTAATTTTTCAATTGCTCCTCAAACTGGTCCTGTTGCTGCTTCACATCGAGTGAATCAGCAGTGTCAATTTGCAGCTCTTCTCAATACTCAAAAATGCATATGGTGCAGGGAACACAGGCTTCCGCATTATATGGTTCGTTTGTTTTTCAGCAGCCTAACAATCCTACTGCTGTGTCAAATCAAGTTAATCTTTCGCATCCACAAAATGCCATGATGTTATTAGCGGACAAAGTGATTTTGGAGCATCCCAATCATGTCCAGCAGCTTCAGTCTGAGTTCTCTGGAGCTGGTCAGGGGACATCTGATGGAGAGGTCGATAAGAATCAAAGATACCAGTCTACACTACAGTTTGCAGCTAACCTTCTGCTACAGATACAGCAGCAGCAAACAAACTCTCAATGCAGGACGAGGGACTGGGAATTAGCAATAAGAATTCCGTATCTAGGTAATTATTTCTAACATGACTGATCATATTGAGTAGATTGCCTTTATAGGAAAATATTATCTCTCTGCTTAGCTTGACAAATTGGCTTATTTAGGGAGATTCTTTTGGATTTGTTTTTGCATCGAGATGAAATTTGCTAGATTTGTTTGTTGGTTGTTGTTCGTTGTTAACTGTTTGTTAGTGTTTCATCATCTCATAGTTTTAGCATCTTCTTTAGGTTATTTAAAATGCATTCTATATGGTGTCCTGGCTGTTTATGGTTTGTAAAAGCCTTTTTATAAAGTAAATCAACTGTGAAATTTATGTCTACTTTCATATTCCTCCAAATGAACGGTAGTGCTGGGTTTTTAAGCATATTTGAGCTTGAAGTGTTTATAAAGAGGAGATTGATTCCTAGTTCTCTTTAGAAGCTCCTGGTTATTGAAGTCTTTAAACAATAAACATCTAGGGTCTGATCTCCAGCTTTCTTTCTGGGGTTATTAGGGGTTTGCACTAATGTTTTGCTTCAGGAATTTGCAAGGAATGCTGCTAAGAGACTGGTTACATCAGTCAATAGAGACGATAATAACCAAAAGTCACGTTGATTGTTGAATTCTAATTACTTCGGATGATGATAGGTTGGAGTTTTCTTATTATGCATAAATGCAATGTTTTCTGGCTTCTGCTACACAACACGATTCTTACTGGTCCTTCTTGTCTATCCACTTATTCTTTTATTGCTGCATCTGGTATTAACATGTCTGCTTATTGCCGCTAACATGTTATTAGTGTGGATATCAATATGCGTTTAGTCTACACTGCATATTCTTATGGTAATATGATTCTTTGCAATTGGTTTTTAGATTTTATATGATGTTAGTCCCTAGCTAACGTGTAGTGCAGCTTAATACTGTATGTTTGTGGAGCGCTTTTCCTTGAAGTTAGCTTATTTATTACTGACCTTTTGGGTGGAACCTTTTTAACTTTTTGTGATATTGTTACTATTGTGAGCTGCAACTGAACCTCGTATGATAAGTTTTCCTCAATTGAAAAATCATTTGGAGATGCATAATGTACTTTTTTCTTGCAACTATGTAAAGAGAACAAATACCAATGGGTCATAGCTGTTAAAAATAACCCAAAATTAGTGTCAACAAATTAAGCTCTTGGTACTAAATTCTCGTAAGTGTAATGTCAAATTTAGAAGGCTTAAGCTGTTTGCTTGCATGTGAAATAGGCCCATGGTTTCAGCTAGGCACGGGGTTAAGGACTTGATCCTATTGGTTGGCAAGATACTGCTTAGACAGAGCACTGATCCTAATCCTAATGGTTTTTGTTTGCCAATGCTGAACTAGTAGTTGGAGAAATCGTTTTAGTTTTCATTTTCCCCTTTGCCCAAATTGGACATGAAGTGCAGGATATGTATGAAGAAGAAAAGTCTCATAGGGTTTTGGTTCATTTTCAATAGGCCCTTGAGGGAATGCACCAGATTGCTGTTCCTTCCTTTTCGTATAACTTAACGTAATTCTGTTCCAATCAAAATCAGTTTCAAGATGGCTGCAAATTGATGAAACATTGTCAGCATATCTTTCTTTCTTAATTTCCAAAACTAATTAGTGAAATTATTGTTTTCTTTACGATCTAAAGATAAACGCAGGTGTGAAAGAGAGTTTTGATTTATCATATCGTAACATAAACACACTGCGAAACTATCTTTAAGTTAAAAAATCATTTACAATCTCTAGTTGTGTTCTGTTTCCCGTGTTACTTGTGGAGGCAGTTGAAATTTTTTTTTTTTAAACCAGAATTTATTGAATCTAACGTTATCGGCCCCTAGGCCTAACGGAGTGACTTTCAATCAGTTTTAATCGACTACCACCCAAAATTAAATTCAATAAATTCGATTAAAAGAAAAAAAAAAAAAAAAGGATTTGAGCTTCCCACCTCTCAAAAACTTGATTTTGTGTTTCTATTAAAAACAAAAACCTGGTATCCCGTTCAAGAATTTAATGGTTTTGAATAAAAGATGTTGCGTGAGACATCACTTTTAAGAACTTTGTAGAAACCTTGTGGTGGTAGTCTGGAAATAAATGAAACGAAACGAAGTAGCTTTTGGTTGATTTCCGATAGGGAAATTGTGCAAATTGGTATTTTCCAACAAGGAGTGTACAAAATTGGTCTTCCCCTCCGTTTTTGCAACTTATTTTGCAACTGTCCCTCAGTGAAATCAGTCTCATTTGGCGTAGGAGTAGGAGTTTGACTGCATGTACCGTTGTTGAAATTCGAAAGATTGTTATACAATGTGACCAAGTGAAAGCAAGATATAATAAAGACGAAAGTTGTCAAAGAAAATTTTGATTAATAATAGAATACAAGATTGTTGTAACTGAGATGAATTCTCAAATAATCACTTCAGAATTTAATCCCACACCATGTTTGATAATTACTTATTTGCGAGAGTTCGCATCGTGATTTCCATTGAATTGAGAGAGTACATAACATAGAAAGTTCTGGCCCGAAGCAATCAATATGCATACTTGGAAAAAAATCATTTATATCCAAAACCACCAAGTATTGATCATCGACCCTGCGGGTGAATCAGGAAAGAAACACCTTGTTACGGGTGGTGATCTCCCGGCGGCAAATGTGACATTGTAGTATCCTCAATGCACATTTTACACAACTCTGCAATAATGCTAATGTTACTCAAAATCACATGTTCAGGAGGACAGAACAATTCAAACATTTGCAATTGTAAGTTTACAGCATACCATGTGCCCACAGCCAAAGGCTGTGTCCTTTTTGTCGTCGAAGCAAATTGTGCAAAGCTGCGTGAATAAAACAACTCAGTTTTCTGAAAACTTGAACCATAGCAACATATGCTGATTATTTAGACTGTAAACAAACACCATTAAAAGAAAGAACAAAAGACTCTTTTTCGTTCCCTCAGATGGTATCAAAGCCCAAGTTCTTCTCTGGTTTCATTCTCTGGCATCTAGTGAGATTTGGTCCTAGTTCCCTCTCTCTCCATAGGTCCTTTTAGTTTCTATCCTCACCGGTGCATGGGGCTCATGCCCCACCTTGTCTTTGTAGTCTTTGTAGCCTTTGTAGCCTTTGATGACACCTCTGGCGCCTAAAGATTCAGAGGTCGTTCTATCCCCAGTTTCCACTTGCCAATCAAAGTTCCAGTCGCCCATACTCATGCAAAACAATTTTTCAAATCCTAGATTCATGGATTGGTTCACAATCTTTGTTCCAATAGCCTATCACTCTTTCATTCACACCATCTACGTCACAACAAGATCCACACTCTGTGTGCATCAAGTTTTCTCAAGTTTCAAGTTTTTGACCTAACGTTTCAAGATTTCAACAAGCTTGCTCATTTAAAGGCACAAATCAAGTCTCAAGCCCCAAGTTTCAAGCTTCAAGCTTCAAGTTATCTCCAATTTCATGTTTTCAACCTCAAGTTTCAAGATTTCAACAAGCTTACTCCTTTCGTAGTTATACTGAGATGGGGGGGTGTCCAAGGAAGAATCAAAGCTCTCAAGCACAAGTCTCAAACTTTAAGCCTAAAGTTTCAAGCTTCAAGATTTTTCCAATTTCAACCTCAAGCTTGCTCCTTTCATCACTATCTTTGAGTTTGACGAGGGTGTTAAAGGAAAGAATCGAGCCTCAAGTTTTCGACTTAAGTTTCAAGATTTCAACCTCAAGCTGCTGCTCTCGTTGCTATCTTTTGGGGGGTGTTAGAAGGAAATAATTATGTTAAAGGAAAGAATCAAGTCAAGGAAACAGTTCAGGAAACGATCTCAAATCAAGAAATAATCAATCTCCATTGATCCCCTAAATTATGATTAATCCTAGATGATTATGGAATCCCCAAGATTTGTGATGTAATTTTATTTACTTGGTTTCCTTATTATAACTTCTTGTATTGCCTATTTCAAAAAAGTCCTCTTTAGTTTTCCTTATTTAACTTCTTGAATTGCCTATTTAAACAAAGTCCACTTCATTGTGTACACAACATAGAGTGAAACATGTAGAGAGGAATACAAAACTTCTTTCCATTCTCTCACAATCAACAACTTGGAAAATTGCTCCCTTTACCAAGTTGATTCGATCATTAACGATTTTGGTTTAAGGCGGTCATAATGGAGAAAGCATAAGTTTCAATATAATAAATATGTAAAATTGAGGAGGTCAAACAATAAGTATACATAGAAATGGATAAATTTCCAATTCAATCCTACATTTATTTTTTATTTTCTTGTTATTATTTTTTAGTTTAGGGACTCTACATGGTTCCCTCCTATTCAGTATAGCTCTAGTTTAGCTTGAGATTTGTTCTAGAGTTGCTTTTGATCCTTCTATGCTGAGATAAAATGTTAAGTTGATGGTCGTGGTGCACTACATTTCTTTTCTAAGCTCCTAACAATATATAGGGAAAACATGCAAGATCGTCATCATACCAGGGCTTCTGCAACTTCAGCTGAAACAGGTCGCTCTGGCTGGGCACGGTGAGAAGAAAGAACTGGAGGAGGTTTTGGAGTTATTTTCTTTGCTCTTCCAGTCATACGACTTTTGTACAATGCAACAATATATAAGAAAAATTCAATTCGCACAGGATATAAACATTGTCACTAGCAATATTAATTCAAACAGAATAATGCTTCATAAAAATCATCTGGTTTTGTCTAGGCTATATCCTCTATTACATCATGTGTCATTGAGATACCTTGATTTGTAGATGTGAAATTTTTATATTTGAGAATATTATTAAATCAAGTGTCCACCAGCAGTTGAATCAATAATATTGGTGAACCTTACCTCATTATGCCAAGTTCATCAGCTGGCATAGAGTCACTAAGGACATTTGTGAGAGCAGCAGCAAAATCCAGCACTTTCTCAGCAGTTGTAGCTTTAGACATAATGTCAGTAAAATTAACAAACTGCAACAAAAAGTAAAGTTCAAAATCCTCATATGAAGAATAAAAATATTAAAAAACTTGATGTAAATCAAAGGGCATTCAAACTAGGTCGTGGCCTGTATACTTGGTGCTATACCTGAAAATTATCAAATTGGCGAGCAGGGATCTCGTCATGAAATTGCTTGATGTTTCTCCAAGGTCCATCGCCAACTCCAACAAGAACAATCAAAAGTGGGTATGAACTGCTTACATTAAATTGAAACAATAATATATAGATGAAAAGCAATTAAATAAACAAGTCCATGGACACTGCTAATGAAAAGCTCTATTCAGCCATTCCAAAACTATACCTTGCATCAACAATAGACGTGTTTGTTTCTTGTTCTTGTTGACTCCCCGTAATAATCTACATATGCAAAGACAAAACATTCAGCAAATTGATAATAATGAGTGTCTTTGTGAGATGCAAGGAGAAGTGGCTTAATTACAATTCAACCTGTCCACTACTGATGATAACCAATACATGGTACTGGCCTCCACTCTCTTTGACAATGTCAATTGCAGTCTCAACCATTGGCGCATAAGAAGTTGGCCCTTAAAACAAACACATATATGTGTGCATGTGAGAAAAACATTATGTATCAACTCTATGTCATATCCAAAGGCAGAGAATAATTAAGCTTAACCAACAAGCACACGTTTATTTCCTTATTACAGCATGCATCTTTCTTTTTCTTTTTAAAAAGAAAATCTTGTTTTCATTATGAGTTACAGGAAAAATGCTAACCGAAATGGTGCACATGGGGAACAATCTCTTTGTAGCATTCTAAAACGTGCTTAAAACCCTGACATGGGGAATCATTCTCTTGAAAACTAAACACTCCCTCATCCCGTGTGGTATCTGTAAGCGGATGGAAATGAATGGTCAGTGATTGTTTTCACAAGTAAGAGAAGACTGGAAGATGATTTGAATTGCTTGAACACATGCATGGATCTAAACATACCATCACCAAAACCATAACAAGGAATAAGGTCATCATCAGAGCAAGCCAGCACCTTTTCAATTATATGGATAACTTGCTGGTATGGATTAAGGGTGTCACCATCAACAATGGCATGAAGGCTTTCATTATTGAATGAGAATTTTCCTTCAAGAACAACATAAATATATTGGCTTCCAACAGAGACAAATATATATACACAATAAAGACAAACAATTTCAAAAGAATATATAAAGCTTATGTCACAATATTGTGCATTACTAGGGTATGTTTAGTTGGTATAGCTTCAGAGTTCAAAATAACCAATCAATTACAGATCAAAATTCTCAAATAACCAGCTTTCAGGAAAATTAGTTTTTCAAGATATTTGGTAAACTTAAACTATATAACCAGAAGCTGTAAATGTTTGGTAAATTGATTAAAAAAAAGTGTGGTGTGTGAGTGTTTTCAAAGCGAACTTGCTAAAGTGAGAAATTTAATAATGAAAGCAATAAAACAGAATTTGGTAAAACCCAAAAACATGCTCTAAGACTAAGCTGGTTTCTTAAATGGTTCTACTTATTTGAACAATCCTTACCAGCCCATAGATTGCTTGCAGTGAAATCAAGCCCCAAAATCGGTTTGTATCTTCCTTTACTAGCATCTCTCAAGCCTGCTGTTGCCTGAAAAACAAATTAAACATTAGAATTAATGTTGATGCTGCAGGGATGATGAAAAGAGAAAGGATATATACAAATTTTATTTTATTACACAGATTCCTAAACCTATACCATCTTTTTGCCTTTGTCTAACAATTATGCTGAACTTTAAAGAAAAAAAAAAAAAACGAAAAACTGTTATGCCAGCTGGCTGTTACCCCCGCCAACTCATCATCGAATCTTGGTGGTTCTGCAAAATCGACACTTGATTGTTCAGAAGTTGATCCGGCAGTCGTAAATGGCCAATCATTGTTGAAAGGCGGATTTTCTCTAACCATATTTACTGTGAGGGGTTCGTGCACGGGCGACAGATAGATCTGCTAGATCTGAGGGCCGACCTTTAGTTCGAGATACTGCCTCAAACAGAACTAGATACTTTCCTATATATAGACAGTATCACAAGCTGACTGTCATCAAGTTCAGAGAGTAAGTGCTGACGAATTGTCGAGTTTGGTACACTTTTTGTCCGAAGCTCATCATTCTCCAACTGTTTTCCGTCTGTTGTCCTGTTGGGCCCACAATTTTGTATGGCGTTGATTATTCCACTGGAGTTAAATAAATAAATGGGTAATTTTCACTTGCCTCCCCCAAGTAATGTCCTCTCTGATTCAGAATCTTTCCACTTAATTTCAAGTCTCCCTAAGTCACGGCTTGTAATTAACTAATAAGTAAAAATGTACCATGTGCTTATATAGCAGTAAGAAAATGCAATCGGGTGACCGGTGGCCAAAAAAGTCAACCCAAACGACCCCCTTCTATAGCCGGTTTTGCCAGAGACAAAAAACGACGTACTTTCGCAATTAAATTTTCAAATATTAAATTAAGAAGGGACTTTTCAAGTTACTGTCTATGTATTTTTCTGTTCTTTTACCTTTTATGAGTTTAATTTCACACAAATCTTTTATTTTCTTCAAATTTATGAATGGTCATTTCTTCTATTATCATATTTACACCTACTTTTTATTTTTCTAAAATTTTTTATATTTCTTTATATAAATATAAATAGTTATCAAATTCATATAAATATATGAATTGTCCATATATTTGTCGTTTCATATTTACTAGTATTGTTCTTTCTTGTTCGATAGATTGTATTTTTTATTTTAACAATTGTACATATAGATTTATTCTATTTTCTCATCTACGAAACATATGGGCTATACATAAGTATAATTCTTGTATTCTTTCTATTGTTTGTTAAAGGGCTGGTCATAGATTAGAGCTTTATTGAAGAAATGGCTTAGCTTTGCTTCTTGGTATGGGCTTGCTTCATAGTCAAATAGGCCCTCTCCGTCTTAGTCGAGGTAAAAGACAAGACTAAACCTATTCCCCCACACGTAAATAATCTAGCACCTATTCCCCTAAAGAAAGGTATTCAACGGCTCAAGGGCTGATCAAAAGTAAGTAAGCAACCAGTTCTGTTCCAAGTGACATGGCTTTTTACTATTCTTTTCCAGAGAAGGTTGCTCATTTAGCCCAGCAGATCCATTGCGGCAGTGCGATGCGGCTGAAAAGTCGTTGTTGCTTGCTGCTTGCAGGCAGGCTCGAAAATCTTTCTTTCGCCTCTCCTCCCTGTCTCCATTCTGATTGATTCACTTCTTCCTTCGAAGCTTGTAAGCATGTCGAGTTTCAGTTGGTTTCAGTGTTGAAACCACTTTATGTAGGCTTCAGTCAGTTGTCGTTGAATTTGGGCGAGTCTGTGGACCCGTGGCTTTTCGTCTTTTGCCTCTAGCTCTCATCTTGAAAGTGCGAAGTCTTTGAGGTGGCAGTCCCTCTCGATCGAGAATTCTTCTTCGTGACCAAGTTAGAGCGAGACTTTTGTGGCTGGAATATCATAGTAGGCTCAAAAAGTACCTGCCTACAACAAGCAGGAATGGAGCCACATTTAACTCTATGAATCAAATTCTTCCTTAGACTAAAGAAACTTCACTTTCGACTAGTTACGTGTATGAAGTAAGGACCATCCAAGTGTGGCTAACAACTATTAATGTTGATTATTCATAATGTTTCTTTTATGTAACAAAACATTAAAAATTTTATATATTCATCTATAAATTTTGTTTTCTTTTCTAACATTAATTCATATTCGCTTGTATTAATATTAAATCCTTTTCCCGTTTCTTGCATCAATTCTAGTTCTGTATTGCTTATATGATTTTTACTTTCTTTAAATAAATTTTTTATTTCAGTTTTATTTTTTATTTTTAATACGTACAAAGAATCTTCTATTTGTTGTATAGGATTCTTGGCTCTAATACCATTTTGTTGCGGCCTAACCTTTTAAACAAATATAAATTAAGATTGAATTTATTATATAAAATTATTTATATTAAATATATTAAAATTTTCCATTAATTTTTCTATCTCTTTTTCTACAAAGGTTTTGAATTATTAAATTCTTGAAGTTTTCTCATTCTATTTTTTTGTATAATTTTTCTTTTTATTTCTATAGATATATATATATATATATATATATATACTGATTACCGTTTCTAATTCTGTTTTTGTTATAAAATCTTACTCTAAATATCATACTAGTGTATTAATATGTTTTGCATTTGAAACATATCATCACTTGTTTATTATTCTATACAATGTTTGTTTCTTTATTTAACCATTTTTTCTTTATTATTTTGTTTCTTTATTTAACCATTTTTTCTTTATCATACCCATTTACTTACAAAGTTTTTCATGATATTCTTCTATTTGAGAGATTAAGTACATGAATTGTTATACTAGAAGTACAAAGGGCATTACTATCCATTTAGAATCAGCTACCCAATTTATGTTACTGGTTTCTATCGATATACTTGATCAATCAATATTAGAAATATTTATGTTAAATTCTATAATTTCTTTTATTTGTTTTAATATTCTTCTCTTCATAATTAATTGTATATGATCTACAAATCTTTTATCCATATTTTCTAGATCTAGAATCTAATATAATGTTTGTATTTTATTATCTAATTCATTTACTATTTCTCTTAACTGATATTTCTAAAATTTATTTTTTCTATGGAATTAATTATATTATTAGCTTCCTCCATTCAAAATGATTCTCCTCCTCAATAAAACATAATCATCAACATTCTCCACCAACAGATATAAGTTCATAATTACTACCTTATTACCTTCAAACCTTCTGAAACTTCTTTAAAATCTGACTCTTCCTCTTGACTAGTCACCTTTCCTATGTAGCTATACTCTAATTGCCTTAAACGCCACCCTCGCTACACCGACAATATAAGCTCTGCAAGCGGGATCATTGTGCGTCTATCAAACCTTGGGGTTTTGATCTTTTGAAGTTTTAGTTGATTCTTAGATATTAGATTTCTGTTCTTATTATGAAGGTTATGATGTTTATGATTGTTGTTTTATGATTTGGAAAGAGAGAATTTTTTTATTTAGACATGGTTTTGATCTTAAAATTGTTCTCAAACTTGATCGTTCTGAGTCTTTTTTTTTCCTTCTTTTATTTCTTTATATAAGATTTACAATGCAAGGAATCTAATTATTTTTACACGTGTTACATTTTTATTTAAAAGAAATCTAAAGAGATAACATCACATGATGTAGTCTTATCTCTTTACTTATTATTGCCAGACACAAGGCGCTTTTTTCTTTGACCAAGGAGGTTACATTATGATGGCCGACATAAAGCCTACAACTTTTTGAATAAAAGAAAAAGTTTATATAATTGATTGTGCTTTATGAAATGCACGCCAAATGTTCCATTTTTTTCACACGCTATAAGCTTTATAGCGGGTTAACATGAAATGTGGTGGTTGTCGATATTAGAGACAAAGATGGCTAGTACTTCTGATATGTCGACACCTGTACCTGGTGTTCAAATGATGAAATTGTCCTGTTGTATGAGGACTTTATACCCTCTCTTGTACAAGTTTGAAGCTAAAGACTTTATTACTGTGACTCTAATAGCTCTTTTGTAGTTGGCCCATTCTCTATTGAAGATGGGCTCTTTGATTCTACTTTGACCTACTTCTAAATTGAAGCTATTTGTTACAATGTTGAAGCTGATAAGATGGATGACTTCATATTCTACTTCATCATTATACTCAGGGCTTATAGTGTAAAACTTTAAACATACGTTTTTCTTCTGAGCATATTGGCTTATTTTACTGACAAGTGTTGGATCAAAGCAGAATAGCTCATTTAAGTTTACATCTGGATATATTAGATCGAGATACCCAAAATCTACTAATTTTTTAACAAATTTAGGATCAGATCTATTTATATATACAACTCTTGGTTTTATGGATTTACCATTACTTCTGAAGCAACTCTCTGAATACTCTATTCTGCTGTAATATTCAGAAAAACTCTTATACTCTTTTCTTTTGATAGGAGATTTACTTGTTCAGTTCCTCTAAGGTTTATTTTTTTTTATAGCTGCAACAGCACGATCTTTTACTAGGGGTTTACTAAGATTTGCTGCTATTACTTTTTTATTGGATAGAATTTGTATATAATCCTCATCACAAATAGCTTTACCATGTGAATGGAGTCCACCACTGCTTTTGGAGAATTTATTTCAGGATTTACTGGTTACCTATCTAAGGGATTACTTTTTTACTTTCTTCGATCTCTTCTCTTAAATTTTCACATTGAGTCGAATATTGTTTATAAAATTATCGAGGATATTCACAACTTCTTCAAAATCTACAATATCTGTCCCTAGATCTATTATCCTTGTCTCCATATATATTGAGCAAATTCTACGTTCCTACTGAGAAAATCAGTTAAAAAATTATTAGTTCCTTTTATATTTACAATTTTAAAATTATAATAAGTTCAATATGCTTGTCATCTATGTAATCTTCTATATTGTGGTTCATTAGATAAATTTTTATACATTAAAGAATCAACTCAAGGATTATCATCTATCTAAGAGATTTACTTTCTCACTTTCTTCGAACTCTTCTTTTAAAGATTATTTACAAAATTATCGAGGATATTCATGACTTTTTCAAAATCTACAAGATCTGTCTTCAGATTTATTATTATTGTCTTCATATTTACTGAGCAAACTCTACGTTTCTACTGAGAAAATCAACTAAAAAATTATTAGTTCCTTTTATATTTACAATTTAAAATTCTAATAAGATAAATATGTTTGTCATCTATGTAATCTTCTATATTGTTGTTCATTTGATAAATTATTATACATTAAAGAATTAACCCGAGTATTATCAGTTTCTATAGTAAATCTCTT
The DNA here is from genome assembly GCA_025617385.1 of Murraya koenigii. Classification (NCBI taxonomy): domain Eukaryota; kingdom Viridiplantae; phylum Streptophyta; class Magnoliopsida; order Sapindales; family Rutaceae; genus Murraya; species Murraya koenigii. The sequence continues at coordinate 37,717,146 of CM046811.1, forward strand.
TTGTAATAAAAATAATGAAAATTTCTTTATTCCTTTGTAAATTGCTAATAATTCTTTTTCATGAACTGGACAATTTATTTGAGCTTTATTAAATGTTCTACTAGTACATCTACAAATTTCATTTAAATAAGTTTTAACTATTGCTCCCACAGTATAAATTAGAAGCATTCGTTTGTAAAATTAAATTATCTTTTTTATCTAGTAATCTTAGTTCTGATAAATTTTTACAATATTTTTTAAGTTCTTTTACTACTTGTTTATGTTCTTCGTTCCATCCTTTTGCATTTTTTTCTTTAATAGTTTTTGGAGCATATTTCTTTTCTTAGATAAGTTTTCTATGAATCATTTGGCATAATTTAGACATCCTAAGAATTTTTAAATTTGTTATTTGTTTTCTAATTTATCAAAAAAATCTACAATCTTTTCGGCTATATGGCTTTGTAATTTTATTCTATTTTTGTCTAAGATCATTCTTAAAAATTTTACTTTTTTTATGTTCTATTGATGCTTTCTTTTCTGATAACACAATTCTTTCCTTTGCACATTTATTTGCAAAATCTTTTAAATGTATTCTATATTCTTCTAATAAATTTGATGCTATTAGAATGTCATCTACATAAACTATAATATGATTATTATTTTTAAATATTTTATCCATTTTTCTTTAGAATATTTGTGAATCGTTTTTAAATTCAACGGCATTACTAACTATTCGTAATGTCCTTGTGGTGTACTAAAAGCAGTATAAGCTATGCTTTTTTTTTCATTTTTATTTGCCAAAAATTCTGATTTACAATAAAATTTAGAATAGTAATTCTTTCTTTTTACTAAATTTATTAATACTTCTTTATTTAGTAGAAAATATTCATCAAATTTAGTGTATTTATTTAATTCTTTATAATTTATTACCATTTTAGCTTTTCCTCTTGACTGTTCAGCTCTTTTCATTACCATAAAAACAAGGCTATTATGGAGGCTATTACTTTATTGTATAATATTTAAATTTAATAATTCTTTTATTTGGCTTTTAAATTCTTCTTTATCTTCCATTGTATACATCATTGGTTTTACTCCGATTATTTTGTCTTCAATTAATTCTATTTTTGTTCTAAGATGGTCTGGTTTCCATAGTGCTAAAGGATTTTTACTATAGACTTCTTTCAATTGTTGTTTAATACTTTCTAAATTTATGTTATATATTTTTTTTTGTATTAAATAATTTTTTCATAATAATCACCACATTGAGTTGGTTGAACTCTGAACGATCGAAATTCTCGAGGGATACGTAGAATATGGTTACAAGAGATTTTAAGAGTAATTAAAAATAATGTTTGTTGATAATATTAAAATTGCTATAGAAAGTCATTTCTAAGGAGTATATCACAATCCATATTATCGTATTTATATATTTCTAAGTTTATGTTATATATTTGTTATTTTTGTATTAAATAATATTTTTCATAATAATCACCATGTTGAGTTGGCTGAACTCTGAATGTTCGAAATTCTCGAGGGATACGTAAAATTTGATTACAAGGGGTTTTAAGAGTAATTAAAAATAATGTTTGTTGATAATATTAAAATTGTTGTATAAAGTCATTTCCTAGGAGTATATCACAATCCATATTATCGTATTTATATATTTGTGATACATATATAATTTTACTTCTTAAAATGATCTCATATTTTTAAACAGCGTGACTTACTTGTTGTTTATCGCCAGTTATATCAATTATTTTAATTTGATCATCTGGTTTCTATTTATTAGATAGAAATGTTTTCATTATAATTATTTCACTACCAATGTCAATTAATACATAGGTATGTATATATATATATTTTTATTATATGTATTTAAATGTACACTCACATAAGATATTTGAGGTATGCTTTATTCACTATTTTTTTACAAAAGACTTCATTTCTTTTGAATTGTAATGTTATTCCATGTTTTTTAATTTTGTAATATTCTAATTCTTTTGAGAAGTTATTTTCCAATAATATATGATTTTCATTATATATATTTGAGTCTATAAAACATGTTACTATAATTCTTATTCCTTCGATTATTATTAGTACTTTTACTTATTTCTTGCATATATGTTTAATTTCATTAGAGTCTATGCATTCATAAGGTATATCTATTTTTATTATTATTAATCTATTGTTTTTAGTATGGTTCATATGGTTATGACTAATCCCAATGTCTATTATAATATATAGACATTTTATATAATTCAATCAATCAAAATATTATTCTCATATTTTCATTACTCCTGTTGTTTGAGTAATAGTCAATTATTTATTTTTTGTATATGGATAATTTTGGCTTGACAAACTTACTCTTACTAATGTTTTACCTCTAAAGTTTATAGGTATAATTGATGATTCTTTATTTTCTAAATTTATTATTTCCTTTCTATCATCAATACTTAACCTATAATTCATTGATATTTTAATATCTTGGACCATAAGTTTAATTAAAATAGTTATATCCTCACATTTTTTTTTATTAATTTCTATTAATTATTTATCATTATATATTTTTCCATAATTTGAATTACAAAAGCTATACAGAGCTGAATAATTAAAGATCATTAATTTATTTCCTTTTTTTACTAGATTGTCCTTTAATAGTTTAAAATGGAGATTTAGTGTTTCATCTATATTTTTATTTTTTATATGAACACAATATTTAGGATGACATATAAATAGTAATTTTGTATAACATAAATTTATCTCTATTGTTCCTAAGTGTCCTACCATAGGGTCACTAAATCTTTGATCATGTAATGATAATATTATTGGGTTGTCTATCACTTCTTTAAATAAAGATTTTATTAAAATTTGTATTTTTGCTAAGTAAACATATTGTATTTTTTTCTCTTATTGATTCTTTTTTCTTTTTTTTTTTTAAATTTTTCTAAGAGCTAAATCTATTGTTATTTTATTTATTAAATTTAATCTTATATTTTCTTCAGCTTGAGTTATTGTTATAGCTTTTTCTTACTTATAATATTCATGTAATACTGTTTTTTTTTTTAAATACATCTATTAATTTATGTAAAATTCCATAATATAGTTTTTCTAATTTTTCCTTTAAGAGTTTATTATATTTATTTTTATAAATGCTACTATTAAATATATACATTGACATTTTCGTCTTTTTATATTTCATATATTTCTTTTATTATGTCACTGATTTCTTTATTCTTATTCTAATTCATTTGATTTATTATCCAAACTATCTTCAGACATGTATAATGCTTTTCCTTCATACTCAGATAAATCAATTAATAATTCTAAATCATCTTTTATATTATCGAATTCTTTTTCTAAAATTCTAACTTTTTTCCTAGCATACTCTGTACTTAAATGTCCTACCTCCCTACAATTTCAACATTTATATTTATTCTTATCAAATTGTTTCTTTTGTTTTCTATATTTTCGTTTATAAAATCTCCTCTAAGGTTTAACATATTTTTTCTTAAAATGTTTATATTTTTTATATTTTCTTCTGTATGGTTTTTTATATCTTTTATGCTTTTTATATGGCATTTGATATCTCCACTGAGTTGGCATTTCTGTTTTATAGCACCATATGTCTCCTATTGTTCTACTTCTTTTAATTATATTTATTTGCATACATATTTCACTTAACCTTTGATTTAAAAATCTAATTCTTGATCCTAGTGTTTCTGGCATTGGATTTATGGCCTTGTACTTTTCGTATTCATTTATAAATTACCTATTCCAAGGAGGTGGTAATTTGGAGTAGTATAAATTAAGATATATGCTTTGATCTTAGTTACTATAATATTGAAAATAATAGTATTATTGAATTCACATGTATATTCTTTTCTATAACATATATTTAGATTTATCAATTTTAACATGTTACCTAATTTTTCATCTTTAATTCTTGTTCTCTAATTTCCATCCATATTTCCTCCAAGAATTCATTAGAGATATATTTAATAATTGTTTCTATTCCTTGTTCTTTACTCTTTAAAAATCTTGATTTAGTTGCATTTATTATTAATTCTTTTACATTATTAGATAATCCTTGCCACCAACTATATAAGTTTCGTATAAAACTTACTATTAAGATTTCAATAAATATATTTATTTTTTGATCTTGTGTTTCTACATTCCAACCATCCTTTGATCAATTATAAATAAAAAATTAGTCTAATTTGTAATCCCCAATTTACTAAAATTTTTTGTGGGTCTATGAATAGCCCTGCGTTGCTTATAGGTTTTAATTTACTTTCTATAGGGTTATATTCAAGATTCCATGATTAATTCCTGTTGGGAGGCATATTTTCATAAAAAAATATTTTTTCTTTTATCTTGTTTATAATGATTACTAGGTTCTGCTACATTTGGCTTCATTTTTTGTCCGCCACTAGTGTTCATTTTTATTTTGTATTCTTTTTCAAAATCTTCTAAATCACTCATATTTATTTCACTAAAAATTTTTATAAGTTCTTTTATTTCTTTATCCATTAATCAGAACTATTTTTTTTTTTATTAATTTCTACTTTTTCTTTACTTTTGTTTACCTCTTCTTTAAATTCTTCCTTTAAATTTTCGATATTTTTTTTATTAATTTTGTATATTTATTATTCACAAACCATTCATCAAAACTTCCTGGTTGTGGTTTTATTAAAAGGTCTATGTCAAGTTTTTTAAATAAATCAGATTTTACGATTTTATATCTTTCTAATTTTTTATTCTTTTTCTTACTTACTTACATCAGTGTTATTTCTACTTTTAATTTTTTTACTTTCTGTTTTAATTCTTTTATTTCTCCTTTTACATATAATAATATTTCTTTTAAATCTATTAATTTTGTTTCCATCATTAACCAAATGTTTGAGAGTATCAACTGATATTTTACTGTTGAGGTTATAACTTAGGCATTTCCATTAAGAAGACCCTAAACTTTAGGCAAGAATCCTCCTTAAAATCCATCACCAAATTTTCTAAGAGCTAGGCGTCATTTGATGCAGATGGACTTGCAAATCAAGGTCGGGGAAACTGCTCAAGTCTTGAATCATAAGACCGAATCATGCAACCGGGTCAAAACTCATTTCTTTTTCTAACAACTGCTATGAAAGTCAACACGACTTGTTTTATGTGTTTTTGGATGGCAGGATTTAGGGTTCATACTCGTTGCATTTTCATTAGTTTTTCCTCCAAAATACTGATTTTTACATACATTAACCATAGCATTTTTTTATATTTGGAAGTATAAATTCTATTTCTCATTTTTTGTTTCAAACAGTTTTTCAACAATTATCAACAAGAGCCTTAACTCTGATATTGATTGCAATAGTTAAGGTCTTCATATTCTTATAGACTAAAGCTAAATGCAATCAATACTTGTCCATATATCGTTTTCTGGGTTTATAGAGAGAAGTTGAGACTGGACTTGTAAATGGAGCCACTCTTACATTGGGTAAAATTTTGGCTCCTGAATGAGTTATAAGCTGACAGTTAAGCACATGGATTACTAGTCTTTTCTTATAAAGGAGATAGGAAAAAAAAAAACTATTTTCAATGTTAAAGTTGTTGGAAAAATATGTTCTTTAAAGTATATTTATATTTATTGTAATAAATATATTTTTGATTAATAAAATAAAATGAAGTATTTTATTCATGTATCTTTATTGTGTTAATATTTTGAGTAAAGTCCATTTAATCATATTATATGTATTTATGCGATCACCATGTAGATTCGCATAAGACATAAATACAAGTTATCTTATGATTAAACAAATCAAGTTCACAGTTGATAAATAAAGTTGGACACTTTATTTAGGTATAGACTTTAATAAATTCATTGAGTGATTTGTCTTAATCATGTATGAATTTATTAATGTAGTATGACTATATTGAACTATATCATATATGAGATTTAATTAATCTAATAATAACTGTTAGACTTATTAAATCTCATAGGCATTGATTGATTGTAATCTTAATCTTGAGTTAGTTATAATTTCATGATTGTAGTTGTTATTTCATTTGAGTTACCAATGAGCACGACATACACATATAGTCAAGATTACCCGGTATCTTGGTGGGAGCAATTATAAGTATTGAAAATACATATTAACAATATAAAATTTATACGACACATCTCTTGATGAGTTTTCAGTACTTGATCATAGAGTGTGTCAACATAAATAAGTATGTTGAAAATGATCATTAGAGAAAACTAGTAAGTATCAAGGAACAAGATGTAATTAAATTGATTGGACAGTTGATATATCAATTTAAATTAATGATGTGGTACAAAGGATTGTGTAGTAAAGAAATCAATGTGGCTTGAGCGAATTATTATTCGAGCATACAATTATGGAAGTCAGTTCCAATCTTATAATGGAGTAGAATTGGAATTAAATAATTATATTTGTTTAATTACAAATTTAATTATTGTAGTCACTATTGTATATTCCAAAATGATCTCCGGGTTAACTCATTTAATTAACAACACCATCACTGGATCCAAAGCAAGAAAAACTGGCATATTAGATGAAAATCATAATTATAATATTGGTTAAGATCTAGTATGTTATATTCAAGTGTAACAGAGGGCTTATAATATTTTACAACGTAGTCTCCTAGTTAGTTACACGTTACACATTCTCTCACTTTTACGTAAGTGGAGAGATAATAGAGATAGTATTTAATTTAAATTAAAAGAGGAATCATAATCCTAACATATTATGATTTTTCATAAAATATTATAAAAGGGATATTTTTGAGAAGAAAATTCCAGGGTTTTAGAGAAAAATATAGAAGACATCTAAGAGATGCTAGTTCAATTGGGAGTGGTGAAACACACCCTCATGTTCAGTGTTGATCGATCTTGAGTCATACCCTGGAAGATCGTTTAGAGACTAATCTACAACTCTCAATTGTTTGTCTTCTCATATCATCAAAGGTATGAATTTATAAATTACTTAATTATTATATGTTGTATGAGATCGGTTATAAAAAAATTTTAATTGAAAAATTGAAAAACTTGATTTTATCCCTACAAAAGTGACGTAGGAACTGGAGTTAGTATTAATGGCCAATGAGGTTGGGTTTAACGAAGGAATTGGTTTCAAATGCTGTTGTCTTTCTTATAAAGTCCGGTTAAGATTTACGTGCAACAAGACTTATTCATGCAGAAGCATGCGTAACACTAACACCAAATCCAAGTTACTGACTTGGTCGTAAGATGAAGAAGAGACTTAGTAACGCTTGATGATAATTCAAATATAAAGATATGTGTAGTCTTTACTAGTCATAGGAGGTCTAATATAACTTCTAAGGTAGCGTAAATGTCTGCGACCCCAGTTCTGGTGGGAATACATTTGTTTCTCCTTAAATGTTAAATTATTGACATACTGTGGTCTCTATAACTAGAGAATATCATGAGCAAGTTTTGATTTGTGGCAGACTAGTTGCATTCTTACCTCTGAATGTAATTTACTGTTCCTTAGTATCTCTGAAAGTATGCATCCATATAAAATAAGAATTCTTAGTGAAAAAAAAAAAAGTCTGAACAAAACTAGTTTTGCAATTTTAGATGCCGTGGAAAACATACTTTTCATTGTGTAAGTTGTTGACATTTGTAAGTCCAGCGAGATTAATAATATTGATTTTTCAGTTGAAATTGTCCGGTGAGTCTTTTGGCAGTTTTAGCCATATCGATGATAGTTCAATCGATGTTCCTCCTCTATTCCACCATTCAAGGTGAAGGTTAGATTCAAATGGCATGTTTGGTTAATTGTATTATAAGGTATTAGAACCTTGTATCATATTAATTTTATACAGTATCATGTTTAGCTAATGAGGCTTGCTTTTTTTTTTTTTTATAAATTTTATAATAATAATAATTAATAAATAAATATAAAATTTTAAATTTAATTAGTATTATATAATATTATTTTTTATTTTTACATTATAATTATTAATATAAATTAAAAATTTATTATTCAACAATTTTATATTATATTTTTATTTTTATATTATAATTTACTAACAAATTTATAATTTAAAATAACTAATAATAAATACTTAAATAGTATATAAAAATATAATATAATATAATATTATTTAATTATATTATAATAATCAATATATAAAATTAATTATCTTTAAGTAATTAAATATAACTAATAATAAATATGATTTTTTTAACATTTACACTAAAAAATTTGTTAAGCATTTATTATTTTTCTAAGTACTAATAAATATTGTTTTCTAAATATATAATTTAAACTAATCACAAAAAAATTAATATAATATAATTAAAAATTAATAAAATATAATGTAACACTAAATATTATACAATATTATTATAATATAGTGCTAACGTAATACGGCATAATAAAATAGATAAAAAAGGTGTTGTATATCCTTGAAACCAGTTTACTTAATGCCAAGGGCAATGTTCATTGGTTATCGGTCTTGGATCTACGGAGGATGCTGAATTTGCTTTTTGTTGCACCTCTATCACTCTGTAGGGCTTCTTGAACAGCCAACAGTTTTCCTACCCTAAGCTCACTGGCCTTGATGGCTGAAAAGTGAAAAAGAGATTCCATCCTTCATCAGGATATGTTGGAAGTTCAATTTCAGTTCAGCATTATTGGCTTAATACATGCACTTTTTATATGTTAATTGGACAGGTTCGTTTACATCTTCCCACCCGCCATAATGAAGTGTCTTTTCAAGAGGCCACCTGAGACACAGAAAGCATTGGGAGCTGCTTTGGCTGCTGGTCTGACTGATTTTCATCAGGTGGTATTTTATCTGCGTTTTTCCCCTTTTTCTTTTTCCTCAACTTGTTTAACATTAAATTAGGTTATTCAAAAAATGAGTTGACTACAGGATGTTCATGATAGAGCCTTATTCTACCATAGGCTCTTGTAATATAATGTAATCTGTAGCAGAACGCATCGTGAATCCTCCAAAGCAATCAGTTTCTGTCTTTGTTGATACACAGAGCAGTGAAATCAAAGTTTGCATATTTGATCAATCTGTCTATTGTGTATCAGAAGGTAACTACAATGTCTAAGTTGGAGTCCCATCGTTAATTGTTTAAGACTATATGAGTTAAATTAGCTTAATAATTATTTGAAGGCTTTATGGTGGTTTTAAAATTTTCTCTTTTTTGAAATGGTTATTCTCTGGTAACTCTATATTTTCTAGTAGCCATATCCATCAATTGTTGTGAGCCTATGCAAATGTTTGTACATACATAAATTCCAACGTTAATAGAAAATATGGAGAGACCCATCTAATCTTGGAATTAATTTCTCAAATTTGTATTTGAATTTGTTAGGGATTGGTGTCTATTACCTTGTGTCTGCAAATCCGGCCCACGTTGGTTGCCTCACACAGTAAACAATCTAATCAAGCATGTAGTGCTGCTACATTGGCAGATTGTACTCTGTAGAACAATAATTGACTGCATACTTCTTAACAACAATCACAATTGAGGAATTAATTCATTTGTGCTACCATCGCACAAACACAGATATTCTTGTCATTTATATTGGTGCTAAAATATTGTAGTTTGGTTGCACTCATTAATACTACATCAAAAAGTTACATTGCATCACTACTACATCCAAAAGTTGCGCAAAATATGAAAACAGTATATGCTTTGCAAAAGATATTATCAGCTTTAATAACCAAAGGCATGAATCTGAACTGCTACTAATAATGGTTTTGCATATTACAGCATGTGGTTAATGATTTTTTAAATTCCAATGACATCAAGTCCTTGTGGGGGACAATTTAGGAAGGAGAAAACGTTAATCACATTATATATGAATTCTGAATTGTGCCATGTTAATTTAAATCAATAATTTCAAATTAAAAGAGGATAAATTTTACATATTGTTTCTTAATATCCATTAGTGCCCTTAATAACATCCAATTTAAGTATCTGTTACCATTTAATTTACGCTTGATGACACAACTAAAAAAGGAAAAAAAGAAAAAAAATTAAGCCATACTATGACTTAAATTAACTTCAAACAATTCATTAAATTATTTGTTTAAACACTTGACGTGGGTAAGAGTATTTATATTAACTTTTTTTAACCATTTCAAGTTTCTTATAAAAATCACATTGATTTCAATCAAGATCGGTGTCGTGTTTAGGATAATTAACAGTAATAATCACGAATTAAATCTTCAAACATAATTGTAATGATCAATAGTATCAAATACTATTCTAACCACTTAAGAATTAAAAAGATATCGATCAGCTAAATATTTTTACGATAAATTTTATTACTAAGAAAAGATATTCATTTATCAAGATTCAAAAAAATTTTTTGTTTATCTATTTAAATATATGAAAGAAATATTACTAACTAAGCATGCTTAAACAAATTAATGTTCCTCTTAAATAAGCAGGGGAACAACTAAGTTACTAAGATATAAACATAATTAACTAAATGCCCTTTGGAAAACAAAATCTGGAAAGCATAATCTTTGTACTAGATTTACTGTAATTAATTACTTTCTTTATTTACCTATGGCAGTATCTTATCATGCATAAAAAAAAAAAAGATAATAAACCAATTAGAAAGTAACTTATACCTACACTTGAGATATACACAAGGATTACCCACCTTAATAAAAAATCCCGCGCTTATGCCATCTGGCACACCTCGTTCACATGCGTGCTCCGCATACTTGTACCGAAGACACGTAAGCCTTTAATTCAATCCCAATTCCCAACATTCCAACGAGTTTTTTTTTTTTATCAGTCAAGTCTTTAAAAGTTTTGTTTTTCTATAAGAAACAAAAAAGTTCTTACATTTTATCTATTAAGCCCTTATTATCATTAAAATTTTCAGTTAATTGTTAGTTGTCAAAGAGACGAAGATGGGAATACATAACTCAGATTCAATGAAAAGTAGCTCTCTTTCCATAATAATAAAGCAAGAAGAAATAACTTAACATAATGTATATATTATATTTTAATATAATTTTATATCCAACTTACATATATATCATAAAATACTCCAATTTATTTTAATTTTATACTATCTGATCACTTTAATTGTAATATTCACTTAACATATTTAATATTATCATATATTCAAATTCTAATTAGTTCTAGTCAAATATAACTAAATAATTACTATATTTAAGATAATAAAATTATTATGTCGGACAAAAATAAATTAACACGATATAATTAATTACATAATTTATTGTGTTATAAATAAATTCATTTATCATAAACTTTTTACTTAAATTCAACACGATCAATAATTAAATAATACACATTTAACGCAATTAAATTATTTTAGATCAACTTAAATCTACTTACTCATATCGCATTAACGTGTCGTGAGCCATCGGTTTTAAATATAATATTAAATATTGAATAAAAATTCAAGTTTGTTGACTTAAATGCACAAAAATCCACCAAATGACTCATATCCCAAAAGTACAACACCAGATTTGCAAATATCAAACAAGTGGACCCCACTACCATTTTTGGCACATGTAACTTAAGAAGGAAAACTCAGTATAAAAGCAGAAAAAACGAAAACAAATTCAAAGAGGGAAAAAAGGGCAGAAAAAACCAAGATTTTACATTTGTGTTGTGTAAGAAAGAAGCTTCTCCTCTTGTATGTGTGTGTGTCTCAGATCTCATTGTAGTGTTCTTTTTTCTTTTCTTTTTTTTTTTTTTGTAGATAAACGTTAAGCAAAAAAGTTTAATTTTTTTTCCTTTTTCGTTAATTAAATTTATTCTATGATTTTCTCTTTTGTAAAAAGGCTGTGGATTCTCTGCGTTGTCGTTTCACTTTTAAGCAATTTTATAATTCGAAGAAGATCTAGCTAGGATTTCACTTCCCAGTTTTTAATTTTCCTGGAAAGCTCGGATTTTTTCCTGGAAAGTTCCGGCATTTCACCTTCGCGAGGGAAAGAGCTCACTTTTCTCCGGCCGGCTTTTTCTAGGGTTTGCGTATCTGAATCTTTTCTCTTTGTGTAGTCAGTTTAGTGATATTGGAGATTTTAATATTTTTAATAGATACATATATTTTGTACTAGTTAAGGTTTGTTGTGTGATCTATGCTTGTTTGTTGAATTCTATTTAGTTTTTAGTACCTTGAATTCTCAATTGTGTTATCAAGGGCTTTTAAACCTTTATTGCTTAGATATTTTGAAGAGAACGTGTGTTACTTGATTAGTATATTGCCCAATTTAGGGATTTGGGATCGTGGATAAGTTTGCCTCAGTTAATTATTAGTATTCTTATTAAGGAAGTTTAGAAACTTTTGTTCTGGATGGATAAGGATAAGTCTTTGAGCCATGGTGGTATACCGCCTCCATCTGGACGTTTCTCAAGCTTTTCTCCTCCTGGAAATAATAACTTCAATGTGAAGCCTGAGCCGCCATCTTCTTCGTCATTTCCTCCGCTAGCTCCAGGTGGTTCTAGCTCAGATGGGTCTCATTTCGGTCATCAATCAGATTCTAACCGCTTTAGCCATGATCTTAGCCGAATGCATGATAACCCACCGAAGAACGTGGGTCATCGTCGAGCCCATTCGGAAATCCTTACTCTCCCTGATGACATCAGCTTCGATAGTGATCTTGGTGTGGTTGGTGGTGCTGATGGGCCATCTCTCTCAGATGAGACTGAGGAGGACTTACTGTCTATGTATCTTGATATGGATAAGTTCAATGCTTCAACAGCAACATCAGGTTTTCAAGTGGGTGAGCCGTCAGCGGCAGCAGTTCCACCACCCGCATCGGCAGTGGCTGCAGGCAGAGGAATTTCTTCTGTGGAGAATGTGGGTGTTGGATCCACTGAGAGGCCTAGGATTAGACATCAGCACAGCCAGTCAATGGATGGATCGACTAGTATTAAGCCAGAAATGCTCATGTCAGCTTCAGACGAGGCTCCTTCTGCTGATTCAAAAAAAGCTATGTCTGCTGCTAAGCTTGCTGAACTAGCGCTCATTGATCCAAAGCGTGCAAAGAGGTATTATTAGAAATCCTTTGAATGATCTCTTGATTTGTCACTAACTCAGAATTGAGTTAGTTTACATCTTCAAGAATAAAACACTTGCTAAACGTGTTGGTATTACATATGCTAGAGTACTGCTGCCTTTGAGTGTATTTATTCCTTGTATGCTCAGTTTTTTGATATAATATGAAGATCTCATGTCATGAAGTTTTTAGGGAAAAAGTAGCTCCTCCTACATATTGTTAGTTGAAGATTCTGGGCAGAACCAAAAGCCTAACAACTTTTTCTTGCATTGGAAAATTATGATAGTCCTCATGTAGAAGTTTGATAACTACCCTGGCCATTGTACCTGCACTCATTCTCTGTCCTGGAAGATGCCCATCAGGAAGTGGGTTGTGTATTTATACAGCAAATTGCTCTGTCCTAATGTATCTTTCTGTTATATTCTATATGCTTTAGCAAGATCTTTATTATCTGTATATTTCTCTCTCTTCTAACAGTTATTCTTGTCCTTCTTTTGTTTGTTCTCTACCTATATCATTTCATATTTTCATAAGAGAGTAAATAAACAAACTGCTAATTTACTATTTTATGCATTTATAATTAACACTACGAACTCTCTGCAATGTGATAGAATCTGGGCAAATAGGCAGTCAGCTGCAAGGTCGAAGGAAAGGAAGATGCGATACATAGCTGAGCTTGAACGTAAAGTACAGACATTACAAACTGAAGCAACCTCATTGTCTGCGCAATTGACATTATTGCAGGTAAGTTATATGAAGTCACCAGATTATTTAGTATAGTCAGAGATTGGTTTCTGTTGCATGAAATTTGTGACTTATCTTTTCTGCTTTTTATTCCATTATTGATAATCCCGTGTGTATTGTATTTTAATTCCTATGTGGAATGTATTTAACTTATACAATGAAAATAATTGATAAGTATGTTTATCTTTTGGTTTTTTTTTTCTGAGCAGAGAGATACTAATGGTCTGACTGCTGAAAATAGTGAATTGAAACTGCGTTTGCAAACAATGGAGCAACAAGTCCACTTGCAAGATGGTGAGGGTCTCTTGGGAACCTTTTACTAAAGACTTTATCTCGTTCCTAATAGTTGTCATTTCGTACTCTTTAATATTCATCTTCTTTATCATTTTAATGGATTGATATAGGAAACCATATTTTTGGGTTTATTGTTTGTATTATGTTCCATGCACATTTGAACATGGCTAGAACTTATTACTGTTCAAACATTGTGACACTTCCGTCAGTCAGTTTATGTGTAAATTTGTATTGTATCTTGTTGTGCAAAAAAAAAAAAAAAAAATTGTTGCCAACTTTTATTTTTTCAAAGGTTGTTTGTGTGATCTGTGGTGTCTTGTGTGACATCATATGTTTGATAGATGTTATTCTTCTTAGGTTTTCTGGTTTTGTGTGTAGGATTAATTCTAGATATAGTGGTAATTTACTGAGGACTAATATAATAATAACAATCAACTGCTGAGAAGGTTCCTAATCTGTTTTTGGCACATATTTATTTTTTCAATATTCTGATTTCTTTAGATGCCGAGTTTGGTTATGCATGCTGTGAACTTCGGATTCAAAGTAAAACTTCTTACTGAAGTAAGATACTTGAGGGAAAAACAAGAGATACAATGAGGAATGAAAATTAGGTAGTATTCCATGTTCCTCAGATGCTACTAATTACTAATCTTCATTTGCTTCATAGTAACATTGAAGTTAAAACTTTTCAAATTAGCCTGATAGATATCTGATAATATCCTTAGGTGTACCAAAAAATTACCCCATGTTGGGTTGTTTCAACTTTCAAATGCTATGTAAAGAATTAGTTTTAATTCATTTCTTTAACTTTGCGACATAGCTTTTAACTAATGTATAACAAGAATGCATGTAGAATTTAGAAGTAATTAAATGTTCACAACAAGGTCATATATTGAATTCATAAATCATGTATTTATTTGTTAATATATTGACACCTCTTTATATCTTAATTCTTGACTAATTGCAAAGTTGCATTGATTGGGGCAGTGTTAATGACTTTCTTCTTGTTAGGCACACTTTTATTAGCATACCATTTTTTCTATGAATGTATTAAATTCTGTTGAATTTGTCGTCTGTGTATGTGAAATTGCCATAAAAGAATTATGTATCATTAAAGATGTTGCTAAAACTGCTTTCTTCTTCAATTCTATATTTGGTGGATGATCATTGTGACACTTGTACATCTTTGTAGTTGAGTTATGTATATTAAGTAGTAATTTAATGCAGATCACTAACATCTTTGCTGCTTCCATTTTATTTGAATATCTTCAGATGTGGCATAGTCGCTGAAGAAAGGTTTAATCTGTCCAGCACTTTTAGAAGTCTAAGTAGTGCACTATTATAATTAATTTATTGCATTAATAAATTATAATATTAGCATGGTAAATCTATAACAGCTTGCCCATCCATGCACATGCTGTTACAGTGAAGTATTTAAACTTTTATGAGTTATTGTATCATAATAATGCTTAGTTTTTGTTTTTTGTGCCAGCATTAAATGATGCACTGAAAGAGGAGATTCAGCATCTGAAGGTATTGACTGGCCAAACAATGCCTAATGGTGGACCAATGATGAATTACGCCTCTTTTGGAGCTGGCCAGCAATTTTACCCAAACAATCATGCTATGCATACTCTTCTAACTGCACAGCAGTTCCAGCAGCTTCAAATTCACTCGCAGAAGCAGCAGCAGCAGTTCCAGCAGCACCAATTGCATCAGATTCAGCAGCAACAACTGCAGGAACAGCAGCAACAGACTGGGGACATTAAAATGAGAGGATCAGTGCCTTCTCCCACCCAGAAAGATAATGCTTCAGATGCCAACCCGTCTACTTCAAAGGATTGAGCAATGAATTGAGCAGTTGTTATCAGAATCCCAGTTTCAGTTGTCAGATAGGCTCATTTTGCCTTGTTCTTTTAGTGTTTCTAGATACATCTATAACTTTTATTTCTGGGCCGTTATTGGATTTTAGTTTGAGATTGGATTATGGGAGATATATATTACATGGTATAGTTTTTTTAGAGACTTCTTTGCAACTTCGGATCTCTGGATATGATCTGTTAATTCAGATTTGGTAGGTTGCTCCTATCTTGCAGCCTTAGCATCTTGGTACCATGTTGTAGTTTCCTTTCTGTGGCTGGCTTTTATGGCTAGTTCAATTCTTTTATTACATGTTGATTCTCAGTATCATGGTATGTGTGGATTACCTGCGAGTCGTTTATTGTTATTCAAGTGTCATTCAAGCAGAGGTCCTTGTGTTGCAATTGTTGATTCATTCGCGATGCCCTGCTATCTGTTTAGGATTTAGCTCATTGCACGCTGACTTAGTTATTTTTCAATCCAGTTGTAATATGAGCTGGCGTTTCATCTAATTTTAAAGCTGTCATTTCAATGGCATTTTGCAACCACATCTCGATGCGCAGTTGCAATCACATGAACGTCGCTAGAAACGGCTATATTTTCATTACTTAACGAAGATCGGCACTCAAAACATTTTCCAGCTGTTGAACCTTGTAAGCATTGAGAGAGTCACTTCTTTTATTAATTGGTGGCGGAAGGTTATTATTGTGAATAAAAGCCAACATTATTTTGCATTGAGAAGTGCTGTCTACATGACTGAGTAGCGAGGGCCACCACCTCCTTCTGGGACCGTCCATTCGATGTTCTGCTTTGGATCTTTGATGTCACATGCCTGAAAACCATTCAAGTGAACAAAAGTTAGTTTCAAAGTACAAACTAAAGTTGCATAATAACATATGAAACAATAAGTAAAGATGAAAGCTTCATTCTTTCCATGTGCAAGCTTGTATTTAACAAGTTACTTTCTTGATCAATTTATACCAATTGCAAACCAAACACCATAACCCTAATGTGAATGGAAATAATTTGCAAGGCTTTCTTAGGTGTATGAGATAGTTTCAGTCAAGTAGTATGTAATGCTACAGATAACCAATGCCAAATGAAATAGAACCAAATCGGTGCAGTTTGATTACTTTTACTACACTGTTGTTCCTATTACATATAAAGACATTTTCCAACCAGCTATCTCTACCTGTTTTACCCATTCAATCATAAGTGGATTTGATTTTACCTTGCAATGCAAGCAATTTTGAGCATTGATCTGCAATTTGAGCTGATTCTTTTCATCTGGGACATACCTTTTTAACATTAAGATGGAACAGACATATGAGTGAGGGTTCATTTAGAGAATATTTGAAGCACAAGCTCTAGCAGAATGCACATTACTCATATACACGTGCAGGACAATATCGAGACTCGGGTCCAGCAAACTCCGGTAAATTCACAAGTTCAGGAATCTTTGGGTCCCTTAAGCGAAGATGAGCTGGTTGATCGTGTTCATGATTTGTGTTGCTCCTAACAGGTGAATAAAGATAAAAAGATCAGTACTTTAAACATGGAAAAACAACAGAGGGAGAGAGGTATTTCTCCTCATCAATTCAGCAGTCCTTTGGCCTCTTTCTTTTACTGTTGCTACATGTTTCTTGAAGCAAACCTAAATTTTACCACCACTGAGGCTGGATTTGATTTCCATTTAACTGAAGCCAGTCATTTTTTCTTGAGGCTGATGAGCAAAATGAACCATGCTAACAATTTTTTTGAAGGTTTAGCAACAAGAATCTGTTTCAACAAGTCAAGTCGAACTGCCCTCAAGACAAGTGAAAGTTTGAATTTTCTAACTGCTTTTACTTCAATCTAATTTCCTTCTAATGTTTTCTACTTTCTTCTACAGTTTGTGAAAAATGGAAAAATGGGAAAACCAAAGGATATTCTCCAAGTATTTAGAAACTGGCTAGCATGACATGTGTAAAATACATGCAACCATCTATGCTAAACTTTCATGTTCAGTTGAATTTTAAATTACAAAAGATGCACAAGTGCATATGCTTGTGCACGCTATTTAATTTCATCGATTCCTAGTAATATTGGGTGTCAAAACAAAAGTGTTAACATCCCACCAGTTAAGGTTTCGTAAGGTCTACTACAATCCCACCAATTATGACACTTGTCAAATGCATGTAAGATAAGCATTAAATGGCTAGATAAGCATCAAATGGCTGGTGATTTAGTCAATATAAATGACTTCCCTTGAATGAAACCAAATCCCCAACAACTTCAAATTCTCTCCACGTAGTATTCAGCTTCACTCTCCTTCCTATTTGCAATCTTATTTATTTAGAACACATTATTGTGTCAGGAATAAACTGTAGAATAAATGAAATAGGAGTAGGAAAAGAGCAAGTGAAATCAAGAAAAATGGGAGTAAAAATGGGAGAAAATGATTTGGGTTTTTCATTCATTAGTAGCAAAATATTTAATTGAAAAACTAGATTTATAATTAGAAAGCCTCCGGCAATTTTGATATTTGATTAAAATGCATTGGGCAAGTGGCGTGGTAGGGACTTTATAGGAATATTTGTGCAACTCTTAAATGGTGGCAAGCCTCAAATACACAATCCTCACATACACAATGACACTATCACAAAAGAACTCACTCGCGATGAAAAGAATATGTAGTGAACTATTTTATTGTTACGAGTTGAGAATAGAGAGCCTCCTGTGTGACATATCTCTTAACAACTTCAGAGATAGTAATTATATTATGATTAGGCTAAAGCAGTGCTGTTCACCAAGCAGGAACCATGCAAAGGCTACACCTCACATCTATGTTTCTGGGATCTTGCACAGTCGCTCCACCCTCAACCCAGCTGGGGCGAGGCGTAATAGGTATTGTGAATTATTTTATTGTCAGTTTATTTAGAGTTATGTAAATTACTAGATGAGGAAGAGGTTTTCTTCGTATACCTGTGCAAAGAGGTTGGTACGTCAAAAGACAATACCCCATCGGGCTTTGGATATTCAATTGGTGAATGTAGGTGAGCAGCCTGCAAATGTGAAGAAAATGGTTATGCTATTAGTATATACACCTGAGCCATAAAGTATCATTTGATGTTGGTTACAAGGTAAGCTATGAGCAAATTTTGGTAGCTTATCAGGTAATTGATCTATAAGCATTTGAGAAGATTATGTAATCTATGAGGGAGTATCATAAATAAAATTCTACTGATTACTACTGAAATTTTTTCCAGTGTCACAATCCCATTTTAGCATATATTTAATGCTTCTTCACATATTATGGTAATCATGTTCATTCATAGTATTCCTGCAACATTCTAACAAAGTACAAAAGAAAACTCAGATATTTTATCTCATTTTGATCTGTCCCTAATAAAATTTCACTCCCTGTCCAAATTTACTAGTGGTGTAATCTCATCAATACTAAAAGGATTTCAGTACATATATCTAAATTATTTAACTAAACTAAATAATTCAACAAATGAGATTATGAATGGTTATTTCCATACATTGGTTGCTTCGTGATCAGGCTTCCCATGCTTCAGTGTGTAGGGTGACTTTCCTCTCAGTATGTAGCTGAAAGGCAGGAAATAGAGCTGAGCAAGTTTCACTTAAGAACAACTAAGTTTGAGACAAATAAACATTTATATAAATGCAGAATAATGTCTACAGTAATTAAAGCAGTAAAATCTTACTGCTCTAAACCACAGATAGCCAAACCAGGAAGTAGTCCATACTCGAATGCCTACAAGAGCAAAAAGATCTTTGAGATAAATGGAAGTGCTATTATTTTAACCCAAATAATAGGAGGGTATATCACAATTTTATAATTTGAGAAACTTCTCATTAACTGAAAATGGCAATTCTATTAGTGGGATGTCTGAATGTTTGTACATCAGATAAAAACTGAGTCACCTGTGCAATCAATCAAAATAAAGATGCTGTATTCTAATTTAGATATTCTGGTAGTATGAGCAAAATGTTCTATAGCATCCAAAGAGTGAGGTAGACTTGGATAATTTGAGAGTTTGTTAATTCAGGAAAAATATAACTACTTCAGATTACCTTTCAATTGCATAAAATGCAATGCCATTTGTGGAAACCTTACATAACAGGAGTTAGAAAACGAATGAGAGAAGAAAACATGAATTGCTATACTAACAGGTCGGTAGTTTCTAGCTCTGTGGAGTTCTTCCCACACCCATGAATTCTGCAGTGTGTCCCAATATATCTCCATATTTGAGTCCTCATGTAGTACACCAAATGCAGCTTCCGCTGCAAGCATTCCTGCAAGAAACAGGTGGAAATTTAAGATGTACTTGACCTATGAATAATGCTGCTTAAAGCACATATGGAAACCTTCTGAGGGGACTTCTGTAAGTGTTGTTACCTAAGCCTCACCCTGTCATTTTATTCGATTATCTTTTCATCAATCCCACTATAGAATTACATACCCTTCAAGTACGTGCCTATCGAATTTCACACATCAAGGAAATCTAACACTACATGATCCTAGACTCATTCTTTTGTATTATTAAACTTCAGTTCTGTACAAAACCGATGGCAGTTCCTACTCTACGATCAACTGAAAATGTGGCAATTGCCAAAAACATATGGAGGCTGTAAAATCCAAAAGTAAAGTTTTTCCACCGAAAATGCTATAACAATGTCTTTTAAGGGGGTAATACAAAAAGGTACACCCAATGATTTTTTTTTTTTTTTTAAATTTTTGAGGAAACACCCAGTAAAGTTGATACATCATACATTCATTATAAGGCAAAGAAAAACAGAAAAAGAAAAATACTTAAGTAAAACATAAGAACACAAGAAGCATTATTATAGTATAAATTTAGATTAGAGATTAATCCTCAATCAATGCCCTTTGTGGTTATGTACAGCTTTACACAAGACCGCAATGAGACAATGCAAACTACAGGAGGTGCAATATAACTGAAGGTAGCTTATTTCAACAAATCTAATAATGTTTCCCCATTCAGATTATTGATTTTAGACATTAGAAGATTGATCCATATACAATTTTCAAAGAAAAACCACATGCAAAGGGCTGTACTTTGTTTTTTGTGATCAGAAGATTCATAAATGCACTAGATTTTCTGATTAGATGCCATTCCATTCAATTCATTCTAGTTTCTTTTCACATACATATGGAAAAGGAAGGAAAAGGACTCTCAATTCTACACACACACACTGACATAAAGAATTAAATTATCAATGCAATGGAATATGTGATTTTTGGGTTTTACAGGTAAGAATATACAGACCTGAAAGATAGACAGAAAGAACGTCAGCTATCATTTAATACCCATAATGAGTTCCAAATATCTTATATAAACAGAAATCTCTAAACCACTGTACTGTGATAAGTTTGAAAATAAGAAGTCTTCTAAATTATTTCAAAATTTCCTCAGCCCATCAAGTCTTCTAAATTATATCAAAATTTCCTCATAATGATGGGCTGTATTTCCAAAGATAAGTCAATTCAGAATTTTGTGCAAGTGACTACCTGATTTCATTGCAGTATGAGTTCCCTTTATTTTTGGTACATTCAAGAAGCCAGCCGAACATCCAATAATTGCTCCTCCAGGAAAAACTGGATATGGAATAGACTGAAATATAACTAGTATCAAATTCTTATATATACAAACAACAACAACAGCAAATGACAAACTTTGGTAAAGCTTTCAAGCACATTGGCTTAGGTGCCACATAGATCAACTGAGTGATGAGCAGTGGCACCATCTAAGGAATGTTTTGCCTTGGGATATTCCATTTTCAGCTAACGTGTTACATTTCCACAATAAATTGGTTATAGCATTCAGATAAGGCATCATTCTTGCTTGATGCAGGCCATTTAAGCAGATACTGATAAAAGGAAAACGATAGATGCCTAATTCACCTGTAAGCCACCCTCATTTAAGGTGCGAGCCCCATATTGAACTACAGTCCCACCTTCCAGAAGCGGTTTGATGGCAGGATGATGTTTAAATTTCTAAGATAAAAAATACAACAATAAACAGAGTCAGATTCCACATAACCATGCTTGGCAGATGAGTGATTTATAAACTACTATGATAGATATCAAGTCCTCTGGAAAGTTCAATATAACCAACTAAAAGTAGCAGTCAATAAATAAACAAAAGTTAAAAGGGAATCTACCAGCTAAGTAACTCCATTTTCAAAATAACTCTTTTTTCATTCTTTGTGCATTTCTTTCATACAATTGCAAGTTAGACACAACTGCTGCCTGCCTTTCCTTGATACCCCAGTTTTACGGTCAGACTCTGATTTTTTTAGACATCCTGACTCATCAATTCTATGCAAACCAACTACAAATGGTTTTAAGGCAAATCAAGATTCCAGATAAGGCAATTGAAAAACAGCATAAAACTTGAACATGGAAACTACATTTTAAGAGAAAATTAAATCAGTACTTCCACTATAGAGTTGTAAAAATATAACTATTTTAATATTCATCCATGTGGAGATGGTTCAACAGTTCCCATAATCAAACATCTGAAAACTCATTCTGCACAAAATTACATGGCTTCCAGCAACGAAGGCAATAGTGAATATAGGAGTTATGATCAATAAGTTGTTTAGGATCATTAACAGCAAACAATCCAATCTAAAAAAGACTGTTTATGGTTGACTAAATATACTACTAAGCTGAGAGCTGATAGGAACTATAAATACTTCTTTCTATAAACAGTTTAGGCTAGGTAATGTCTAAGAAAAAAATCTGCAATACCACAGATTCTTGCAAACATGCTCTGCAAACCAAAAATTTGGAAAAAGTAAGAAGCAAAAATAGTAACAAAGGAACAAGAGATCTAGTTACCTGGAATTCCTCGTAAGGATTCAAGAAAGGATTGTGGTAATTTAAAGCAACAACAAGGCCCAACGCAATCTGTATGATCAACCAAAGTAAAACGATATGAAATCAGCTATTCCAAACAGTGAGCTTGTTATTCACAATACCTGTCAATAATGATGCTTTGAAACTTGAAAAACATACTTAATTACAACATCAAGGACAATATTGCATATAAGTCTCTTCCATGATACAAAAAACTAAAAGCTATCCTAGTATGGTGACAATCACTCGCTGAAATTCACCTTGTTTTTTAACCTTTCAATTATATATATGTGTGTGTGTGTGTGCATATTCTTTTTTCCGTGCTATCTGTCAGGGCATTGGAATACAAGCACATTTGATATAATAATTTGGAACAAATGTTGACAACAACGATAGAATTGATAACAACAGTGATTGCAGTGGTGGACATGGCAAAAGAACTACCAGTTCATGGGTTCCACCAAAACAGAATTCTGCATAATATAAAAAGAAATCAGGAAACGAGAACATTTTTACCTGTCTATCATTCATGTGGTACAGAAAAGATCCACCGTATGTCTTCGGATCCAAAGGCCACCCCAACGTGTGGAGAATCTCACCAGGATTATGCTTGCCCTCATCAATTTCCCAAACCTTCTCAACCACAACAAAGGGAATTCCTCAAAATTTTCTCGAGTAGTAATTTGAACAAATTTGCAAATTAATATTGAGAAAAATATCAAGAAGGCAAATAAAATTAAAAGAAAAGGTAAATAAGAACTTTTCAATTATTCTCTAACACTTATGTAAGAACCTTCATTTTTTTCTAATGAGGAACTAATGTGTGATACAAGTATATGTGTATGATGCTCTAATTCTCTGTTTAACCTTATCCTTTTGGTGAAGGCTGTGACTAATCAAGTATTATACAAGAAATAGTATATCATTTTGATCTCATATCCAGAAGATAAGGAAGGAAATAGCTAGAAATTACAGTTTGCTACAATCATTACAACCGAGAAACACACTTTGTAATATACATAAAAATTTCAAATTGAAAATATTGAAATCCTTATAAAGCAAAACCCAATTAAAACATAGAATTCCAAGTGAAAGTAGGATACCTCTTTAATTCCCAAAGCATAAGTCTGATGTTGAGCATGAATTTTCTCTCTCAGTTTGAAAGTTTTTATAAGTTTCTATTTACAAGGAAATTCAAGCAAGTTCTTGTTAGCATAATGGCTACTGAGATTTCTAAAGTTATGACTGCTAGTGCAGCAATAAATTCTTTTTCGAACCTCTGACAATGATCCACGACAACCTTCAGCCAGAAGTGTTATGCGCCCTGCATATCAGTAACACATTGTTATTCAGTCAATTGCACTAAGTTTCTTAATATATATTTGTGCACCAATTACTGCAGTATCTAATCTGCACACTTTCATAGTATAAAAAAATACACACACATGCATCTATGGAATGTGTATCAAATCAGTTCATATAAGGCTTCCCAGTGCAGTGGATGGTACAACGTTGTTCACTTTTTCGCCACAAAAGTTGGCAGTTTTTACCAATAAGTATGTAATTGACAAATTGATAAATTGACAACTATTCATAAGTCATGGTTCATTAAATCTACATCAAGTAAATTGTAACTTCCAAATCATAGTTTTCTTTATTCTTAGTTTAATTCTACCTGAATACGTACACTTGATTTATAGAGATAATAAAGTTATATTTTACCATAGGGTGGGCAAATTATAAATGCATAAATGCAAGAGAAAAATACTTAATCTTATAGAAGCCAAATTGATCAAACCAAGTGAAATTAAGCATTCCCTAAAGTCGATCATGATATACATAGGATCTAATTATTTCAGAACATTTAACTTATGTCTGACTAAAAATAACAAGGTCAGGCTACTTGAAAGATTTTAACACAATAACATTATATGTTGACAGCAATAATAATGTAGTTGATGAGGAATATGTATCTGTTTATGAGGGAGAGGGAAAGAGACTGCCTCGTAATTCTACTCCACACTGAAAATTCTCCTTTTTAGAACCATCTTTGGCAATTCCCATATCATTGGTCCCAATGCCAATAACTTTGTTGTCTGCATCATATAGTATCTGACAATTACAATAACTTGTTAAGTAAACATCCAATAACATACTGGGCATTCTAATAGTTGAAAACTTTGAGTACCTCACTGGCAGCAAAGCCAGGATATATCTCTACTCCTAATTCTTCAGCTTTCCCTCCCATCCAACGCACTAACTGACTTAAGCTGCATTACAAGAAATGAAGCTAGAAGGAAGAAATTTTGGCCATTAAATGGAAAGAACAAAGTTGCAAAAATGAAAGGATCTGAAAAGACAAAGATGCTCAAAGATCTTTCTTTTGCTAATGAAATTTTATCTCAGACCACCTTTGGTTGAAACAAGTAAACGAACAGCAGAGTTTAAGTAACGAATTTAATCCTTCTATCTCCATAATCACACTGAATTTCAGTATTAGAGCATATTAATACTGACTCCAAATAAAGCTAGGATTTGAAAAATTTAGGCATAAATAGTTATCATAAAGAATTTCCATGAGATAATTTTACGAATCCATACACCATCTCAGCAGCTATGCAAGTTGCAAATTCATTAAGATTTATGTTTCAACAGCACCTGACAAGAAAACAAATAAACTAAAAAGGTGCATCTTCCATGATGTTTCTTAACTTGGCCAGCTGATAGATGACCTAATTTTGAGTTTCACTCTTTTCTAAATTTAACATTCCGGCATTGTGCAAGATCATAACTACCTTATAACATAGTTTCCTTGGTTACTAAAAGGAGATGGAAGTGAAAATGCACGATCCTTTGTAAGGAACCAAAATTTGTCCGAAGAAACAGGGACACTTATAGGTGCCTGCAAAAAAGCTCGCACAGAACACATTTTTTGATTAAAGAAAAAATGAAAGTGATAGTAGATTCTTCACTTTTCCTTGTTTATGAGTCATGCACCACATGACTATCTGCTATTCCTTATAACTATTGGAGCAATTTATGGGTGTCAAGTTCAAAGCATGAAAGATTAGATAAACTATGTATACTACTTTTGAGTTTAAAGCATGAAAAGTATGTCAAAAGGGATCTAACAAGAAGTTAACCATAACAAAGTTTGAAAAAGCTATATAATCCCAGTCAAACGCGATTGGACGTCCGCGTTAAGCAACCGTGCACCCCCTCAGATGCTATTAGGGTAGCCCGCAAGATTATAATATTAAAAAAGAATGAAAAAAGAAAAAAAAATTCAAAAACTATAGTAGGCGAACAGTACACACCTCTTCCTGTTTCCATTGTGGCAGTAGTTCATTCAATGCTCGTGGTTCAAAAACATTCCCAGATATAATGTGAGCACCTAAAATCACACAGAAACAAACCAAGACAGCTGAGAGTATTAAAATTAAAGGTCTCGATGAACAAAGGAAACTGTTAAACAAATAATATTAAAATTACCAAGCCTAAACAAAACAATTCAACTTAAAAAAAGAAGATAAATTTAAATTACAAACACATACCCACTTCTGCTCCTTTCTCAACAACACAAACTGATAAATCAACATTCTTTTCATAGCAGAGTTGCTTCAATCTAATAGCGGCTGATAATCCAGCTGGTCCAGCTCCAACAATCACAACATCATAATCCATAGACTCTCTACTCATTTCATTACAAAAGCTCCTAAAGAAACGGTTGACACACGAGACCCCACTTCCATTTCTATCAAAACCGTTCAAATTAACGCCATTTGGAACATACCCAGATGAGAAAAAGCCTGGATTTTGATTGAAATGGCGAAAAGATGAGTGCCCAGATAGAGGTTTGGTTGAATTTGTGAGACAAGATTGGCTTTGCAGATTGTTAGTTGGATTTAAGCGGAAAATGGAAGGTAAAAATGGTAACAGGGAGCTACTACGGCGCTTAAGAGTGCTGGATTTATAGGAGATTGAGAGAAACTTGTGCATGATTTTTGGTTTTTGATGATCAAGATTCAAGAGATTGAAAAAAAGAAAAAGACAGCAAGTGTTTATGAAGTGATGAGTTTTAAGTTTCTGCGAAGAAAGTTCGTTATGATCTTAGTTGTGACATGGCATCCGACCCAGTTCGGTAAGCAAGGAGGGGGAGCTGACGTGCCAAGCTCATCGTCGTCGTTGATTTGGATATAACCCTCAATAATTTTTTTTTTTTAATTTTTTAACATTTTTTTGTCATCTTTGCGATCCCTATCTGCTCAAGTTTTCATAACAACGTTAATATATTGTAGCCACATCCCATTTTAAATTACTATGTAATTAATATATATAGCACAAAATATTATCTTCTGATTATTAATTAATCATCAATAAAAAGCTAAAAGTTCTGATCATAATAATTATCAATAGTTTTACACAAATGAATCTTCCCCAGCTGCAGAACATCATCAATTATAGTTGATAATACAAAACATCAAAGAAGAAAAGGTTAGAACAAAATGAAATGAAGCCCTGCTAAATAATTAACCACTAAGGATAAGGAAGAGTAGCAATGTGATTATGAGCCACAGTTCCAATCCACAGCTTCCCTTGAGCTTCTTTAACTTCACTCACAAGCTTCATCACCACACCTCTTGGATCCTCAAGCACTTCAAGAATCTCTCCATGTTCATTGAAGAGTGAGATAACCGTGTACATTTTCATCCCCATCACCCTGGCTAAGAAGCTCATTCGAATCGGAAGCCGAAAATAGATGCTTCTGATCCAAGGATTATGCGAAAGCACTTCTTGTGCTGCTGTTCTGCAACAATCTATTGCCACCCAAAATTGGCCTCTTTCATTTATTCTTACATTATCAGGGAAACCTGGGAGATTGGCAACAAGTTCCACAGTTCCTGTCTTTGGACCCTCTAGCCAATATTTCATCACCCTGTGACAATAATGCCAAACAATACACATTATTGTAGTGGAAAAGCAGGGTTGTGACTGTGAATGTGCCTCCTAAAATTGCTTTTTGTAGCAGCTGCTGGAACTAATGCTATATTGATCAGTTGAACCAAAATTTTAATTAATTTGCTATCGGTCTAGTCTAATACAGTGGCACTGCCACAAAGGGACAGGCGGGGGCAACTGTCTATACTAGTCCAAAAATTGTAGAAGGCATTTTCTTTTTAGTTAAGTAAAATTATAAATTTTCCCTGGTTGGACTAATTAAATATATTAGCTTTTGGTCTAAAATATATTAAAAAGATTCTAGGTTTAAAATTTATTCAATAAATCACACAAACATAGATTTGCACACACACATGTGAGCACGTGTAAGTGGGGCTTGAATATCATATCTCTTGATTTTAAGACATAGTATGTACATAGTAAAATTTTAGATATTGTACATATTTTTTTTCCCCTTATATTTTATGTCAGCTCAAAATTTGTGGCCTCAATGGTTTAATTTTCTGGCTGCGCCACTACTCTAATAGGCTTCTTCACAAAAGAAATGAATATGATAAAATAGACAGGACTCAAATTAGATCAGATTTTATGTTGTCGAAATTAAGAAATTACCCAATTTTTTAAAAAAATTGTAAGAAAATTAAT
Organism: Murraya koenigii; assembly: GCA_025617385.1. NCBI lineage: Eukaryota > Viridiplantae > Streptophyta > Magnoliopsida > Sapindales > Rutaceae > Murraya > Murraya koenigii. The sequence goes on from CM046811.1 coordinate 37,745,566, forward strand.
TAAAATATAACTAAGACAAGAAAGTTTAAACTTGAGATTTTGATCGCAATTATATAACTTTTAATCCACAACTATTATATTATTATGAAATAGAAGGTATACCTGTTAATAGATAGTTGATGTGCATTTGGCAAGCATCATTAGCCATCAATTAAAAGTTATCATTTTTAAATTGCTTACTTTCAATATATAGTTTTGGGCAATAATAAGTTGTTGGCAACAAATTTGAAATGAATGAAGCTTTAATCACTTGACGTAAAAATAGTTGTTAGTTATAATTAAGTTCAACAAAAGAGGGACTAATAAGGATTTGTCACCTGCAATTAGTAGTCTCAGTAAAGAGAAGGAAACTTTGGTCTTTAGATAATTGTACTCCATTTGGAAAAGCCAAGCCATCTAACACAATATGAGTTTTTTTGGTCGGAGGATCATATCTGAGAAGCCTGCCAGTTGATTCTCCTTCCAACAAGATAAAGAAATGGTCCCTACAAGTTAACCAAATTAATTAACAAAGCTCCATAAATAATTTCACTTAATTTACAAAACACACTTTTGAAAATATAACAAAAAAATTGATCAAAATTCTTACACTCTATTATATCTTTTGCTAGTGTCCGTGAAGAAGATGGATCCATTTTTGTGAATATCAAGATCATTGGCAAAGAGAATTGGCTTCCCTCCCGCTTGAGTTGCTAAAGTAGTGGCAAGCCCTCCTTTAGAACCAACAACAAGGAGGCCATAATATGCATCGGCTATGTACAAATCTCCACTCTCTTTGTTAAATCTCAAGCCAAGAGGTCGACCACACCATTTCTCATGCTTCCATTGCTTTGCTGTAGTTGAGTCTACTCCTCTAGCACAAACCTTCTCTGACCTTTTAGGAGAATTTTTGAATGTAAGTGATTAGCGTGAAATGCCAAATTAAAGGTCATACAACAATGCATGTATATATATTTATATATATAATGTGAATATAGAAAATATATTTTGTATACGCGATTACGCCTTATCATGTACTTGAACAATTAAAAATAATCATTTTGACAGATTTAGTGGATCTTAAAGCGAGACTTGTAGCAGGCCCAACTACTTTAATGTTACGAGACTTATTAAATTAAAAATAAAGAATTTGAAACATACCATGAGATTCATTTTGTTAATAAAATGACACAATACATCAAAACATTAACACGACCCAATTTAGATGTTTATTAGTTAAAGATCACTAAGAAAACTCACCAATTTGAAGTAACAATTGCAAATGTTTCCCATCCAACGTTCTCACCCATCCATCTAACAATACGTCCATCCGCTAAACCAGTGTAAGGGCCACGCCCCAATCCATCAAACTCCAAGGATTCGGGGCCAAAAACCTCGTCGACAAACTCTAGCTTCCCGGTGACTAGCCGGCTGAGGTTGTCTCTTGGCCAGCTCTGCATGACTTGCTTGTATGGAGCAATGTCATGCTTCACAGGCCGGAACTCATGGCCGCCAAGGGGCCCCATTTGAAGAGGATCCATTATCAGAAAACCTAGAACCAAAGCAAGAACAAAGAGAAATGGGTGCTGCAACAAAGTTTCATCTGTTAAAGGGATCTTTTTCTCCATAGATGAAAAGAGAGATCGGAATGAAGGTGATGGTAATGAAGAAATTAATATGAAGCCCTTTAGGGTTTTTCTTTTTTGGTGGAGGTAGCTAATTACTATGGTGACATGAAGCAATAATTGCATGAAGATAAGTTGAAGTTAGAGAACATGGAGTGAGTGTGATATATAGATAGCTCTGAGGTTGGATTGGAAGTAGGTTATCTGCTGTTAGTGATCATGTTTTTGGCATTCTTTCATTTGTTATATTGAGTGATAGAATTGCTTGCTAGAAATATATTTATCAACTCCTTGCAAGAAAAAGTGTGAAGATCTTGTGCTTGAAATGTCTATGAAACACACTTCAGATATATGAACAGCTCGCATGATGAATGATGAATCAAATGCATGAACATGAGATCATTTTAGAAGAAGAGTTCGAGAGATGAGAAGATCATCACTTAACACAAAAAGAAAACTCCTTTTATAATAAGGATCGTAACAAAATAAGAGAGCATTGACTCTCAACATGGGGATTTAGTTTGTTATATTCCCCAAAAATATTTGCTTTCATTTATTTTTTGAAATTGCATTTATCTTTTTACTTGTGTGTAGTAAGCTACATATACCAGTTATTAGTTTGATATTGGATTCTGGTTCAATTTTCTTTAGGTCCAAAATATTGTTTTGGAAACTCATAAAATGAATTGTGTTTGGGAACGATATCTTTCAATAGGTTCAAGTTTTATCAAATTAACTTATTTATTGCCTATTTTTTTGAACCCCGGTTAATCAACTGACGGAATAACCTTTCCAAACAACCGGATTGGTCTCCCCTTATTCAACTTCTATAAAAAAATTTGATTTGAAACGAGACAAACAAAAAAGTGCTTGAGACCGCTCAAAAGATAAATGAAAATGTTTAAGGATTTTCGACTGGGCTTTGAAACATATTTAACTTAAGTTATGAGAGTATGAATCTTTTTTTTTTTGTTTCTTTTGAAAATGAAAAAAAAAAAGAATAACTATAAATCTCTAATTTGATTTGATTATTTTATAGATCTATTTGACTTGCTTCCGAAGCACAAGGTTTTATAATTTCTATTAATGTGATTTTTATAGTTAATTTTCTAAAATCAACTTGTGATTATGAACGTAAGTTTTAATATTTGCTTACAAAATTAATGGAACTCTTTGCTTTTAAAAATTTTATAAAATTCATTTTTTTGAAAAAAAAAAGGAAAAAAAAGACTGTTAGCCTCCTAATATTGTTTGGGGAAAGAGAAATAAAATTTCTTAATATTTTAAAAATTATATAACCCTCAAATCTTGTTAATTTTCATTTATTTTAACTAAGTAAAGAGTAATAGTGTATATTTATAAAAAAAAATACATTTGTATTTATAAGAAATGATGTGCAAAATTTTAAAAATTATTTTTTGCCTTTGCTACAACTCTAAAAATTAATAGGACTTGAGGTTTAAAGGTTTTTTTAAAATGTTAAAAATTTTTATGGCCCTTTTTCCAAGCATTGTAGGGTTAATGGTCATTTTTTTCATTGTAAAATTACAAAAAGAAACGATAATTCTAATAAATATAAAATCAAGAAAGCAATTTCATTTGTGTTGGAATCTCTCTACATCCAATATCAAAAACTTTTTTGAGACTTAAACTAGGATAATAGTTTCTTAATTAAATTATACTATTATTCTACACAAATTAAACGAAATTTTTTCTAATAAACTTTTATTTTATTGTGTAGTTTCTTATAATCAATAGCCTTGACATTATTAGATAGTTAGACAATCAACTATAAAATAAAAAGATAATTAATTATATAATAAAATACATTGAAGATACAGTAGTCACCTTTACTTTACACAAATTATAGAAAAAATTAATTAATTTACACGTATTTTGAAAAGACAAAATTGATAATTTAAAATTATTCTTCACATAATTATCTATTTAGGATTGGCCTAGTTGTAATTGGTCAAAGATGAGTCAAACCCGACACCCGTTTACAGTTTAGCAAGATAGTCTGCGTGGCACCAGATCATTTCACTTTAACAAATTAGCCCTGAACATCCCGCACCAATAAAAATTAGCATTAGAAAAAAAAAGAATACTTCTTTTTTTAAAAATAAAATAAAGAAAAAAAGAAAGCCATTGCAGAAGACGAAGAAGAAGGCTCCTCATGAAGTTTCCTTTTATAAAACAGTCACACAACAAAAACCCTAATTCGTGATCTCATTATCTCTGCAACTGATGCTTTTGAGGAGCTTTCCTTGCTGAGTAATCTCTTTTCAGCACAAGGTTAGGGTTTTATGTCTACATTTTCAAGATTAATCATTGCAGTTGATCTATTTTTTTACCTTTTTTTTTAAATTAAATGGCTTTCTTGTTACTTAACTTCCCTGTCGCTGCAAATTTCTTATTTGCTTAACTGCCCTTTTGCTGCAAATTTCTTGTTTACTTAACTGCCTTTTGCTGCAAATTTAACTGTTAAAAACGATTTTTTTAAAGTTAGATTTCGAATTATTGAGGATATTAATATTGATGTTTAATGTGATCAATTTAGGGAAAAAAACAGATATATTATGAAAAAAAAAAACTTCTTCTTTTTCTTTTTTTTCCGTACACATTTTTTTCATTTGGGTTATGTGAGAAAGAGTTAAAAGGTTTGATTTTTATAAAATTTTAATGCCTAAAAATCAATTAAATGCTTCTTATGTGTTTGATTTTACTTTTAAGGTTTTTGATCAAGGCAGGTTTGCTGACTTCGTGGTGATTTGACTTTTATGAGTTCATGGCTAATATGACAATCTAGTGATCTATTGTATTCAGAAAGTCCGCTTGTTTATTTTCTTTACTGGGCGTAAAGCACCTACAGTTGTCATTAATTTTTGGTTGATAGATGTTTAGTAATACATCATAATGCAATAATGTGACTAGGATTGTGAATTCGATTTTCATTATTCCTACACTGGATCTGAACGACTGATTTGGCCATATATTTTGAAATCAGAAACCTTTATTTTTTTTATTTCCTGGCCTACTGGTTTGATTTAGTTACACAAAAGAACCCAAAGAAGCTGTTTCCATACAACACCTTCATTTTGGTGTATTCTTCTACTGCCGTCATTTATATTCCCAATACCTAATAATTTATTATGGACAATGGATTAACATGCTAATACATCACCAATAGATCATAGGATAACTATTCTAATGCATTTTTTCATGTATTAGATCATCGGATATATCATAGTATTCTATGCTTGGCTTGGGAGTTTTGATCATTAAATAAAGTCATTAAATGAAGAAAGCTTGGGAATTACTGTTCATAACTGAAGTGTCCCGTTTCCATAGTTTTCATAAATTAGTAAGGTTTCAATGAAGCTGGTCGCCACTAAATGTAACTCTTGAAAAGATCTCAAAGGGTTTTTCTTCATTCATTGCTACCCGAGGATACAATATTTGCATATCATGATGGTTGTGGTACTTATATATGTTTGTTTGTTGTTATTAAAATGAATACCTTAAGCCTGGTTGTTGTTCTGTGAATGGAGGTTGGTAATCGCTGGTGGAATATGTTCTGAGTATTGGGCCTTATAAGTCTATGTGTGTTTTTTTTAGTAAATTTTTCTTTTTGAATCCCTTTTTTAAGCTCAGCAAGCACCTATCAATGTGGTAGTAAGTATTAATCAATTGTCAACATTTTTATTTATGGTCACAGTTCCGAAGCATATTTTATGTAGCAATTTTTGCTTGTTAGGCTAGAGAGTGTATGATTTTTGTAAGATATAATGAGAGTACAACAGTTGAAGTCAGTAACTAGTTTATATCTACATTCTTCGTTATTCGCTCTTTGATCGTCCTGATATATTTAATGCCAAACAGGCATTACATGGCCAGTCCTGATAGCATAAATGAGCCTGAATGGATGAAGAAAGTAAAATCAGGGGGAGCTGTGCCACATCTTGAACCAGATAACTGTTCAAATGGTTGGGCAACCCCACCTGGAGATAGTTTTATGGTAAGAGGTCCAGATTATTTATCAACCAAGGTTAAAGTCCCTGCTGGTGAATACATTCTAAAGCCTCTCGGTTTTGATTGGGTTAAAAGTTCTACGAAGGTTGGTGAGGTTTTAAACGATCAGAATAACCGTGTTAGGAAGGCTATTGAGGAAGCGTTTCCAATGGGTGATAAGCCGTTTGTTTGGGCTTTCAATCTACAAGTTCCGAGTAAAGAAAATTACAGTGCCATTGCTTACTTTGTAGCCACAAAACCAATCCCAGAGGGATCTCTGATTGACCAGTTTATAAAAGGAGATGATGCTTTTAGGCGTTTAAGGCTTAAACTGATTGCCAACATTGTTCAAGGTCCTTGGATAGTGAGAAAAGCGGTTGGGGAGCAGGCCATATGTGTAATTGGGCGTGCTCTGTCATGCAATTACTGTGTGGGAGAGAATTTTCTAGAAGTAGATATGGATATTGGTTCTTCCATGGTGGCTAAAGCAATAGTTCATCTAGCATTCGGGTACATTACTACATTGACTGTTGACCTGGCTTTCCTACTTGAGAGCCAAACTGAATCAGAGCTTCCAGAACAAATATTAGGAGCTGTCAGATTCTCTGAACTAAACCCTGCTTCAGCTGGTTTGATCGAAGCAGGATCATATGGAAGTGTTGGTAGTTTGCAGTCTTCTCTGCCAACTCGTTTCTGGAAGTCAATTGGCCAGGGATTTTCTCACTTTTTGCAACCGGGTGCACATGAAAGTGGTCCTAACTCAGCTCATGTTAATGGTTCAGTTCATCACGAATACCAGGGTGAAGGGTCAAGCAAATGGTATATGTTTTATTCTGTGATCACTGTTAGATTTTTATTTCTTTGAAGTATATTAGAATTTACCTGAGGTTTGGTGTTCTGATCTGTATTAATGGATATGAAACAGATATAGAAAAAAACATTTCCTGAAGAGATTAATCTTATTTTTGTTGCAGCTACAACCTGAATATTATAGTTTTACAAATTCATTAGATGTTCAAAATCCAGTTCATTTTTCATAGAAAATCTCTTTCTTGCAAAGACTGGTAGTTTTATTCTACTCCTAGTTTGCAAGTACATCAGTATATTACTTCTTCACGAGAATGATGGTGCATCACCATTTAACTTTTCAACACATCCTTCATCTTACATTTGTAGCAAAGGAAAAATAAAAAATAAAGATTCTCACATAAACGAAAATCGTGTAATATCTATGGTTTACTGTTACATTCACCTTGTCAGCCAATCATGGCACTTGGCTATTGTTTTTTTTATCTTGGATATTTCTTCATTTTATAGATCTTCGTACTTACGGAATCATTTCAATAATTGCAGATCAATCGGACATTTCTGACAGCGACAATTGTTGCCATCAAGGAGGATCGATGTACTTGTTTCTCATTTATCATTGAATAGCATTGATTTAATGCTTTGCAGCATCCACTACTTGATTCATAGCATTGCTGACTTGTAATTGATTGTACTCTATATTAGAGTATTTTATAAGGGCAGTTATGTAGATCCCCTGGACTTGCTTGGTAAAACATCATATTTATATTTAGTAATAGATTTGGTTCATTTTAGTACTTTCTGTTCATAAATTACAAATAGGTTCTGCCCTTGAATCCTGGATCATTGTTAAATTCGAGTTTTCTTAGATGTTTCAATCAAATGATGCAGGATTTGGTCCGTGAACTGTTTAGAGTTCGCGAATCCTGTGCTCAGCACATACTTAGCCTGTCTTCTTTGTTGATATAAATGTGTCCTTTTAGACTTTAGTTGTGCAGCAGCTTTTACATTACAGTAATGGTGGTCCTATTAGGTGAATCGTCATTCTTGTAACATTTTATGTTACATTTGTACACCTTACGCGAAAGTTTCTGTTACAAATTTTTTATACGATGTTGAAAAGTGCTATAAAAACACTTCTTGTTGCTCTACTACCACTTGCAGGATGGCATGTGAGTATATTATACCACATCCCAAAGTTCTGGTATGTAGAAACTTGAATTAGTAAAACGGAAAGAAGCTGATTCATTTAACACAATCAAAACCTAGAAACAACGAACAAGAAAAAGAAACATTGTATTGTAAGTTTTGCAATTTGCACCATTTCTTTAGAAAAATGGTGAAACAATATTACCAATTAAAAAAATCAGAATCAACAGATCCAGAGAATCAAAAACTTACAAAAAATATTGAAAATCATATCTAAAGTACACCAAGAGAAAATAAGACAACATTAATGATTGGTAACCTTTCAACTCACATTGTGCAGCAACAGCATGCACCAGCCATTCCTATAAGCTAAATGTTGCTCCTCCAAGGATATATGGCCATGGCAGAAGAAAGTAAAAAGCTGAAAAACTTCATTGACCAGGAGCATCCCAGCAATTTAAGACCACGTAGCTTGAAAAAGCAAAATTACATAGTATCAACGGGGGATGACTCTTGAGTGAAGCAAGCCACATTCCAAGAATAAGGATAATTATCTTAATCAAAAGTTAAGACAATCTGAGTTAAACAATCTCAACACCTTCAACCGGAATTGCACTCATCTGCAACGTTCTACCATTTCCAATAAACCGAACAGAAGGCAAGGATGGATCTGTAACAGATTCAATCTCAAGAAAGTTGAAATCATATGTACCGGATCTCTTCAAACTATACACAAACACAAGCACAATCCATCCCAACATAGAAAGCGCCCAGTAATTGTTCATCCCATGAATTAAGCCCCATGCTATAGCATACCCAACAATGATTCCTGACAAATGTCCAAGAAAGCTGGCTTGTGGAACAATAATAGAAGTGAAAATCAATGACTCAAATGGTGCAAAACTGATAGGAAGGGAAAGAAACCCAAAGAGATCCAACTTTGAAGACGGTTGTTTCACAGAAAGAATCGTCATCCACCCAAAAACAACACAAGAGTACCCAACAGCTGTCACTCTCCGAAAATACTCAAGCTTAAATCTTTGTATCAATACATGATACAACCCCAAGACAAGCAAACCCGATAAGACAACCAAAATAAGCGTGTACTGAAGGTAATATGCCGTGCCAAGACCAACATCCCCTAACTTTTCTACAACACCAAGACTCCAAAGTGCACTCATGTTGAAAACAAGATGCAAAACACTTATATGCGAAAAAGCTGATGTAATGATCCTCCAATGGTGTCCGTCAACAGCAGTTTCATAACTCAAACCAACGTGAGAATACTCAATGTTCTTCTTCTGTATATAAAACCATATTGCACTACATATTCCAATTATACAACTCGTAGCTGGCTTCTCCACGATCTCATAAAACAATGGCCTCCCCATTTACAACACCCCTTAAAGCTACTCTTTACAATTCAGACTCTTTGTTTAACACCTCAAGCTACGCTAATCGTAAATTCGTAATCATCAACAATGTAATTCCCAAAAAAGGAACTATTGCTCTATCCAACCTTAAACAATCATGGACACCATTAAAACCTAGGACTTCTTCAAATGTATCAAAAACCCAAATCAAAACCCACTTAATTCAATGTACCCAGATCAAGAAATCGCCCTAAAAATGCGATTTTAACCACATCCAATCATAAATCAACTCAAAACAAATCTGAGCTTTTTAAAGAAACGATCGGCAACTTTCCTTTCCAAAGAATCCACTAGAAAGTGCATGAAAAATATAACTACGATTAAGGAAACCCTAAGAGTAGTTCAATATTAAAGTTTTCATACCAACAATATCAGGATTTTGAAGCAATTTAAATTTCTCACCTTTGGGCTTGTGAATCGACCGATTCAGAGTTGTGCGTTTCGGTCACCTATATCTTCTGGGTCTTTCCATTTTGTGGCCATGCGTCTTTCCACTAACAGGAGGGATATTTTCGAAGGTACCCTTGAGATATGTCTTAATGTTTAAAACTCCCTCCATGTTTGCTATCCTTGTCAATTAAAGCTCACAAAATTTAATACCCGTGATTATTCGACATGAACATGACGCAAATAAATTAATATGAGTTATTAAATTTAACATAATTATATTATAGTTGTTGTTTAACTTGACATTTTTTTTTTGTGTTAGGTTAAAGTTAAAATTTTTGACCTATTTACTGGATAAATGAAAAAATTATATTTTTTATTCTTAATTAATTTATAAATTTTTGTCATCAAAACTCAAATATTAGATATGATTCTCTCTTTTTATTTTTACATTTTAAAAATAATGAATATATATATATATAATATTTCATTTATAAAATTTTAGATAATGGTCTAAATGTGTAAAATTATTAGTAGATATATACATTTTATGATATCAACATATAATATATATATATATATATATATATAACAAAAATTTAGTGTAGCGAGTATATAATTTTTTTAATGAAAATTATAGCATGAGCCATTTTAATCTATTAAAATATTCACCAAACTTATTTACTTAATAAATACATAATTAAAATTTTAAATATAAATTTTTACTTCATAAATGCATTTTAATATTTAAAATGCGCTTGCTAAGCTTTATTATAATTATTTCTTTTATCCATTTTATTTCCCAGCTTCTTCGTTATTTTCTCTATCTCGTGTTCCCTTCTTATTTACAGACTATTGGTGGATGTCAATTGAAATTTTGCAATCGACAAATTTTTAATAAAATTTTCTTAACAAGATTGTAGATGAGGACAAATAAATTCAATAAAAGGGGTAATTTTGAAAAAAAAAATGTCATTGAATAATGAAGTTGAGAGTAAAACATGTATATATATATATATAGTCCTGTCTAAAATGGTAATTTTTAATATAAGTATTTTAGTAATAAAAGTTTTTATTAAAAAATGAGTTTAGTAAATATTTTAATAAGTTCAAGTAAATTCACCCAAAATTATAATGCAATATAATTTCCAGTTGTATTCAAGAAACACAATTGCTGATTACAAAATTTTTCAGTATTAAGTTAAAAAAAATCATTTTTTATATTTAATCATAGCATAATAGTATTAAAATTTGCTCTTTCACCAGTGTAACCGGAGTTATTAATATTCCATTGGGATTAATAATGAAATCCTTTTTGAAAATTAAGAGCAGAAATTATTGAACACTACCAAAATTAGATGCACATGATTTTTACTGGAAACTTTCGTTAAATACAGTAGAGATTGTTAACCTTTGGGCTTAGACTGGACCGGATCCTCTTCTTGGGCTTCTATGTTGGGCTCTCATCGTCGAGCTTGACTAGGTCGATTTTGCCCACGTAACATATTTCTTTTTGTTATTTTTTCTTAATTCTTTTTACCACAGATGGGAACCTGGAAGGTCTATTTACGTGTTAGGTGACTTTTGATTTGATTTTTCTTTTAGTTTCTTTTGCATTAACGTGTCCAAGCCTGGGCAACAGTTAATGCTGGCTGTTAATATAAGTTAAAGAGTCTTTATTGGCATTGAGAAGTGAAGTACTGTAAAAATAAATAATTATAATTATAAAATAAAAATTAATAATATATAATATTTTTTTTATTATATAAAAATAAAATAAAATAAATTTATTTTTAAAATTATAATAATTAATATTTATTAAATATTTTAATTTTATAATTTTTAAATTATAATTGTTCATCTTCAATTTCAAATAAATTTTAATGTTAAGTAATAAATCGGACTTTAATGTTAAATAATATTTGGGACACATATCCGTCGCTAGTCACCCTAGAACTAGTTTACGCAACGGAACTCTTGGATTCTTTGCAGGCCCATTCTAAGTTTGGTTCATCAGCGATAATAATTCGTTCTATTAGAATGTAGGGTCACCAAATTAATCCTTAAAATTGATTCCAGCTCTCTGAGATTTGATATTAATATTATCGCGCATGCAATCAATTTAAAATTTCTTTATAATATTGCTTGGGCGAACGTGAAAAAGGTTAATTTTTATACAATATAACCAATCATATCAACTAACAAACATTGCCGTTACTTAAATCAGTGTGTAATTAAGGGATAATAAATCTTGGTTGCAACCAAAGCCACCAACTGAGCACACACATTCCTCAATGGTTCAACCACCATCTTTTTAATAACTATCACGTAACAAGTATAAAATCTTTCATTCACCCCTCCAAATCTTACTAATAATTAAGCCATTTTGTGATCAAATCATCTTCATTGTTCTCCATGCCGAACGACAAAGTTCGTCCGATCATCGTGTTTGATTATCCGGAAACACATCAAAGTGGGTCGCTGCAGCTTGCGGATGAGTGGCAAGTTGATTATGGAAGTGGAAACCGCGGTGATCTCCAATATTATTGGCATGCAAGACGAGCTTTCTTGAGCAGCTACCAATTTTCGGAAGAAAATAAGCACAATAAGAAGTTCAAGAGATCTGTAAAGGAGTTGAACGAGGCAGCGATGGGAATTTTTTCTGATATTCGGCAAGAAATATCGAATAGAAGGCCTGGAATTAGAGTTTTCAAGGTCAAATTTGTTGTGCCATCTTTGGCAGCTGTGATGAGTGTTGGATGTTTGATGCCATGGTTGAACAAAGAGAATTGATCGATATATAATTATATATATATCAAGAAATTTGGGGATAAGATTTGTCATGCTCATTCAAGTGATTTACTTGAGTCATTATGTGTACTTTGATCCCGTTGCAATATTTAAAAATTAAAATATTTTGTTTTTTAGTTTTCATAAACAATTTAAAAGTTGCACTTAGTTTTGGTTTTTATTAATTAAGAGATATTAAAGACATTGGAGTTCTTCATTTTTTTGAGAGAGTGAAAAATAATAAACAAATTAAGCTCCTAATTGAATACAAAATCATCCATTATAAATTAAGCTCCTAATTGAATACAAAATCTTTTGATAGATCTAATGCAGAAAATTTGGACAAGGTTTCAATTATTTGATAGATATTGTGCTCTTGGAATTTATTTTATTTATTTTATCTTTTTTTTTTTGGGTCTTAGAATTAATTTATATATAAAGAATCCTCTAATATTACGTCAATTAGACCTAGTTAGGACTACTTTAGTAATTGTATATTTTTAAAATCGGATAAAGATTTTTTTCTAATTTTTTTCTCTCCTTATTTTTTAATGATTAGGTTAAGTGTGTGATAGTTAAACTAAATTTTTCAATGAATAAAAAGATAGATGAACAAGATATCTTTTTTTCTCTAAAAAAAAATGGACGGAGAAAGAGCAGATAGATCCTATCCCCTATATCAAATACTAATTCCTATCTATTGTTAGGAAGATCTTCATCAAATACTAGAATATACACATTTGACGAATCATAAAAAATAAAAAGAGTTAAAAAAGAAAAAAATTAGGAGAGAATGCTAGTCTTTTAAAATATGCTGCTAATTGTATTGTAAAAATAAAATAATGTGAGTTTTAAAAGTAATCATATATGTTTGATAAATCTTATTGTTAAACTGTAATAATAATGTAAATTACTAAATTGGATATAATTTTGAAAAAAATTTTATTTATATATTTGTAAATATGTATATAAAATATTTTTTATTGTATATATATAAAATAATGAATAGCTACAATATATTTTATACTATTAATTTTATTATCTCTATAGAATTGGTACTAATAATATCTCTTTAAAGTTAATGATTTTATTTCTTAACTAATAAAGATATGTTCGGATATGTTCGGATCACAAAAATTTATTTCGAATACTAAATTTTATTACACTCTGATACGAGTTCAAGTCAGCCTAAATTATCCGGATTAAATTGTCATTCTTACGTAAAACTAGAAGAATCTCAATATCAAAAGCTACCGAGACTTGTCTTGATGAGCTTTTTAGGACATCGCCTGAACTTTCTATCATCACATAAAACTAGAGGAATATCTACTCTCAAGCGCAGAGGAATATCGACTTTATTATGGAAGAGAATCATTGGGATTCGAATCCAAGCACTCAAATTGTGAGTGTCTCAATTCTTGATAATGGGCTCTCAAGCCCATTTTTTACAACACTTTGAATATAAGAGAATCATTGTAAAGTTAAATATTGTGAATTTATCAAAATAGATAAATCTAAAATATAATTATGTAATAAAATTCTTCTATCTAATATAAGAAAGACAAAGAAAACAGAAATTAAATCTGAGTTGTAGAAAATAAGATAAAAATCTTAGAAGAATCAGGAAAAAAATTTTAAAACCTAAAAACGACTAAGAAAGAAAGGGAATTTTCCTGCTGAGCACGAATTAAAACTTGTTTTCTAAATTTTGTTTGTCTCGTTGTAAGCTTTGAAACGGTATATTATACCCCAAAAAGGGTCAACTATAGTCCAAGTCATACCCTCTGGAAGGTACCCTTCTCGTGATACACAACATCCTATATCAGCTAAGTCACAAACTTATCTTGGAGAACTAGTATAGATAATTTCAAAAGGTGCCTTGCGAGTAGATCGATTCACCCTACATCAATCAATTTCAAAAGGTGCCTTATAATATTTTTGTTTTGTTTCACACTTTATGTCAATTTACAAATTTTATGTTATTTTTCTAAGCTTTTGTATTTTTTACAATTCTGATGAGTAATTTACCACTCCAGCATTAATTTACTTTTTTTTTTTCAATTTACTAATTCTATGTGTGGTTTTAGTTTTTTTTTTATTTCACATTTTACTTCAATTTACATGTTTTATGTTATTTTTTGATTTTTTATATTTTTTACAATTATGATGAGTAATTTACCACACCAAAATTAATTTACCCATTTTTTTCAATTTATTAGCTGTATGTGTGATTTATAATTTTTTTTTATTTCACACATTATGTCAATTTACAAATTTTACGTTATTTTTCTAAGTTTTTATATTTTTTACAATTCTGATGAGTAATTTACGACTCCATCATTAATTTACCTGTTTTTCTTTAATTTACTAGTTTTATGTGTGGTTTACAATATTTTTGTTTTATTTAACACTTTACGTAATTTTACAAGCTTTATGTTATTTTTTTAAGTTTTTCTATTTTTTACAATTCTGATGAGTAATTTACCACTCTATCAATAATTTACATATTTTTTTTTCAATTTACTAATTTTATGTGTGGTTAACAATATTTTTGTTTATTTCATAGTTTTTGTCAATTTACAGGTTTATGTTATTTTTCTAAGTTTTTGTATTTTTTACAATTCTAATGAGTAATTTACCACTACAGCATTAATTTACCTGTTCTTTCTTCAATTTACTAGTTTTATGTGTGATTTACAATATTTTTGTTTTATTTCACACTTTATGTCAATTTACAAGTTTTATATTATTTTTCTAGGTTTTTGTATTTTTTACAATTCTGATGAGTAATTTATCACTCTAGTGTTAATTTACTTTTTTTTTTCTTCAATTTACTAATTTTATGTGTGTTTTAAAATTTTTTTGTTTTATCTTACACTTTCTGTCAATTTACAAGTTTTATGTTATATTTTTAAGTTTTTATTTTTTTACAATTCTGATGTGTAATTTACCACTCCAACATTAATTTACCTATTCTTTCTTCAATTTACTAATTTTATGTGTGGTTAACAATATTTTTATTTTATTTAACACTTTATGTCAATTTACAATTTTTATGTTATTTTCTAAATATTTATATTTTTTACAATTCTGATGAGTAATTTATCACTCCAGTGTTAATTTAACTTTTTTTTTCTTCAATTTACTAATTTTATGTGTGTTTTAAAATTTTCTTATTTTATTTCACACTTTATGTCAATTTACAAGTTTTATGCTATTTTTCTAATTTTTGTATTTTTTCAAATTCTGATGAGTAATTTACCACTTCATCATTAATTTACCTTTTTTTTCTTCAATTTACTAGTTTTATGTGTGGTTTACAATATGTTTGTTTTATTTCATAATTTATATCAATTTACAAGTTTTATGTTATTTTTCTAAATTTTTATATTTTTTAAATTTTTGATAAATAATTTACCACTCCAGCATTAATTTACATGTTTTTCTTTAATTTACTTATTTTATGTGTAGTTTGTAATGTTTTTGTTTTATTTCACGCTTTATGCTAATTTACAAGTTTTATGTTATTTGTTTAAGTTTTTGTATTTTTTACAATTCTGATAAATAATTTACCACACCATCATCAATTTACATGTTTTTTCTTGAATTTATTAATTTTATGTGGGGTTCACAATGTTTTGTTTTATTTCGCAATTTATGTTAATTTACAAATTTTATGTTATTTTTCTAAGTTTTTGTAATTTTTACAATTCTGATGAGTAATTTACCACTTCAGCATTAATTCACCTTTTTTTTCTTCAATTTACTAATTTTATGTGTTGTTAATAATGATTTTGTTTTATTTCATACTTTATGTCAATTTATAAGTTTTTTGTTATTTTTCTAAGTTTTTTTATCTTTTACAATTCTGAGGAATGATTTTCCACTCCAGTATTAACTTACCTATTTTTTCTTTAATTTACTAATTTTATATATAGTTTACAATATTTTTTTTTTATTTCACACTTTATGTCAATTTACGAGTTTTATATTATTTTTCTAAGCTTTTGTAATTTTTACAATTTTGATGAGTAATATACCACTCTAGGATTAATTTACCTTTTTTTTCTTCAATTTACTAATTTTATGTGTGGTTTTAATTTTTTTGTTTTATTTCACACTTTATGTCAATTTACAAGTTTTATGTTAATTTTCTGATTTTTAGTATTTTTTACAATTCTGATGAGTAATTTATTACTGCAAAATTAATTTACCCGTTTTTTCTTCAATTTACTAGTTGTATGTGTAATTTACAAATTTTTTTGTTTTATTTCATACTTTATGTCAATTTATGAGTTTTCCGTTATTTTTCTAATTTTTTGTATTTTTTTACAATTCTAATGAGTAATTTAGCACTGTATCATTAATTTAGTTGTTTTTCCTTCAATTTTCTAGTTTTATGTGTGATTTACAATATTTTTATTTTCTTTCACGCTTTATGTCAATTTACAAGTTTTATGTTATTTTTCTAAGTTTTTGTATTTTTTACAATTTTGATGAGTAATTTACTACTCCAATATTAATTTACATGTTTTTCTTCAATTTTCCAATTTTATGAGTGGTTAACCATGTTTTTGTTTTATTTCACACTTATCTCAATTTACAAGTTTTATGTTATTTTTCAAAATTTTTTGTATTTTTTACAATTCTGATGAGTAATTTACCATTCTAGCATTAATTTACCTATTTTTTTCTTGAATTTACTAATTTTATGTGTGGTTAACAATGTTTTTATTTTATTTCACATTTTATGTCAATTTACAAGTTTTATTTTATTTTTCTAAGATTTTGTATTTTTTACAATTCTGATGAGTAATTTTCTACTATAGCATTAAATGGTTTATCTCCTTTATCTC